>OZ020191.1:37248201-37680701 GCA_963971165.1 Philopedon plagiatum | reverse complement strand
AAAATATATTTAACGAGGACCACAAACAGGAGCCAGTGCACCAATTTGTGGCTTCAGCCAAAAGACCCCTTTTTTTGGGGGCAACAATTAGCGTCGCCGACGGAGGCAACTATAGCCAACTGTCGTGGTATCCTATAAGCCCAAGAGAAGAAAAACAAATGCTAGAAACTAGCGCGGATCGATACATAAAAAAAGAGAGGAGAATTATTGTGGGCATGTCCGCTAGCAATGAACAGTAAAATGAAAAGTTAGAATGGTAACCCGTACGACACGTGTTTCTGCTCATTGGCTTCATCAGGCCCACGTATGTGACTGTGCCTCTCAACATAAGTCGAGATGCACAACGTCACATACGCAGTTACGGGTGTAACCTTAAGAAATGGGAAAAAAATATATTTAACGAGGACCACAAACAGGAGCCAGTGCACCAATTTGTGGCTTCAGCCAAAAGACCCCTTTTTTTGGGGGCAACAATTAGCGTCGCCGACGGAGGCAACTATAGCCAACTGTCGTGGTATCCTATAAGCCCAAGAGAAGAAAAACAAATGCTAGAAACTAGCGCGGATCGATACATAAAAAAAGAGAGGAGAATTATTGTGGGCATGTCCGCTAGCAATGAACAGTAAAATGAAAAGTTAGAATGGTAACCCGTACGACACGTGTTTCTGCTCATTGGCTTCATCAGTGTGCATCTCGACTTATGTTGAGAGGCACAGTCACATACGTGGGCCTGATGAAGCCAATGAGCAGAAACACGTGTCGTACGGGTTACCATTCTAACTTTTCATTTTACTGTTCATTGCTAGCGGACATGCCCACAATAATTCTCCTCTCTTTTTTTTATGTATCGATCCGCGCTAGTTTCTAGCATTTGTTTTTCTTCTCTTGGGCTTATAGGATACCACGACAGTTGGCTATAGTTGCCTCCGTCGGCGACGCTAATTGTTGCCCCCAAAAAAAGGGGTCTTTTGGCTGAAGCCACAAATTGGTGCACTGGCTCCTGTTTGTGGTCCTCGTTAAATATATTTTTTTCCCATTTCTTAAGGTTACACCCGTAACTGCGTATGTGACGTTGTGCATCTCGACTTATGTTGAGAGGCACAGTCACATACGTGGGCCTGATGAAGCCAATGAGCAGAAACACGTGTCGTACGGGTTACCATTCTAACTTTTCATTTTACTGTTCATTGCTAGCGGACATGCCCACAATAATTCTCCTCTCTTTTTTTATGTATCGATCCGCGCTAGTTTCTAGCATTTGTTTTTCTTCTCTTGGGCTTATAGGATACCACGACAGTTGGCTATAGTTGCCTCCGTCGGCGACGCTAATTGTTGCCCCCAAAAAAAGGGGTCTTTTGGCTGAAGCCACAAATTGGTGCACTGGCTCCTGTTTGTGGTCCTCGTTAAATATATTTTTTTCCCATTTCTTAAGGTTACACCCGTAACTGCGTATGTGACGTTGTGCATCTCGACTTATGTTGAGAGGCACAGTCACATACGTGGGCCTGATGAAGCCAATGAGCAGAAACACGTGTCGTACGGGTTACCATTCTAACTTTTCATTTTACTGTTCATTGCTAGCGGACATGCCCACAATAATTCTCCTCTCTTTTTTTATGTATCGATCCGCGCTAGTTTCTAGCATTTGTTTTTCTTCTCTTGGGCTTATAGGATACCACGACAGTTGGCTATAGTTGCCTCCGTCGGCGACGCTAATTGTTGCCCCCAAAAAAAGGGGTCTTTTGGCTGAAGCCACAAATTGGTGCACTGGCTCCTGTTTGTGGTCCTCGTTAAATATATTTTTTTCCCATTTCTTAAGGTTACACCCGTAACTGCGTATGTGACGTTGTGCATCTCGACTTATGTTGAGAGGCACAGTCACATACGTGGGCCTGATGAAGCCAATGAGCAGAAACACGTGTCGTACGGGTTACCATTCTAACTTTTCATTTTACTGTTCATTGCTAGCGGACATGCCCACAATAATTCTCCTCTCTTTTTTTATGTATCGATCCGCGCTAGTTTCTAGCATTTGTTTTTCTTCTCTTGGGCTTATAGGATACCACGACAGTTGGCTATAGTTGCCTCCGTCGGCGACGCTAATTGTTGCCCCCAAAAAAAGGGGTCTTTTGGCTGAAGCCACAAATTGGTGCACTGGCTCCTGTTTGTGGTCCTCGTTAAATATATTTTTTTCCCATTTCTTAAGGTTACACCCGTAACTGCGTATGTGACGTTGTGCATCTCGACTTATGTTGAGAGGCACAGTCACATACGTGGGCCTGATGAAGCCAATGAGCAGAAACACGTGTCGTACGGGTTACCATTCTAACTTTTCATTTTACTGTTCATTGCTAGCGGACATGCCCACAATAATTCTCCTCTCTTTTTTTATGTATCGATCCGCGCTAGTTTCTAGCATTTGTTATATATATATATATATATATATATATAATATATATATATAAATGTATATATATATATATATATATATATATATATATATATATATATATATATATATATATATATATATATATATATATATATATAGATATATAGATATATATATATATTATATATATATATATATATATATATATATATATATATATATATATATATATATTGTTTTTAAATTATTTTTTGAAGATATTTTTGAAAAAAAAGTACTTTCGAAATATGTGTATTCGACAAAATATTTTTGAAAAGTTTCGTTAATCCGTTTTCAAAAAAGTTGTTTTTCGAAAAGTTGTACTTTCAAAAGAATGTTTTAGAAATAGCTATTTGGTTATTTGTTTCCTTTAGAAGTAAAAACGATCCGGCGCAAATTTGGATAAAAACGCAGTGAGATGTTTAAGGAATCTTTCCAGAAACAATTAAAGAACATGTAAATCAAAAATGCCAAAAAATTCTTGCATTTTTATATGTCCCTGCTCCGTCCTAAATCTGCCACTGTAACCAATACATGCAAAGATACCATTACAACTGACCTCTAGCGCGAGACTAATAAATTTACCAAGTTTCAGGAAACGGAAATGACAGAACCGCCTAACGGTTCGAGTAACTAATATATTGAGTTCTATTTTTTTGCAACTGCAGGGAGCGCGCTATCCTACAGCGTAAGTGTTGATTGAAACACGACGATACCAGGTACTAAAAGACTGAAGCTAATATTGCCAAAAATTGGCCAACAGATACACTTAGTAAATCATATTTTCTGATGAAGTCCTTTTACGCAATGTTTCGTTATAGTACGTTACTTGGTTGATTTTTTGATTTCCTCAGATTTAAATTAATCAAACTTCTCACTTACATTTTACATTGTTGTCAAATGTTATTGTTAAATGATCTGGAATGGACTTTCCGAATTTTTTCACAGACATATTTAAAACAAATAGGTAATAAGGCAATAAATAATAGATATAATTAGTTTACCTATTCCAGTAAAATTTACAAATAAGGAACACACACGTGCAATCCTTAAAAATAAAATTATTTAATGCTAAAGTTTACTTTGTCAAACGATAAGCAAGTATAAGCGTATTTGTATTAAAGAAAATGAGCACAGTCCTCTTCCAACTACTACTTTAAATTCACTTACAGTCTCAATTTAAGTAAAATAGGAAAATTATGTAAATGCAGTTAGTGAAACGTAGAGGCACTTGATGCATTATTGCCGAAAACCAGTTAATAAGTTATCTAAATTACAAGCGCAAGTAAACTGACGTCTACAAAATTTAAAACGGTTTAATACGAAATGTAAACCGTATTTTGAGTTTGTTTGAAATTAATTCAAGCTATAGAACATGTAAAAATTTATCCATAAGGTAACAAATTCAAGAATTAATTAACTTTACTTCGTTTCAGTATCGATTTTTTACGTACAGGGACGTATTATCCAACAAGCCTAGGAAGTCCAGGCTTAGGCCACAAAATATGTAGAGGTCAGAGCATTTTAAAAATAAAAAGAAAAATTGAGAAAAAAAGGCAAAGCAAAAGAGCCGATAAAAAGAATAAATACACAGGGTGTCCGAAAAGTCTTAGTTTGAACAACTTTTAAAGTAATAACAGAAATAAAGGTATTTTAATTTTTAATTCCTTTTTCACGATTTTTAATGTTTAAAGACTTGACATTTAAGAACGAATTAAGATACGGACCTCGGGCTTGCGGTAAAATGATTCTTCTTGAAGACCTTTAGAATGAGGAAGATACCATATCGCATAGAGTTGCATTTAAAATTTTTGATCTCAACTCCAAAGCGCCACCCCTCAAGGGGGTGAAAAAAGTTAAATTACATAAAAAATAGATTTATTAACCAGTAAGATAGACCTAAAATTTGTAGCCTCTATCTTATTTATTAGCAAAGATATTTCCCCATGCTAAGACTTTTCGGAAACCATGTATATTTGATTACTTTAAAAGCAAGAATTTAGTCCTAAGTACTCATAAACTTTTTTAAAACTATGTGAGTCGTCACTGGCGATCAAAAAAATCATTTTATTTGCTGTCACTGTAGGTACTCACTGGTTCCTAAATACTTTTGTTACTTATGTCTTACTTGCACAATCAAGGAAGGTACCTCCTATTCTCCTATGGTGTATTTAAAAAGAAATACTAAAAACCGGCAGAAAGTCATCAGCAACAAAATACGCTCTGGGTCTCAAAAATCAAAATATCTTTCGCAGTTTTCTCGCGTGAAGTATTTTTTATATTCAAAAATGTAAAAGGCGCATGGGCTAAAGTAAAATATAATCAGGTTTTCTCCAAAACTAACCTTTTTGTTCGCAATTTTTCCGATGTACAGGGATATCCAAATAAAACTGAGCAGGCTTTATAACTTTTTTATTTTTAAAGATGGGAAAAAATGTTAAATATGCAAGTTTTGGGGATTTTTATCTTCTATCTTATCACCAAAACTATTGAGCATCGAAAAAAAAAATATAGCATAAAACATCGATTTTTTTTGCTTACTTTAAATTGGATGTATGATTTTTTTCATATTTTTGGATTCTAGGAGAATTTCTAGATATATTTTAGATATCTAGATATTACCCTATGCGGTTTTCAATTGTTTTTGAAATACCTATTTCAAATTAAAAATTATTTCGCATAAATATATTTTAAACGTAACTATCCAGGTTGCCGAACGAAATACCCTGCTACATACCTTTTTAAGTTTTCTTCGTAGGTAAGTCAAAGTTAATGTCAAGGTTGACAATAATACTTTAGTAACGGTGAATTTATAATTTTATGTTTATGCAAAATGAGTTACTCTATTAATGAGAGATACAAAATGTTAAAATTATATTTAGAAAATAACAATAATGTTAGAG
Organism: Philopedon plagiatum; assembly: GCA_963971165.1. Taxonomy (NCBI): domain Eukaryota; kingdom Metazoa; phylum Arthropoda; class Insecta; order Coleoptera; family Curculionidae; genus Philopedon; species Philopedon plagiatum. Next base: position 37,675,367 of record OZ020191.1, on the reverse strand, counting down.
CGGCTGAAAGACAATATGAAGAAAGCATTGAAGAGGGGCAAAGGACTCCATCATTAAACACAATAATAAAACAAAATAGAAGACTAGAAGAAAGAGGAATTCAGGGCAATGGAAAAGAAGATGAGAAAGAAATGAAGAAAGGGACCTAGCGATTTAATTATATTTTCAAGAGAATCCAAAAAAATCAATTCCCGATTTTGTGCGGTATCTCAGATATGGAAGAAGAGATAAAATATTGACTTATGGAACAGTTCAAAGAACGTTAAAATATTTTAAGTTTAGATCATATAAAATATCCCAGTTAAAAAGCTTAGTAGCGATCAAAAATGGAGGTTACAAATATTAATGAAAGAATACGGCAAGATTTTAATTTATTTCATACGATCGTTTAGACAGACGAAACCACTTTCTCAACTGCGGGAAAGTTTAATAGACAAAATGTTCATGTTTTGAGTATCCCTTTACCGTCGAAGATTTTGCTTTTCAGGGGCATAATTCACTAAACGTTTGTTGTGGGATATTACAAAATAAAATTCTAGGATCAGTTTTTTCGAGGAGCATTAACTGGTCAGCGCTTTCTTAATTTTTTAGAAAATGAAATCGATGATACTCTCGACGAATTGCCACTTGAAGAGCATCGACGTATTATAAGGCAACAGGACGGAGCGCCTCCCCATAATATAATTCAGGTTCGCAATTTTTTAATCCGTCAGTATACCGAATGGATCAGTAGATATGGAACATTACACTGGCCTGCAAATAGCCCAGACTTCACACTTTTAGATACATTTCTTTGGGGTCATTTGAAAAATGTCGTATACAGCAATCATAATGAAAATATTGAAGAAATTCAAAGGAAGATTAGAAATGAAGTAAGAAATTTGCACGAAAATTATGCTGAAAGTATTATAAACACACTTCAGTGATAGAGGAGAATATACGAAAAGTGCGAAGAATTAAATGGCGGACATGTTGAAAATTTCTTTTGATTCGCCAATATTAACATTTATTTGTATGTTATAATTCATTTGTTACCGTTTAAGATCACTGGCTATTGCTTTCAAATATTAATAAGTAATAAAAATCAACATTTATTATTTAATAGAATAACTCATTGTGCATAAAAATAAAATAATAGATTCACGGTGACTAAAGTATTATCGTCAACCTTAACATTAACTTTTACTCACCTACGAAGAAAATTTAAGAAGGTAGCAGGTATTTCGTTTGCAACCTGGATAGTTACGTTTAAAGTATATTTATGCGAAATAATTTTTAATCTGAAATATTTCAAAAACGATTGAATAACCGCATAGAGTATGTTATACAAAATATGTCTAGAACTTCTCCTAGAATCCAAAAATATGATAAAAATCATACCATCCAATTTAAAATAAGCGAGAAAATCGATGTTTTATACTATAATTTTTTTATTTGATGCTCAATTGTTTTGCTAATAAGATATATGAATGATCCATAAAAATCCCCAAAGCCTTCAAATTTACCATTTTTTTCAATCTTTAAAAATAAAAAAGTTATAAGGCCTGTTCACTTTTTTTTGGATATCCGTGAACATGAAAAAGGGAACCAATTATTGCAGCGATTGACATACTTGCAACAAATATGTCATTAAAAAATATTTAAAGTGGGTTGCGTTGGCAAATATCGATAAAAATGAACTATAATCCAAAACAGAAAAAAATATAAAGCTGGTTTGGAGCTCTTTCGTGGCTTTTTGACAAAATAGTAAGTAGGTACTTCAGAAAATGTAAATATAAAAAAGATTTTTAAAGAGCGCCAGAGTCAGAGTGGTTTTAATTCGGAATAATTTTGGAGAAAATAAAATCTTGTTAAATTACGAATGGTTAAAACATTGTTTATTGAGTTGTCATTCGATTTATTTATACAAAAAAAATATTCGTTAAATTTAATTACAGATTTAATTCGGTTTCGCGGTTACTGTCATTTTCATCTACATTAAAAATAAGTGGCTCTATGTTATTAGTAAATGAAAAATATAGGAATCTTCGACTTTAATAACATTGTTAATCGAATTTTTCCAACTTTCTATAGGAATGCTATCCACAACTTTTGTAATTAATGTCACAACACTTGCACTTAAAGTCGGAGAAGTGTTTTCTGTTCTAACATTTGATTTCACCTGATGCCACATATGCTCGATTGGGTTAAAAATACAGTAATCGGGGGAAAGGCGTAAAACCGTATCACATACATATTTCTTCTTAATATTAAATGTGTTTAATATTTCTAGATCACATTTTCAAAATAAGTATATATCGTTTTTAACATATAGCTTCTAATTTAGCGTTATTTGAATCAGGAATTTTATTTATTTGACGGCTATAATAACTAGCATTGTCCGTTACAACTACACTGTTCTTAGGCACTCTGGGGAAAAGATGATTTTTAAACCAATCTTCAAAAAATTCTGCTGTGGTGTCATCATGGTGGTCCAAAGATGAATCTTTAATACTTTTAGAGGACAACCACAAACAATTTGGAACCCAACCATCTTCGGAACCAGCATTAAAATGGTAATTTTTCCCTTGTTCGATGGGGCTTTGGTTTGGCATTTTCCTGAAGGATCTACCAAACCATTTGCTGGGGAGTCATGTATATCAAACCATGTTTCATCGAGTTAGATAATGGGACAACTTTCAAATCTGTACTTTCTTATAGATTTTAAATAATCAAAGCGCCACTACCGTAATCGTTGTGATTCCACTAATGGTCCGAAATGTAAAGCCATTTGAGATAATACTCTCCAAAGGCTTGTCCTGCTGCAAGAAAAGTTGCTTTCATCTTTCATTAGTCGCTGCTTTAACGAAACCAACGCCAACGTAGGTACAATTTGCTCTTCGTACATAGCATACATTTTTCTACCTGTAGGTACGCATTGTTATTATTTTCTTACCTCAGTGCATTTTAGTCACTACCTAATTCCGCAGTCATTCCAGATGTTAATAATGTTCGTATTATGTAACCAAGTGCATTACTGTATCGTATCTGTACCCTCTTACTTAACACCTCGTATTTAGAAATAAGAAATGAAAGAAAAATATTCTGAATTTTTTGAAAGTGAGGGACCCATCTGGTGAAGAGATCCGGTGGTTAGTTTCCCAATAATATAACTGAATCTTCATGCCGTATCTTTACCAGATCCTTAATTGTCATGGCCCTCACATTAAATGGAATTTCTAAGGTCCAAGTCCCATACGATGCTCCCGAGCTCCTAGTTTCTTTAATGGATCGGAAGCCTCACGTCTTGGAATCCTTTTCTAATGTTCTATCAAAATAGTGCGCAGGGCGCAGGAGGTACTTCCCGTTACATGAGTATAGCAATAACGCAATACCAGGAACAGGTAGTACCAAAAAATGGTCCTTGGTGAAATATCAAGCTAAAAGTATTTCAGCTATATTATGTATAAAAGCGTTTCTGTTCAGGTTAATATTATGCTATTTTATTATTGCCTACTTTGAGAGTAATAACTGAACTCATTTAATGAAAGTAATAAAAACGCGGTTTTTATTGGCAAAGGTCTGTAATTGACCAGTCATTGATAGAAACTTTATCTTTTCGATAAATTTAATAGTTTATGAATAGAAAACCTAATATTAAAATGTCAAAATATTTGATATTGTGTAATATAATTTGACAGGCATTAATTTATTGTTTTTTACGGTTAATATATAAGAAAAACGTAAAATTTTAGATGTAAGTGGTAGGATGACCTATGAATTTTTATAGCTAAAATTTGACATAAAAACAACATAAAATTAAGATAATACTACCATCGCATAATAATATATGAAAATGAGCTATTCCTTACTTTTATAGGTGATACCGCGTTTTTATTGTCACATAAAAATTGTAATTAAATGTTTATTTTGACGATAATGTCAAAATATTGTCAAATATTTTTAACCACCTGTTAAAATCTTTTTAAAAAATGAAACAAATCTTAAAGGTGCGTACTGTTGTGTTGAGCATCTTACCCCGAACGAACCGAGCGCGCCGCGCCGAATATTCTAATCAATAAGTCTCTTCACACCAAACCAAACGAGCAAAACATTATGGCTTGTCGGTAGACCAAAATTGCTCAAAGAACAATTTGGATTTATTTGTTCATTGGTTGGTTCTCAATGGATACGAGTTTGTGTAGCGTTTGCAACGTTTAGGTATAAAACATAAGCAAACCTGACTAAACCCCAAAATATTTTTTGAAAAGCTTCGTTAATCCGTTTTCAGAAAAGTTGTTTTTCGAAATATTTTACTTTCAAAAGAATGTGTAAAAAAACTATTTGGTTATTTGTTTCCTTTAGAAGTCAAAGCGATCCGGCGCAAATTTTGATAAAAACGCAGTGAGATGTTTAAGGAATGTTTCCAGAAACAATTATTAAAGAACATGTAAATCAAAAATGCCAAAAAAGGCTTAAATTTTTTATATACCATATTAGTATTGATCTATGTATGCTCATATTTTTGTTGTATAATTATTTCAAAGACCTTAGATAGAATATTCTGATCAATAAGTCCACCAGACCAAACAAGCAACACATTATGGCTTGTCGGTAGATCAAAATTGCTCGAGAATAATTTTGATTTATTTGTTGATTGGGTGCTCAAGGGATACGAGTGTGTGTAGCGTTTTCAACGTTCGGGTCAATTTAGGTATACAACATAAGCAAACCTGACTAAACCCCAAAAGGATGAATCTGTGAAGAATCTAGGTTTGTTTAGATATTTTGATTAGGTATATCTTTCTCTTTTTTATTAAAGTTTTGTCCACAACCTATGAGTTTAAGTCGCTCTTAAGCTATGACCTAATGCACCGCCTAAAGCAGCACCTGTCACAGTCCAAACGAAATTCCACTTTAAGCCTGATTAACAGGCTATGGCGCAAGTGGCCATAAAATTAACTTTCTCAAAAACTGCATTTTCGAAAAATTATTTTTCAAAAATAGTTCTCCAAATAATTGTAATTTCTAAAAAGTGTACTGTCGGAAATTCATCGACACAATATTTTCTACATGAGCGTTCAGATTCACTAAAATGGTTTAAGATTTAGTACTGGTTTAAATTAAGATATTCTAGCTGATCAGTTAAAGTTCTACATCGTGAGAAAATAGCATTACAATTCAAAAATTTGAGCTAATACATATAGGATGGCTTAAAAATGTAAATGTCCTAATCAACGTGAAGCTAAAAAGACAAAAAATCGTTATTTAAAAGTAAACTGCCACTGTAAATGTACTAGAGTTGATTTTTTTATGTTAGTGTATGGGGTTTGGAACATACAGGAGGTCCCAAAAGTAAAACTGATTTTTTATTATCTCCTATATCTTCATAAAAAGTTCTACTTTGTGAAAAAAGAGCAAGGTTATTCAAAATATTTATCTAGGACATAAAGGGTGGCAAAAAATTTAAAACTGAGCTGACCTTAAATCAAGGGTAGGTTTCAGTTTGCCGCTATGGTAATTGTGTAAGGTTACTTATGAACTTATAGGTAAGTACTTAAACTTGAAATGAGATATACATGGTGATTGAAAGTTTATTTTTATTTAACACAATTTTAATAACCAATGAAATATTAGGGTAAGAAACATATTAAACATGACTAAATTATTAAATAAATTTAAACCTCCATTTGGTGTCTTTGACTTTACGTAAATTGAGACTTTCAGCTTTTTGAGCCACCATGTGTTGTTTTACATCAGGTTTTTGAATAGCCATGCTCTTTTTTACAATGTAGAACTTTTATGAACATATACTTTTTTTGTAAAGTCGATAATAAAAAATTAATTTTATTTTTCGAACCTCTTGTATGTTTCAAGCATAATTCACTAACATAAAAAATTTCTAGTACATTTACAGTGGCAGTTTACCTTTACATAACGATTTTGTGTCTTTTTAGCTTCACGTGGATTAGGACTTTTATATATTTGAGCTACCCTGTAATGCTATTTTCTCACGATACAGAACTTTTTATGAAAAGTCACTTTTTTTCCTAAAGTCAAAAATAAAAATATTCCATTTATTAAACTGGTTTCTAGCCACGCTGTATATACGTGTATAAGTGAGTTAGTACGAACAGAAATTCCATAAATTCGAAAATTTCAAGTAGAGAATTGATACTATTTATCACATTTAAACCGGAATTTTCTAAAAATATTTAGTATTTGGTACTGGTTTAAATTAAGATCTTCTAGATCAGTCAGATTTTCACAAGTTCTTGTCCTGTCATTATTAATAAGTCGCCTTTAAAAATTTTATTATCCTAATAGTTCAGCGACTTGCTTGGTTCCTAAATGATTTTTATCTCGGAATTGGAAAATACATACTCAAATTGTCCTTTTCTTTATAAAATTGCAAAAGGAAATAAATTCATAGCAAAACACAGTTGGTTTGTTCTTACAATTGTCAGTTTAAACCCTTAAATGTCAAATTAGACGGGTTTTAGCGATAGTGAATCCCGCGGTTGGTATTTTCAAATTTAGGTCGGAATAAACGTGTTATTCATAAACTTTAAGAAATGGTGCGTCACTCTGTGGAAAAATGGGTTATTTTCATCCGGAACTATCTTTTCACAGGTTTGCTCGGTAAAATACAGACGACTAGGAAAGCCATAACGGTGGCGCGCGGAGCCGAAATAACAGCGCTCTCTCTCTCCCTTTTGTCTTTGTCCTTCAAACGAATAATGTATGAAACAGAAAACAGGCTAGTTATAAATGAAAGCCTCCGTCTCCTTTTGCGGAAGGCCAATGGTACTAACGTACTGGAGCATCTGGGGAGAAGAAAGATGCAATTTTTTGATTGATTGGTAGTAATAAGAGGAAGGAAAAACGTCTGCAGATAATTTGGTTTAAAATCTGTAACCTTTGTGTTTTAGGTTGCTGCAGCTGGACGGTAAAGGAATGCATAATGATTGTTCTATTGGAGATATAAAAACATACATATAAACCATGTTTTTCTGTAATCTAGGAATAGATCTACGAGTAAAAAAATTTCGGGAGGTGATTTTCTCATGTGTACTTTTTTTGGCTCAAACCTTCAAGCGCTTGCCCAAGCTAAAAGAAACTTATGTATTTGTAGTTATCATTAAGAAAAGTTCATCAAACAGGTTTGTAACCCTTAAAGTAGAATATGCTTGAGAAAGTTTTGGTGGAAAATGCTACAAAAGGCTGTAAAATAGTCTGCCACTAGACAGACTATCAATGATTATAAAAATTTATTCATGAACTAATTTTTTAATGGGCATGGAAAGGGAGCAGCATATTTTGTCTTTATTTATTTTACACCTTTTTTTAATTTTCACTTGGTTTTAATATTAAATAGTGCAAAAACTAATAAATTATTCAATTTTACTAACACAGAATTATTTAAAACATATAATACTTATGTTTATTACATTGTTGCAAAAGTCATAACATATACTCAGACAGAAAAAAGGTGTGGGGTCTTTATTACTTTTTATTGCTAAATACATCCGTTGTGAATACCCAATAAAAACAATCGTTGGCGCCAGAGCAGTAAAGTATCCCTTCTTTTCCTACCTTCTATTACTTTAACAGTTTGCTGGATGGGAGTAGCCATTGCTTGTGTTTCTATTATTAAACATTCCATCATAAAAGGTAACATAATACACATACATACTAGGTACTGCTTTCTTACTACGATAGTAAAATTAAAACAAAAAATCTCTGACAATAACCGAACTATTAACGGTCATCTTATTTTTTACCCCCATAGCAAGCCGTGAACGTACAATAATTGCAATAATATTCTTAAACGCGTAAATTAATGAAAATAATAAAAACAGAATCAGTTTCCTATCAAAATTCTTACATTATTAAATCTTAACAATACGGTATGGTACACGAAAAACATACTGTATAAGTTGGCGATTAATTAATAGTTTAAATTAAGTATATCCAATTTCGATGTGACTAGACTTGATTATTGTCATGGATTTATTATATAAAAGGATTCGATATCCGTATACTGTGAGCGTATCGAACGTGAAGCCTTATATTTTGTTGTTTGTTATTCTCTTGGGGGAGCAGTTTACGAACTACGAACATAGACAAGACTACGAATTACTACGTAATTGAATCAAGAATGGTAGTTAGAAAGAGATAAAATAGCATTGGAGTGTTGGAGCTCAGAAGTGTTTTTGTCGGTGCTGGTTGTTTAGGAAAACGGCTGAACCTCGGTCTGAATACTCGGTTACACGTACGTCTTTGTCTAATGAACTAGAAAAGAAAAAGTGCGACATAGAGATTTATATAGATTTATAAATGACTCGGAGCGACTTTAAATAAACACCTTTAGAAATAACATAACCTATAAATGATAAAACCTTTTTAACTTAAATTTATTATTATTTAGCAGAAAATAAAGTAATTTAGGGCTTTTATTACTTTTAGCAAATTTTGTAATGCTTCTAACGTATTTTAGTACACAAATACAAGGTAAAATAAGATGTGGCCAATGTTTACAAATTGTGCTTACAGTCTCGCTTAGAATGGTTTGTTTTGGCTTCAAAGAATGTTACATCATCCCGTATCCTTTTATATAATAAATCCATGATTATTGTAATAGTATTGGGAAGTACCACTGAAATATTTGCTTTTTGATATACGACCTACCGCTTAAATGGTACTAACAATGTTATAAAATGAATATTGTGGCAAGTTTCCACATTACGTACGTAAGTACTGAATAAAAAATATATTATTAAATACCTTAAGCAATCCACTAACAAGCTTATAATAAAGTTATAAATAATCTGCTTTTTATATTATTTAAAAATCAAGTATGCGTGAGAATCCCATTAGAATTAATAAATGCCTTATACAATATCATAATTTGTTTGGTTTACTTTAATAATGCACTTCAAGGACGTTTACCGGTAAATTAATTACCGACATTTATTTTCCAGCTGTAGAATAAGTCGAATGCGACAAAGTTGGCGTCATTTTCAACATTAATCCTAAAGGGTAAATTATCCTATGCATGCTATTGTAGGCTGATTTAAAGTGACAGACGTTAGTTTTAATCATATAGTAAAGAGTAAAATATTTTAATTACTTCATGTCCATTTTTATCGCTATTGAATCCAATAAGGAATATGCACATTTTTTTTTATTGCATAAATCGTTTAAGGAGGTCATTACAACCCCAAAACTGCTATTTTGAGGAAAATGACTGCGTTAATTTAGCTAAAAAAAATTTTACTTTTCGGTATAATTTATTAAAATTTCAAAAGGAGCCATTTGCCGGCTCAAAAAAGTTACGTCACAAGGATAAGTGGCAATCTACATGTTAACGTAAAGCTGAACCGAGGGCTGCCTACCTACAAACGTCTAGAAAATCAAGAATTTCTGTGATAGTCCGAAAGCAAGTCAGTATTTTCTCGAATGATTGTACCTCTATCCTCTATCAATTGATTTACCAAACTGATTGTTAATATTGTAAAGTTATATGCTTAGGAATAGAAAAATGTCAGTCGACAAGACCTAAAGTCAAAAAGGTGATTTTTTAAAAATAATTATAGAAAATTTTTCTGGGAGAGGAAACACAAGATGATTACCGACTCTCGGACTAAGACAAGAAGACAGCTGACAGCTACAGTACAGAGTTATATGGAGACCGGCATTAGTTTCCCAGCTGATTTAGTTGTTTATGCTGGTAGCGGTTGTGTTTTTATTACAGTGCTATTTGTGTATAATTCTTTTTATTAAACGTTAAAATGTATTAAAAATATAAACTACAAATATTGTAGTATGCCAATGTGCAAAAGTATCACTGTGTGTGCACTGCAAACCTCCTTTTTCATGTGCCCAAAAAACCGATGTCGAAGAAAGTACCTACTGCAAATTTAATCAAAAATTTTACATTAAGAGGTATCTGTAAAGGTTAGTATCGCTAAATTCAAGTAACCATATGTTGCTGTACATTTATTTTTATAGTATAATAAACAATAAGTGTTTTTAACTAAATTGTAAAGGCAAATCCACCAGCACTAACTTCCAGCCAATTTTCCGATTTTCTTTGCACAAATGCCGTTTTGGTCATTTATAACCAGTCTGTTTAATAAAACAAAAGGTTTTCTATCGACTAAATATTCTAGTCTTTGGGAAAAACTCAAGAAAATGGATTTACACTGAAATTTACATTACACTAGCCGTGACTAGCCATTATAAAACGTTGACGTAATAAAAAAAGTGACGTCACAAACAAAAGAAGTCCGTTTTACGAGATGTTGGATTTTGCAGGAAAATTTGCAAAATAAAACCTTGTTTTTTGTTAATAAAACCCAAAATAAAGAGATAACAGCAACTGCCATAAACATTTAATTTATGTAGAGAATACAAAAAAAAATATTTCAGGATTTTTTGGATTACATGCATATTCCCTATTGTATGTGCATAGTAGAAGCTATGATGAGTCTCAAATATATTATAGGGTAAATCCAGAGAGCTACAAGGTAATGGATCAGGTTACGATATATTACCACAGATTACTCCTTCACTTTAAATAAAGTGTATACCACAAACTCACACAGGCGTGTTCATTTGACTGTAATTTGGCAAACTGTATTAACATTCAAAAGCACAAAGATAGTTTTGATAAAACATATTTAAAAAAAAAAAACATACATTTTGAAGCAAAACCAAAATATTTCAATAGGTAGAGCTCTTTCAGGGTTTCTCCTATTTCGGGGCTTTATTGTTCATTTACCTCTTCTAAGGATCATATTTTGATGGAATGTCTATGAAATTTTACATTATTTAATAAAAATTGTGCGCCAAATCACCTTACTTTATAAGGACAAATCTACAACCAATCTACTTACAGAAACGTGGTTGAGATTAGAAATACTTAAATAATTGGAGGAGTAAGAATACCAATAGACTAATGACCACCATGTTTGTTTTTCAGAAAATGATCTCAAAGTTTCCAGTTACCCGTAAATTGGCATGTTGGGATTTTATCGGGTTTTTAGTTTTAATACTTAGTTGAGAACATTACTTTTTCATTACCTATATAAGATGTTTTTCATAAAATTCATGCCGGACAGTTTTTTTTAGTACATGGTCTATAAGTATTCTGTGCTTTGTCCGAATTCAAATAGACCAGGTTATAATTTTGGCTCATAAATGCTACATATAAATTTTTTTTCAAGGAAAAACGGTGTTTAATGGAAGGTATTAAAAACAACAAGGTATAACATGTAAACAAAATAATGGAGTACACAAATAAACCCTAAAATAATCATAGTGATGCTGCTATTCTAGGCCACTTGGGATTTTACTACGTCCAGTTGCGTCCAGGCGGATGTTGCATAAGCGTCCGTATATTAAAAATAACCAAAAAATAAAAACATGACACATTAATAAAATCACTTCTCAAAAAACTACTCGTATACAGGGTGAAAGACGTATGTGTGCAAATATTTTACCACTAAAAAATAGAGACTATAGGGGACAAAATATCCTAATAAGGGTCTATCTTTTATACATTTTGAGCTATTGTGGTATACAAGGTTTATAAAATTCTGACAATATGGCAACATCGCACGCTAGTGCAGTCCATAACCAGCAGCTGTTTCGGCTAACTTAATTTTAACCCTTTGTCGGAAGCCGCGTCGATTTTATTGTTAAAAACAAAAACCGTTCAAGGATATCTAGAACGCTTAAAAAATTAATTACAATTTTTACAAAAGAAAAATGCCAGCAAACAATTTCTCGTAAGAAATATCACTAGTCTTTCTAATTTTTTCTAACAAACTGGAATAAACGAGTTGCTAAGTAGTAGCTTAGCGGCGAGTTTTAGGAGTGTTATTTGGTTTGCTTGGGTGATGATAATTCAGGCTAAGTTTTAACGTTTATATCAAGAAGTGAACAAAAAAAGTTTGACTTTGTTGTTTGTGTTGTGAGTATTGCCTCGGATACCAGTTTACGAAACAATTAAAGTACCAAGTGGATAAATATCCAATTTATTGTCCAAAATATATCCGCTGACAAAACTCTAAATCCAGTCGCCATCAACAGTGTAAATTTTGACAGGAGGGAGATTATCATAGGTAATATCCCGAGTGCATGGAAAATTGCCGATAATTTTTTTAAAAGCACTAGAGCGCGTATGCGTATGCGTTCAAGTGCTTTTTAAAAACTTAGGCAATTTGCTAATGCAAGAGGGGTATTAGGCTGACTATTTCCTAAAAAATTATTACAATATAATATTTTATTATCATGCTAAAATTTGACGTTTTCTTGATTTTTAGTGTCAAAATTAAATAGTCTAAGCCCGGTAATAGCGTGCGTTAAGAATGAAGTTTATGGAATAGAAAGGAGATTTCTCTACCGATAATCAATAAAATATTTCTAACTCCAAGTTAAATTTCTATAAAACGATTTTTTAACGTTTTTTGCTGACATCAATTAATAATTCCATAATGTACCTATATATTTATTTACCGATATACGCGACATGCATATTTTATAAAACGAAGACCACCTATATATCTTTTATAATGCCATAGGTTGTTCTAATAGACCATCAGGTGCTGCAATAACAGTAATTATTAATTCACAGAGAGTAATGGGAGACTTCAATAAAATTAATTAGCAGCCTGTTTAAGGTAGTATTTGTTTGGTGGAAGAATCGTAAAGTAGACTCCTCCTTTATTATGTATCTGGTATTTATTCTGCTTATTGCTAAGTAGAAGTAAGAAAAATTGGAGGCAGAACTTTAAGACTCTTACACTAGCTGTAATTTTTATTTTTTGAAGTAATATGTTTTTACTACATGTGAACATTTCGGGAAGTACAGGAGTAGTCGTGACCAAAATAAAGTTTCATGGGTTTTTTTAATGTTTCGTGAAACGGAACCCTTATGAAATCACTTCGGTGTCCGTCCATGTGTCTGTCACAGACGATTTTCTCTGAAACTATTCGACGTAAAAATTTGAAATTTGGTACAGAGATTAATTGTGGTGGCCCAATTATAGACGTGAAGTATAAAAAGTTAAATTTTGATTCTGGGGATTAATTTCAGGGGGTAAATTGGGAAATGGAAAAACAATTACGGGCATCGTGTAGGGTGTCAAATGAAAGCTTACTGAAGCACGAATTCAACAATAAATATGATGTATTTTGTATTCATTTTTTTTCGGGGAAAACGCTTAAAAATTGCTGTCCCCTTTACCACCAAAAGGATCGGTAAGAAAAATCTGAAAAAATCACGAACATTATGAAGTAGGTGTAGATTGAGCGAAAATTATCAGAATTGAAAAATTCTAGCGCGATCAATAATTGTTATAAATAATTTAATTGTTTATTTCCTGCTGAACTGCTGAACCATTGGTTTTAGAGTAAAAGTTTGTCGACAAAAAATATTTTTCACGAAGTAAGGAACAACTTTTGTCCTTACACAATTTTAAATTTGGCTCGGTCAAAACACTCTTCACTCAGCTCCGCGCATACGCGATGTTGGTGGCGGGTAGCGCGGCAGATGGGCAGAGATCGGGCGGCCGAGATTTGCTCAGGTTAAGAGGGGGGCTGATATCACGAAACACTAATAATTGTACAAGTATAGCTTGCACTTGACCGATTTTTTCTTATGGAAAATGAATTTTGGCAACGAATGTACATTTTAAAATCCCCATTCAAAAGAACCGATCATTTTAAGCAATCTCGCCATTGTCGTAAAGCTTTACATCAGATTGAATATTCCTGTTTTCAATTTCATAAATTTAAAGAAACAAAGCATGATAAAGATGCAAGTAGTGTATGAAATGACCTTTTCTGCACATTCTGACAGCAGAGCAATTTGGGACATTTTTTATATAAATCACATAACCCACAATTTTGGAATTTTGTTAATTCAAAAAGAAATAGTCACGACTTACCTAGCGAGGTTCATTACAATGACGATAAGCAGTTCGGTATTAGAAATAGCCAATATGAATGCTGACTACTTTTTCCAAGTTTATAGTAATAAGCCGTCCCCCAACAACCAACAAAATAACACTGATTTTTTAAACAATAACATCAATAATTACAGCATCTAATTATCTGATGTATATTTGCATTTGCACTCCATGGACATTAACAAGGGATAAGGTCCCGATGGTTTGCTTCCTTTACTACTCTACTACTCAAGCATTGTTGTTTTGGCCTGGCTCCACCATTGCACATTATTGATACTGGCATATTCCCAGCATTCTGGAAACTAAGCTACTTAACACCTATTCATAAATCTGACAAACAAAAGTTAGTAACAAACTACCGGCCGATTAGCATCTTGAGTGCCATTCCCAAGGTCTTTGAAGCAATGTACGGACCAAGTACCTGATATCTGAGCTGAGTTCATCTTCCCTACATATAAAAGAAGAAACTGACTGGCTGACTGATTGACTGACTTATCGGCGCACAGCCCACACCACTGGGTCTAGAAACTTCAAATTTTGCACAGAGGTTTCTTAAATAACGTAGGCGTGCACTAAGGAAGGATTTTTCAAAATTTAACCCCTAAAGTGGCGAAACAGGGGTTCTCCGCGTATGGAAAAAAATATTCGATGGTCCTATTAACTCGAAACTTCACTGAAGTACTCTAAAAAATAACGACCAGAATCTCCAACGCTATTCCGGTCTAATTTGACAACCAAAAGTTTTAAACTGACCAGTGTAAGAATAAGACAATTAAGTTTTACACTGAGGAAAATGATCTAATAAAACAGTACTGCTAAGAATTATTTTGTACGGATAACAATTTTTTTATTAACCAGTATTATTTAAACTATTGGTGTAGTAACACAGGTTAACAACTACAGCAATCCCTAAATTGCTAGAACGGCATTTATAAACAGTATGCATTAATGACATTACTAATACAATTCTGTCTTATGCCGTCCAGTCCTAATACAACTTTCATATAAGGGTAAAAATTTCATTTCTTACTACTACACGTTAATAAGTATAATACAACGCTTTATTACCTTCGCAAAATTGTCATGCAACTGTAAAAAATCTTATTGTATCTGTTATTATTTAAAATCCCAAAAGAGGGCGGGATTACCATTTCCGCACAATATCACTGCCCATCGGCGGTTTATCGTTTTAGTATGGTTCTAGGAGAAGACCAAGTATGAGGTTTTTGCTTTTCGGTGTGTCATATTTGATCTTTTCAAAATTAAAATTTCGACAGATTGGGGATGCCGTGATGTGATGTTCTTAGTGGGTTTGTGTTTTTTGTTGTTGTTGTCTTAGTTGTTTGTGCAAATCATTGGAACAAGAGAAATCATTTTATACCAAAGTATTAATTATCAGTGTTCCATATTTAAAAAATACTCTCAATTATACGAGTTCTATGAAAAAATCCGAATTAATTTCGTGAATGTCTTAAATGTAAGTTAACTTTGATATCCTACAGCTCGAGCTCTGAAAACGGACTCAGTTATCGGAAAACGAAATGAAGTTTCACACCACTAGTATCAAGTTATTTTCTATTTGTGATACTATTGGTACTATGTAGAGTCAGTACTAAGACAATACAGTACTAAATTACAGTATTGAAACTGAGAGGGAAGTAATTGATTGATATTTCAAACCGTTTTCGAAACTTCAAAGCTGAAACAGATTAATTGTCAACTGACTACATTTTGAAAACAAGTGAACTTACATAAGTATTGGACACTTCACAAAATTAATTTGAAATGTTAAGAGGAAACCAAAAATTTAATTACATAAATGATTTTTTTATTACCACGCTTTTTAATAGATCCTATATAGTTAAGAGCATTTCTAAAATATGCTATATTTATAAAATTATAAGAACTTCCTGCATAAAAAGTTCTTTCCAATAATTTGTACCTAACAGAATCCCACTAATAACACCCTGTATACTAATGAGGAAATGTTGCTACTCTAATGAAAGTTCTATAACTGCAATTCGAAATATCAAATAACCCCAGCAATAAGACAAGCAGTCCTAATACAACTGAATGTTAAGTGTAACAGTCTCAAATTTTACAGGCAATAAGATAGATGCATACAGCATACGACACAGTTTCGTTAGCCCAAAAAAAACTGGGTTATACAAGCTGCTATTTCGTATTATAACGACTATACAACGGAATTTTAGTGGCTATTGTATTGGTTAATAACGGTACGAACAAAGAGTTATTATGATTGTTGTCCAGTTTTATTACAACTGTAAGTCATATTATTACAGTTATAAAACTACATAATAGTCCCAATATTACTGGTTGGTTACTATAAAAATCTAGGGGATTAATGCCAATTAAAAAGCTGTATTTTGGTTATGCTTTCAATTTTTTACTGACTAAGTCACCATATTGCTACCATAGTAAGACGGTCTAGCAATTTTTGTTGTATTGAAGCAGCAAAGCGCGTTGCTCTCCCATATAGTATTAAACAGTTGCATAAAGAGTTTAAGAATTCTTATAAGGAATAATTAGCTTTTTTCTCAGTGTATACAGTGAAATTGTTACTAAGGTTAAAAGGGTAATTTTAGTACGCACTTTCGACAATAAAAGAATTAAGTTCATTCTAGCAACCCATTCCAAGAAGAAAATCATTTGGAAACCAAGCTAATCGCTAAAATATTAGAATAATTCATACGATTTTAATGACGACTTATTAACAATGACAGAGCAAAAACCTGTCAAAACATAACTAATCAACTAGCAGATCCTAATTTAAACCAGTACTAGGTAAATCTTAAACCTTTTTACTTAATCTAAATGTTTTTTAATGTTTAAGCACGTATTTTACAGTTTTTAATAAATCAACCCCTAAGGGGGTGAAACGGGAGTTCAAAGTTTGTAACGGAGTAAAATTGGTAAGGGGGGGGGGGGTGGCGAAATCGCAACCCAAGCAAACCCAAGCTGGTCTATTATAACCCGACAGTTTGAATTCCAGAGAGGAAAAAACACCGAATTCAATATTTTGACTTATGTGAACTTCGTGTTGAGCGCGGAGAGAGGCTCTCAGGTGCACGCGATCTACACGGACTTTTCCAAGGCGTTCGACAGGGTTAATCACACTGTGCTTTTGTCTAAGCTTCGGAGTGTTGGCGTTGGCGGTGCCCTACTTAACTGGATTAAGGGTTACTTAACTGGGAACTCTCAGATTGTCCGATTTAATAACTTTCTATCAAGAAGTATGCATGTTCCAACTGGATTACCTCTTTTTTAATTTATTTATTAATGATTTCGGATTTCGCTTTCAGCACAGTCAATTTCTCCTCTTTGCAGATGATTTAATGTTGAATATGGAAGTTTCTTTCTCAGACGATTGTTTTAAACTCCAATCCAACTTGAACCAACTAGCAACTTGGTGTAACGACAATGGTGCCAATGGGCCTCCAGGTGTTTCTCTATAACATTTCATAAATCTAGAACGGCGATTGAATATCCTTATTGGATTGGAAATAATGTTCTCTTTAATGTCTTCGACATTAAGGACTTGGTACTCACTATGGATTTGAAATTAACATTTGTGCCCCACATTCAGTACTCAATATCCAAGTTCCTGGGATTTGTGAATGATGTAACTTGTGACTTTACTATAATATCTGCGCTATTAAACAACGGTACGGTTCATTGATAAGAACGCATTTAGAATACTCTTCTTGTGTTTGGAATCCCTGCTACAATGTTCATATTCGGAATATAGAGCGAGTTCAACATACATTGAATATCCCCGAAATGTTAATGATCTTGAAATGCTATATAATGTGGAGTAACTATAACTGTCCCCCCTCTTAACAACATAAGTTTGGATGTGCCTTCCAGGAAAACGCGTCTAAGGAGCACATTCTTTGTACCGTCCCATAGATCAAATTTTGGCCTAAACATCTTTATATCACAGTCGTGCAGACCAGCCAATGCGTATCCCAGACGTGACATCTTTTCTAGTGAATCTTGTTTTACTGAACAACTGAATACGGTTGAAGGTCTCTAAGCTTGTCATGTATTTTGTATATACTGTGTGGCTATTTTTTCTTTGTATGTTAAAATTACTTAATCATTATTTAATATTTTATTCTAAATTACGATTGGTGACTAATGTAAGACTTTTTATGAAATTGGGCAGTAGCAGTTAATAAATAAATAAGTTATGTAGATAAATTTGTATAGTTCTTAGGTTTTAACACACAACAACAGAAGTTGTACAGAAATGCTGAAGAGATTTGTTAGTACTGAAAAGCTTCTTACAGTGTAACCATCTAAACTAACAAGAAGGAGTTAATTTGACCCTATTTTTATTATTTTTCGTATTGGCTGTCAGTTGATATTGTATCGCGATATTTAAGTAAATTAGGCTAAATCCGATCGTTTCCATCCAGTTGAGACTAACGATAATTGATGACACGTATCTGAATTTTAATCATCGCATCTTTTGAATCAATCGGATAATCTTTATAAATTTTAAACAGTTCAATTTAATCCTAACTTTACTATCCACCTAGATTGTTAGTCGATATTATTTAAGATTTTTTATATGAGTTATACAAAAAGAAACATGATTTTTGCATCTGCTTTTTAATCAACTTAAAAAAATTAAACCCTGTTTGACGATCAGCTTTCAATGCTATGTCAATCGTGAGTTTAATGTGAATTCGACTCAATGCGGATAATTTAGAATCTTAGAAGTAACTCTATGTTAATGTTTAAGTATTACATAGCAAATAAATTGCACAAATAGCTAGAAACGATAATTTACAATGACCACTGACACATGAGGACAGTGAACAGACTTATTTTGTCACCGCTAACACCATAAACTCTATTAGCAGCATTCACGAGTATATTGATATAATACCTTCTTTTTTTAAACTATGCGTGGCTATGCTTTTTATGGTATTGGGAAATAGTTTAATAAAAAGACAGTAAATTTATAATCTGGTAATTTTTCGATCCCGTACTGTCGTATTCTTGAGGCCTTAGGAAATTCTACATCTTCTATAATTGCCTTTTCATGTAGAACCTATGTACGTATATATTACATATTCAGTGAAGTTAATAAAAATTAAGTAGATGGAGAGATATAATAAAATGATAAGTTTTTCTTTTTTTCATTGCACTAGTGAAGATTTTACTTCTTTGCATTTTCACTATAAAGCAATACATATTTTTTATTTAATATTTCGGGGGTTAAAAGTGACACTTTGGTAATTTAAAATATCGATTGAAACATCACTTTTAATCTACAAAAACTAAAAATTTACAGACTTGTTTTTTTCCGGATATACTCGTACACTCACATGCAAAAACAACGGTCATTTTAAAATTTTGATTAAGTTTTAAGCTTAATCACTTTTTTATTTTTAGTCCGATTTTAGCGATTTTTTAAAGAGCTGTAGCTACAATTATTAGTTTTAACATGTTTGTACAAATTTTAAGTGAAATTGTATTTTTGTCATATTTTGCAAAGATAATCAAAATGTTGTTTTCTTTTTGCCTAATTTTAAAACACCCTGTGAAATAATTAAGTAGCAAAATTATTTCAAAATGACAGTTTTCATCTAGCGTCTTCTATTCTTTACACTTTGTTTTTTGGTTCATGTCCATACGTGCATTTGTTCTCACACAAATGCAAAATGATCTTGTATCAATAATTTAATTTTTTCCATAATTGTTGATTTAATCGGAATTAAATGTTTTATTTAACAAGGTGCACCATGCGTTGCTTGTTGCTTTATTGTCAGTTTGGCAGCGAATTTGTGTCTTTACAATGGTTTTATTAAGTGCCGAAAATTGTGCAAGAGCTGTAGATCTTGTGGAAGACGGACGAAATTATGGGTATGTGGCTAGAGTACTTAATAGCAGCCGCTCTACCATCGAAAGAGTAGTTGAACTTTTTAGAGAGACAGGCAGAAATTCACGGGGGGCGGTTAGTGGTAGGAAACGCAAAACTACAGCCATTGATGACCGATTTGTTGTTCTTAATACCCTTCGGAATCGTCGTTTGGCTTAAGTACAATCGAAAAACCAACTTCGAGAGGTTCGAGGTAAAACTATCAGTTCTTGGACCGTTCATCGAGGATTACAGGAGGTTAAATTACTCCAGCGTCATAGAGTAGCAAGATTATAATTTGTTCGTGAACATTTGGACTGGAATTTGACACGATTGGGCAGTGTAATCTTTACGGATGACCTAGATTCTGCTACACTTACCAGATGGAAGAGAGCGACTATGGAGACAAAGGGGGGAACGATTTGCTGAATGTACGTTCAGCCTCCGGCTTAGCTATGGAGGAGGTTCCATGATGATTTTGGGCAAGAATATCAAGGGAAGCCTGTACTGAATTAGTGTACACTGAAAAAACATTGTGGGACATTTCACCACAATTGTGTACCTTTTTCCAACACTTTGTTCTCAAAAACGTCCAAGACCAATTTGTAGCAAAATTTGCTACAATTGTATGAAAATTTATAAAAACTCTTGTAACTAATAATCCAATTAGAGTAAATTGCCCTACAAAGACTTTGCTACAATTTTGTGTGAAAAAAAATCCAAACATTTTTTCAGTGTACATTGATGGAGAATCGCTGACCGATCTAAGGTACATTGGCGAGGCATTGGCAAATCGCTTAGTTCCATTTGCTTCATTTATCGGCGATGGTTTTATCTTGATGCAAGATAATGCCCGACCACATTCAGCAATGTGCGTTACTGAATACTTGATAGAATTTGGCATTGAAAAAATGAACTGGCCATCATGTTCTCTGGATCTAAACCATAGAGCATATGTAGGACATGCTACGAAGATACGTTAGAAGCTGAGAAGTGCTACCAGAGCAGTAAACGAGCTTCGTGTGGTACTTCAGGAACAATGGAAGAATATTTCGCAAGATGATATTCGCGGGCTCATTGATGGTATAAACCGACGCCGACATGTATAGGCAGTAGTTAGGGCTAGAGGAGGCAATACGAAGGATTGAGGTATATCTTAGTAAAAATGTTGTTGTTGGTAGTTGTTAAGTTTGTTTTGCGAAAATCGTATTTTTTAATCTTATAAACGCTTTTGTTCGTAAATTAATTTGTTTATTAAATCTTGATTAGGACAATAACATTCTTTTTTCTGCATCCTGATAGTTTTTTTTATTCTGACTCATCAAAAATTGTATTACTATTCCAACAACACTGAGGAAATTATGGAAAAATTTAAATTATTGATACCAAGATCATTTTGCATTTGTGTGAGAACAAATGCACGTAATGACATGAACCAAAAAACAAAATGTAAAGAATAGATGTCGCTAAATGAAAACTGGCTTTTTGGAATAATTTTGCTACTTAATTATTTTACAGGGTATTTTGAAATTAGGCAAAAAAAGATCGATGCTCTTTGTATATAATAGCAAAAAAAATTACTTAAAATTTATACAAACATGTTAAAATTAATAATTGTATGTGCAGCTCTCCAAACAAATCAGTAAAATCGGATTAACAATAAAAAGGTACAGAAAAATTTTAAGATGACCGTTTTTTTTTGCATGAGTGTAGAGTGTAAATATTATCCGAAGTTATCAAAAGAATGTAATTATTTTGTAAAAATAAACAACAAGTTTCACTGTTGGAAAAAAAATAATCGTCAGATTGCAAAACACCGCTAAAATTAGAAATATCATAACTTTTAGTATTATTTTTCTTTAAAATTACTTATTCCTGAAAAAAAAATTATAACTTGTGGTGATATCTGTTTGGCATAATAAGCAAAGATTATTTCAAAAAACTAATAGCCTATATTTTTTAATAGCGTACTTAAACTATATTTAATATAGATACCTATAATGTTGATAGTGCAGTGAGAGATAAAACTAAAATATCTTTTATAGATTTCTATTTAATTAATAATAATAAATCATTATCTTTAACCGTATTTTAAAATGTTTCAGAAATAGAAGAAAAATCAAAAATTAAGTGATAATCGCACTTTATAATTTAATCCATTAACAAACCACATTAAAAAAAAAATAGGATCACCCGAAATACTAAAAAAATGTTACTCAGTGGTCTGAGATTAGTTCTAGATAAAGTCCAATTAAATTTATGTCAAGGGGTTGTTTAATTGTTTAAAGACACTATCTCATATTTAAAACGCCCAAATAACATAAAACTTACCTTTTGACATAAATCAGTAACATTGTTTAATCCAACCTAAGAGACCAAGCAAACCCAAGCAAACCCAAGTACACTTGGTAATTGTACAAATGATACTAACCAACTTATGTAATAAACATTATAAAAATTAAAATAACATATTATATGTTACAATATTACAGGGGATAGATAAAAGATGATATTGTTGTCTATATCAATATGAATGCCGTCTATAGACAGTAAAAAAATCCCATCATATGTACTTTACCTATAAAGTCATAATACATAAGAGTATGATCTACCTATTCTTGTATTTCGTATCACCACCCACTTTTGGGTTTAAAGGAAAAGAAGTCTTTATTTTTGGATTTCTTCCTTTGTTTGTCCAGGTTTCATCAGATAAAACTTGCACTTTGTTGAGTATGTTGTTCGATATGATAACGAGACACAAGCTATATTATTTTATTGAAAAATAGCAGAACTGAAAACTTAAGGAATTTTAGTAACACGTTTAGTCCTTAAAAACCGATAGAGTGACTTGTAATCTTTCCGCATTCATTGTCGTCCTTTCCTCATACTCGTTTCGACTTCTTAACTCTCTTCAGTATAGAGCTGCAGCAGGACAGGAAATTATAAAAAATCATTGTATGGGAAAAGTACATTACCATGTCCACAAATTTAACATGTAACGTCAGTAAGCAGCCTTCTGATAAGAGAAAAAAATTGTGACAGAATTGGTTATATCAAATCTATGTACATTTTTATACGCCCTTGTATACAAAACCTTTATTTATTTTTGTTAATATACTTAGGACAGTCTTTATATTAGCAGTATTTTATTTTAAGATTCTTTTTCACACTAAGTTGCTAATGTTTTTAAATAATCTTAATTCTATATTTGGGCTACTTCTACCTACGCTCTACGCTGGTTAATTTTAGTTTTCCGTATCATATTTTTATTATACTGTGGGAAACCAATCAATTAGGATGATTATTTATGTGTCGTCATAAAATCAAATATTTGTACATGATACAGGAATAAATCAAGAGTAGAAATTTATACACTTTTTAATAATAAATTTAGAATTTGGCGCCGTTTATTATTCCAGTCATATTTCACAAATTATAAATCATAACATGAGAAACAAGTCAAATGTCGATGCTTTCTAATTGTGCTAACTTGGTAAGAAACAGTAATAAAGCAGAACAACTTAATTTCAAAAGAGTTTTTAAAGTCAGAAATTATGCAGTGTGAATTAATACTCTACAAAACGGTGTTGGGAATTTATTAACATGGTGTTAAGAAACCACACCTAATACCATGACAGAGCACTATTTTTACCATCAATGGGGTAAATTGGCAATGGCCATTATCGCACACAAATCAGAGTACAAGAAGTTCACATCAGGCAAACCACCCGCATTTGCCTTGAGAAATGAACAGTTAAAGAGTGGCTTAAATTGTAAATCAATTGTGAGCACTGGTAGATTTTAATAATAAACTTAGAGTGACTGTGGATAATGTTATCGAATGGATTTCAATATTTAAGGGTAGATTATACTGGTAATTATCTAGATGAAACAGTTGCTTTATGCATGCAAGCTTTATTTACTGCTTCAACTTTTACATATATATTTTTTTAACTGATAAAATAGGAGAATAAACCATAATAATAGAAATTGTGTAGCACCTTCCGTGTCTAAAAAATCGTTTTATTTTTTGATAGATTCTTACTGAATCGACAATTTCAAATGGTATTTAAAATATATTTTTTTTTGCCAGCAAGGTGTTAAAATAAACATATTTGTTTTTAATTAAGTACCTATTTGTTTTAATTAAGGTGAACTTTAATATTTGTTTACTATAACACTTTTATTGTTATTCGGTTATAAAAATAAGTTGTCTTCAATAGTTGCTGAAGTATAACAATTCTACTGCTATTACAAGTATAACAACAATACTGACAGGCGCTCAGGTGAAAGGTATTATCAGCAGTCTCAGAAAGTCATCATGTTCAAAATGTGTAACAGAGAGGATGGAACATTTTAGTAAAATTTATGGCATACCTACTATAAAAAATAACCCTATTACAATGTAGTGTATTGTTAGCCGTTACAAATATATACTATTATACATAATTTTACATACAACAACTAAATTAGGTGTACACTTAATACCAATGCTTTTATAATAACACCTAGATGAGGTAAAAGTACTCACTGACTGTGACCAATCAAGACCATCTAAAATTTTACCACCAACCATGGATTTATTAAGAAGGGATTAGATGTCCGTATACTGTGAGCGCATCGAAAGTGAAGCCTGTTTATTTGTTGTTTGTTATGAAAATATTTCCCCTGGAGGTAGAGTTTACGAACTTTAAGGAAATACGTAAATGAATCAAGAATGGTAGTAGAAAGAGATAAAATAGCATCGGAGTGTTGGAGCTCAGAAGTCTCTGCTGGTTGCTTAGGAAAAACGTCTGAACACTCGGTTACATGTACGTCTTTGTCTAATGAACTAGAAAAGAAAAAGTGCGACTTATAGATTTATAAATGACTCGGAGCGACTTTAAATAAACCTTTAGAAATAATATAACCTATAAATAATAAAACCCTTTTTAACTTAAATTTATTATTATTTAGCAGAAAAATAAAATATTTTAGGGCTTTTATTACTTTTAGTAAATCTTGTGATGCTTCTAACGTATTTTTTGTACAAAAATACAAGGAAATAATAAGATGTGGCCAATGTTTACAAATTGTGTTTACAGTGTCGCTTAGAATGGTTTGTTTTGGCTTCAAAGAATGTTAAGTCATCCCGTATCCATTCTTAATAAATCCATGCCATCAACCAATTTTTCCAACCTAACAGTAGGAGTTATTAATAATTTAATATCTCTTACTGATTGTCCAGTTTCCGACTAATAAACCGAGGTACGTAAGTAAAAAGTAGTACAAAAAATCAAATCTATTTAACGGTTTTTAGGATCCATCGAACCCAGTATATAAAATTTATAGATATATGACTAATAGTCTTCATCGCGGCATAACCTGTAAATATTGTCAAGAAGAAACCAAAACAATCTGAAAGAGTTTTTAATTCCGCCCATTGATTATCCAGTTGCTGAGTAATAAATCCGAAGCCCACTATCGTGACATGTGGTGAAGGCGCCAGGTCTCATCTTGGAGGAACTGTATCCTGTATCCTTTTCTGTGACATTAGCTTCCTCTATGCCAAGTTTCATCGCGATCAACTACATCGTTAAGACGTGACTAAGTAACAAACTAATAAATAAACAAATAAGCAAACAAACACATTTTCGCATTTCTAATATACTTAAATAAGGATAACGCAATTGTAGGTTAATATAAGCAATCGTAAATAAAATATGTAACTAAGAGTTACCAGTGTGCCGTTAAGTTTCGCAGACATTTTTAGTAATCTATTTTCACTGCATTGTGACGAAATTTATTGATAGTCGCAACGCCGTTCTTTCCGTAGCCTCGTTCGTTCATTGGTGAACCAGCTGTAGACGCTTAGTACGAGGGAAATTTTCGATTATTTAGGTTCTTTAAAAGATTCAAATTGGTTGGAAAGCCATAGTGATGGCACAAGAATAAATAAATAACCACAATTATAACTCTCTAGCGGTACATTTGTTCTAAGCCTCTAACCCCGAGGGACCTTGAGTCAGTGTTGAAGCAAAATTTCATGATATTGCTATAGGCTTACATACCTGTGATTTTTAAGAGATTAAATTGAGAAAAGCAGATAGATTAAAAATGCAGGAAATAAAGTTTACTTTTTAATTTTATTTTGAGTTATGCAGGAGTCAGCAATGATAAATTTTTTAAATAGAAAAATTATTTGAAGTTAGGTAAATAAAGCAGGTGTTAAGATAATAAAATAGTTTTATTGGTGTCTCCAAATCAACATTTTAATAGTTTTTACAGTCCTAAAGTTTCTATTTATAAATTAAAAACCGGAAAATAACCTTACTCTGCCACACAACCTAATCAAATACTGGTGCGGAAAACTTTTGCAAGAATAAACAAAGCGGCTATTTTTACAAATATTTACAAAATGGGTAATTACATTATTTTTTAAAACAGTCTGTTCAAAATTCCTTTTAAATATTATTTTTAAGGAAGTGACTCCGCTGCCGGCACCGGCAGCCCTAACGGTAGCTTTGCTGGGTGCCGGCACCGGCAGCCGAGCTGGGTGCCGGCAACATTAGAAAATTAATGTCAAAATAAGATCAGAATCAAAATACCTTAATTCAATCAAGAAATAATAATTCATTATAGTGTAAACTTTATGCGATCCCGTCTAAAGCTAATTATAATTTAAATATTGTTCGCTATTTCGTAGTTTTTGATAATGTAATAAAGTAAATAATAAAAGACTGTTTTTGAATTTTAAAATAATTAGATGTTTGAAACTGGAGCATTGTATAAAAGACATAAAAAATAATGTAATCAAATATTGGATACATATGTATATTATCGTATGTGCATTTACAACAGTACCTAACACTCCGAAGATTGCTACCGCACTGACCGTTTCAGGTTATGTTTCAGGGTATCGATGGCTTGGAGGCCACCGGTCGTCGCGCTTGACAAAAAAAAAAACAGTTATCCTTCTGGTTATTTATTTATGTTTGTGGTGACGGCGCGCGACGTCGAATTTTTAGCCTTCTCTCTCGCCTCTTTCTTTGTCCTACACACACGCAATATTATGAAACAAAACAAAAAGCTATACTTTATGAATAACTGATTCAGTATCTCTTTGCTGATCAGTCTATGGAACTTCTCAACTTTGAAAATGTATAGTTATTATTTTCACCTCATATCAAATCGCGGTTATACTTTGTAGTTCTGATCACCTAAATAATGCAGGGACTGAACTGAAGAATGATGCAGGGTAAAACTTAACACCTTGTTTTCCGGTTATTTTCCTAGTGAGTTCTGGAGTTTTTGCTATGACCCTTTCGTAGTCTTTGGAGTGTACCAGTAGCTTTATTCTTTTCTTATTTTTATTATCTTACTTATAAAGAGAGCTATGATGATTTTTATATTTTTCATGACATTCGGATATAATTTTTTTCATCTAATTACCGGTGTCTTATTTTAAAAAATGTGACCTATCAAGTAAAACTAAGAGAAGGGTTTATGTGACAAAATAAAAATGATAAGAATTCTCATAGGCTTATGTTACAACGTTATATAATTTAACATTATAAACTCTTCCTCGAACCTCATATTTTTTTTTTCATTTTCAATTTGCCTGATTATCACTAAAAGGTAAAACCCAGAATGGGATTTTTCGGTTCAAATGCGTCTTTACGAGAAGAGGGACGAGGGGGTAATCCCCACACAGAATATAAAAATCATAACAGCTGTCTTAATAAGCAAGATAAAAATTAAACCAAAAGATCGCTGAGGCTTGATACTTCCCGAATACGAGTAGGTACATCAAAAGAGTAATGATAGGTTATAACAAAAACTGAAGTCAAATATTTCCAAAAAACAAGGTGTCACGTTTTACCCTGTATCAGTTCAATCCTCTATATTTCAGGTGACCAGCAATACAAAGTATAAAGGGTGTCCGAAATGTCTTAGAATGGGCAAATATCTTTTCTATTCGAAAAGATAGAGACACCAAATTTTAGGTGTATTCTATTGGTTATTAAATCTAATTTTTTATGCAATTTTACTTTTTCAACCTCCTTGAGGGGTAACACTAGGTACTTGAGATCAAAAATTTTAAATGCAACCCTATGCCGTATGGTACCTCAAGGTCTTTAAACAAGAAACATTTTGTCGCAAACCTGAGGATCGTAACTTAATGCCTTTTTAAATAGCAAGCCTTTAAAAATTAAAAATCGCGAAGAAAAATTAAAAATTTGAATACCTTTATTTCTCGTATTACCTGGGGTATTACTTTAAAAGTTGTTCAAAATGACCACCATGAACTTCTGGGCAGTAATAAAGTCGATTTTGAATCTCGCTTCCCACATTTTCGAGAATGTGATGAGAGAAATAAAGGTACTTAACGTTTTAACCTTTTTTTCGCGATTTTTAATGTGATAGGCTTGCCATTTAAAAACGAATTAAGATACGGACCTCGTCTTTGCGGTAAAATGTTTATTTTGTGAAGACCTTTGAATTAAGGTACCGCATGGCATAGGAGTGCGTTTAAAATTTTTGATCGTAACCCCCAAACGTCACCACTCAAGGGGATTAAAAAAGTCAAATTAAATAAAAAAGTAGATTTATTAACCAATAAGATACACCTAAAATTGAGAGCCCCTATCTTTTAATAGCAAAAATATTCGCACATACTAAGACTTTTCGGACACCCTGTATACGAGTTTCAAGCAAAAAAAGCTTTTTCTAAGGCTGGCGAGCTTTTGACTATTAATTAAGATTCGAAATTAGGTAAAAAAGCCACAATCCATTTCAAAAATTAAGTATCTAGTTAGTTTATTTACAGTTGCACTTTTCTGAAGTGATAAAAGTAAGAAAAAAAGTTGTAAAAATATTCACTTGTCGTGGGAAAATACCTGTGTGGCGCTTTCAAGTGAGTTATAAGCGAGCAAAAGGTAACCAATCAAGTGGCTTGTCACTCGGTATGGAAATAATCAATATTTACTCTACAAATACGGACTTATATGCAGGTTGAAGCTGTTGACTTGTTGACAAACATATGGTGTTGTAATACTGAAAACGTAAGGTGCGATTTAAAGGCTTTTATCACTTTTGAAAAGTACCTCTTGCGTTTTAACCACTGTATTATCACAAAAATTTGTATGACAGCGCAATCTCAACACAGAAATTCCATATACGTCTTCCATTTACTTTATGTAAAAAAAAAATAACAGATAACAGGATTGAAGATTGTAATAGAGTGAGCTTGCTCAATCAAAAGTAAAAAAAAATCAAAATAAGAAATAATCATAGTCAGAATCGAAAATAAAGAAAGATAGAGGGTAAGGTGAAGTGGGGTAAATGTAGTGTATTTTTAAAAGAGGTGATATTTTAAAGTTCATGGACTGTCTTTAACAAATCTAAAAATCCCAAAAATTACTGTGTTTTCTTGGGGAACTTATACATAAGTCGGCAGCAGAATGCGAATTTCAAAAATATTAAACGTTCCTAATTTTTCGGCATATTTTTTTTTATGGCGTCGTAATATCTAATTGCGTTAATAATGTATACTACTTTATTTAAATGCACGGGATTATTTTATGGGGTTAATGTGAAAAATAAGGAAAAAATCTTTGGTTTGTTTTTTCATTTATTTTAAGCTCAAAAAATAGAAAAGTTAGACACTTTCTTAAAATCGGACGTGAAAGCCGAAAAAGAAAAAATTGTTAAAAAAGTGTAACTCCCGAAGCAAACTGAAAACTCAAATAAACCTCGTCTGTCCACCAATGGTTTGGGTAACTTAATAATGTTCTTCTTACTCCAGTAAACTGGAACAAAATTTACTAAAGCTAAATTTTATTAGATTGCATAATTTTCGAGGTCCCCATTTATCCGAGTGCAGACATGCCGCCAAAACGGCTTTAAACCCTGAAAATTCAGCAATGTCTCGTTTTTTATTAATTATGTCAAGAACTATAACGAAACTGAGGAAATATGAAGGTAAAAAAATTAACGTACCTACATAAAAAACACAGAAATTTTGTATTAACTAAATTTTCATAATTTTATTTATAAAAAAATTACAGTTCAATTTTACGATATACCTAAGTACAAACTTAAGTTTAAATAATGGTACTCGAAGTAAAATATCCAAAAGCCGAATTTTGAAAAATTGTTTAGAGCATTGTGGGTACATTTCATAAAGGCAGTGGCGTACCAGATAAATTTAGTGAGGACTAAAGTTATAAAATTATTTAAAAAATTAATTTATAAATTACTCACAAAATTATTTCCGTCCAAACTAGATTTCATCGTGCATTAACTCCTCCTCATTTTCCTGAAAAACATTACTACAAGAATTTCCCAGGCATTGGCCACACAAATTGGACCAGTTCACCGTCTGCAGCTACAAAGTTTCCGACAGTCAGTTTGGCAAGTGCAGAATATCAGTTTTAGGATAAAATCTGGTGCAATCTTGTTGATCTTTTTAAACCCCAAGCAGTTGGTTGCAATAAAGTACCTATCCACTTTTGGATTTGAAGGTATACCCTTAAGCTATGGTAAGCTGCAGCATCTGAAGTGGGTGGTAAACATGCCAATTTAAAGTTATAAAACAGGTAAACTTTCAACATACAAATTATTATAAAAAGAGACAAGACTAGCGAGATAAAGTAGCCGTCTTTTTAGAACCCAATTTTGACAAAAATACAATCATTCCTATCGGTGAAGAATTCCTGTTGGCTCTTTAAACGAACTTCGTTTTTTAAAATTTATTAATATAACAGCCCGACATGCTTCAAACAAGAATTTTGAATTTACATGTTTACCACTCACTTCAGATGTTGCAGCTTACCATTATAGCTTAATGGTATACCTACAGGTCTAGGAGTAGATAGGTAATTCATTGCCACCCACTGTTTGGGACTGGAAAAAGCATGGAGACATTTAACCCAAAACTTTGTAGCTGCAGACGGTCGAACTTGAACTAGTGATGTAAGGAGACGTATCCAAAAATCCGTTGGATACGGATATTAAAAGCATCCGGATTATCCGGAACCGGCCGAGAACTTGAATACGGATTCGGAATCAAATAAATTCGCATCGGCTGTATACTAATGCAAAGTGCAAAGAGAAAACGGAATCGGAATCGAGTGTAAGCGAACAACACGGTCTGCGATGTGGCATATTTGATCTTATGCTTTCTCTTTCTAATGACCTTTCCTAAAAAAAGATAGCATAGTTATCGGGGTAACGGGTATCATATGGGATGAGACCCATTGGTTAAACTAGGCCCGCCTCACCCGAATCGAATTCAAACGAGAACGAACGACGCCGACGGTGCCTTCCTATCCCTAACCTTCGACTTCGAATGCACTGTTGCCAGGTCTACTGTTTTTGCAGTAGATCTACTGTTTTGGGCCTTTAGCTACTGTTCTACTTCCTGAAGGGTAAATTCTACTGTTATATTTAATTTGAGAGAAAGAGACGAAAGGGTGAAGAAAATAGCCCAAAATTTACTCAAAAATATAAATCTAAAAAAATAGATAATAAAAACGTTTGGCATTATGCAGTTTGCGGCGTTTAGTGTTTAAATTATTTTTTTTCTAATTTTCTTGTCACTTTTGTTTATTTGATTTAATATATTATAGTTTGAAAAGCGAGAACTGACACCCGAAAGGAAAGGAAAGAAATCCTGTGACGCCGTTGTTAACCCTTAAAAATTCGGAATACTAAAAAACTATAGGCTTACACGTACTACATAGTTTTTTAGTATTCCGAATTTTTAAAAGTAACTACGGCATCCTAGGGATTTTTTCTTTTTTTTCTTTCGAGTATCAATTATCGCTGGGCAAACTATACCTACTTACGTTTATAAAAAATATTCATAAGAATAAAAGTAAATAGTAAAAACTATATTTTTTACTTTTTAATTAATACATGTTGTTATTTTGTTATTCTACTTTTTTTTTCTACGAAAATTGCTTCCTGGCCGTGAAACTGATCTGGCAACACTGCACACAGTTCAATATCAGAATTAACTGACTCTGAGTCTGATGCATAATGCATATTTTACACAAACACAAATCTACTGTTTTTGTTTGTGAATCTACTCAAATCTACTGTTTTTAAATGTATAATCTACTGTTGAAGAAAATTTTCACCTGGCAACACTGTTCGAATGATACCGATACCGTATCGACCTACCTAGCCGTGTATCCGGATAGAAAATGTTTTAGTATTGCAGGCATACGTATACATGATCTGTCGCGCGGGTCTAGAAATGGATTCGTATTCGGATAATGGATACGGATATTAGCTGATTCCGATTCCGTATTATCCGGATATCTAAAGAATACGGATATTTACAACACTAACTTGAACTGTTCCAATTTGTGTGGTCAATGCCTGGGAAATTCTTGTAGTAATATTCTTTCAAAAAAATGAGGAGGCGTTAATGGAAGATGACATCTAGTTTGGATGGAAACAATTTTGTAAGTAATTTATAAATTAAATTTTAAATAATTGTATACCTCTAGTCATCATTAAATTTATATGGTACGCCACTGCCTTTATGAAATGCACGCCTAAGTATTTATACAATTTTGTAAAATTCGGCTTTGGACGCTTTACTTCGAGTACCATTATGCAAACTTAAGTTTGTACCTACATTGCAAAATTTGATAAAACTTCTATTAATCTTCAGATTCAAAGAGCTGTAACTTTTTATATAAAAAAAACTATGAAAATTTAGTTTTTACAAAATTTGTGTCTGTTTTTATGTACGTTAATTTTCTTACCTAGATATTTTGTCGATTTCGTTGTAGTTTTTGAGATAATTAATAAAATAAGAGAAACTACCCAATTTTCAGGGTTTAAAGTCGTTTTGACAACGTGTTCCCACTCGAATAGTTGGGGACTTTTAGTATGTTAAAAAAATCATGAAAACTATACAATCCCGCAAAAGTAAAATTTGTTCCAGGTACACCATATAAAAATTCATAACGGCACTCGCCTATCTACTGTATCCCTATCGTCGAATTTGGGCCACACAAATTTGTTTTTATACAGCTTCACAAATTTAACAACCCATCCGTCCGTAATGGTAGAAATTAAACTAGAAGTAGATTACCTCTGCTGCGGTATGATAAAAATGGTATCTACGGAAAGCCCAAGAAAATAAAGCAGAAGGCAGAAGCAGGAAGCATTGACAAAGAAATACATAAGATGGCGTTTTCTGAAGGTATATCAATTTAAAACTAGGACTATAGGTAAGGCATAAAGATGACAGGAATCATTTCTGAGTGTTTCTGAAAATGGACAAAGGTAAAACGGGTAAACATGTAGGGCCACAAAGGAGACTATGTGAAACACTGTACGAAAAGAAATAGAATGTTACGACACAAGATTGCCAGAGGTATGACAAGACATCAACATCAATGTTATAGGAGAGTAAAAGAACTAGCGCAAGCTGTGTTTATTGTTTTGGGCATAATAACCACAAGCAATATATTGTTATTTTGTTGCTACAACGGAACGATTCATTTTGATATCTTTAGGCAAAAAAATATTCACTTTTCGTAAATTTTTTATAACTACATAGGGGATTTGAGTGGAGTTTCTACTAATTTTATGTTCCTTAATAATAAGTTTTATTATCAACAGTTGTTTAAGCATTTTTTGTTAAATCAAAGACTAGAAAATTTTTTAATATATTATTTTTTATAACGTTAGACAAAAAGTGTTTTATTATGACATTACAAAATATGGTATTTTCTTTTAGATATAACCAAGTAATATATTTATACTTTTCCCTTGTACTTAATCCTTTGATTGTGTTATATAACAAACAAAATTGCATTTTGCAATAGTAATTGGCAAACAAACAAACCTCTAGGCGAATTCAACAAAAGTCATAGTCGATGCATTGTTATCTAAAAGATTACATTGTTTACTATATAGCAATAATAGAAACTCTAAATCAGTAGATTATTGTATCTGTAATAAATCACATTCATGCCGTCTGTAAGCCGACAATCTAAGAAATCCGATTAAATAATTTTCCTTTTATAAAAAAACTTGTATAGGCATCTACCAGAAATGGCCTTTACATATTACTGGTTTTCTTTTCTTTAACTATAGGGTGGACACAAATTTTACAAAATCAATTGTGCAAAGTTGTTAAAGGGGCCGTTTGCATTTTAGTTCACGGCAGCTGTAATCGGCAGTTGTTTATACACTAGTAATTCAATAATAAAATTATTATTAAATCAACCAGTAATAATTAATATATTAATTTTAAATGGATTGTTATGAAGTCGTCGATAAATAATATCTCCATTTATCGGGAATAACATTATAATATCCCATTAAAAATAGGATATTATACAAGAAGAAATAAGTAGGTATTGTTTGTTTATCCTTAACTTCTAAACCAGCTGTAGAGCAACTGAACAATAGGTTTTTGTTATTAAAAAAGTCCTGTTTATCTTTAATATTATCCTGTTGGATTCAACTCAATATTATCTTTCTAAAAGGAAAATCAAACTTTTAATGAAACTGACAAATTGTGACACGTGCGAATATCTCCGCAACAGATAAGATAATTCTATGTTTCTGATGTGCGGCGAATTTAATCTTCCCCGGGTTAATTGGATTACTGACGATTCCACACTGGTTCCTGAATCCTTACCTACGGCCCAGACTGACACGATATGATTTGGTTTGAACTGCAGAAGCTTAATCAACTTTGAAACTCTCAAGGGAAACTCCTTGACCTATTATTCGGGAAAGAATTTAACTTAGCCTCCGCAACTCTAAGCAGCCATCACCTTGTTGACATCGATCCACTGCATCCACCGATTGAGCTTACCATTGGACATTACCATTACATTAGACCACTCTAATCCAAAACCTATATAACAGTACCTATATCAATTTAATGAAGCCAACTATCCCGAATTAAACAAGTATCTCCAACAAGTGGATTCGATTCAACTGCGGATGGCTGTGGACGTCGAGTTGATGGTGCAGTGCTTTTATGATGCTCTATTCGAGATCGAGGGAATAAGATTGTTCATTCCTCGGAGAACCATCGTTCCACATAAATATCCTAGATGGTGTGATAAACCCCTGCGTAACGTAATGACTGGTGAAAATAAAATTTAATAAAAATATAAGCGTACTAGTCTCCCATCTGATCATCAAGCCCACTCGGACGTCCGCCATGAGGTCAAATTCGGAATCAACTGGTACTTTCTGATGTACGTCACCAGCACCGAGCTCCTGATTCCCAGAAATGTTAAACACTTCTGGCGTTATATTAGGAATTGAAACAAGAGTTGGGGTTTGCCTGGCGTCATGAGGTATGGCAATCGCGAGCATAGTCACCCCGAAGACATCGCCAACGCTTTCGCTTCACATTTTCAATCTAGTTACTGTGATCATTACAACACCGATCGGGAACGTACTGGGTCTGTAGGCTTTGCTGTCCCCCTATCTAAGCACAACTTGGAGGAGATCCTGGAAAACTGAAAAAATATGACATTTCTAGGAGGGCTGGACCCGACTGTATCCCTCCGGTGCTTCTGAAGAATTGTCCCTGCGTCCCTCTTTGGACCACTACGCATTCTGTTTTAGAGATCCTTCATTAGGGGCCAGTTTCCATCCATCTGTAAATTTTCAAACTTGGTACCAATCTTTGAGGCCGGCGATAGGACAGACATACAGAACTACAGAGGTATTTCGATACTGTCCACTATCCCCAAAATTTTTGAATCTATCCTCACAGATGAGCTATTTTATACCTTCAGAAATTACATCATTCCAGAGCAGCATGGTTTCTCTCGAGGACGCTCCACAACTACAAATCTAGCAGTCTACCAGGGTCATCTTGTATCACCTCGACGCGTTATCCGACTGGTGTGTTGATAACTCTCTGAAGCTCAATGTCAAAATCCATGAGCTTCCACAGATGCTTAAACCCCATTAACACCACAGACATAATCAGCAACACCGAACTGGAATCTGTATCATCCTATAGTGATCTTGAAGTCAACCCACACGTCAAAAAATCGTACATCGAAGCTTTAGAGTACTCAATTTTATAAAAAGAAACACTAAGTACATCAACGACATAAGATCGATCACGATTCTCTACAACAGTCTTGTGAGAAGCATACTTGAATACTGCTCGGCTGTGTGGTCACCATACTACGCTCTTCATAAGGCGCGAATCGAGCGAGTTCAGAATAAATTTACAAAATATATCTTACTCAAACTGCACCTCCCACACCAGGACCTGACGTGCGACACCAAACTACTCCTCTGTGGTTTAAAGTCTTGGAGCATCGAAGAAGAGACGCGCAGCTACTATTTCTTCACAAGCTGATCCACGGGGTGACAGACTGCAGTGATCTACTGGCGGTGTTCTGATTTTAGTTTCGTCAAGACAAACGAGACACCCCCGGATATTTTTTGAGAAGAGGCACAGGACCAATTATGGGCTCAGTGTTTTCGTCGACCGCCTGCTGTACCACTACAACAGATTCTTCTCTCTCATCGATATCTTCAACATATACCTGGATGCTCTGAAGCGGTACCTGAAGTTTGGCGCAGTGTAGCATACTATGACTGTGAATTTGTAATTCTGTGGTGTTCAGTGTCCTTCAATAAATAAGTCAATAAATAAATTTAGAATAATTTTTAAAACCATAGAAGATATATTTGTTACCAATGTGACCAAAACAACAGCAAAAATAATTACATATCGAATTTTAGCTGGGCACGGCCGCAAAAAAAAACAAAATAAAATTTTGACTATTTTAATGAATTGTAACATGTTTTTTTTTCATGTGTCTATACTAAAAGTCATTCGTTTTTTATATAAAATAGTAACGAGAACTGATTAGGTACTTTTCTAAAGACTACTGACAGAAATACTCGTCTGCAGTTTATGAAGCGTAAACTCGAAAAATAAAACAGCAGCAAAAAGTAATCTTAAGATTAGTGAGACCAAAGGTGTAGACAGAGAGTTCCACAAATATCTGTTTAGCTTGTAGGTATGGCTTAATACCTACACCATCATCTTATCACGAAATTCTTCACAGAATGATTAAAATTCAATAAAATAAAAAACCTCGGCTCCCATCGGTACAGAAAAGCTGACATACCTCAGTTTTCAACAAATGTAAGAATATTGATAAGCGTCTGTAAACTGACAAGTATAAAAACGAGATAACTAAATAGCTTTAGTACTATGAATTTATTTTTGAGTCTTTGAGACCTAAGCACATTTATGAAGTGTTTACGAATATTTCCATCAATAATAGGACTAAATTCATTCTAGAAACATGTCCCAAGGTAAAAATGATTTGGAAACAAGCAAATCGCTAACATATTAAATTGCTCATAAGACATTACCAATGACATGAACAAAATTTATCAAAACCTTGCTGATTAACTAGATGATCTTAATTTAAACCAGTATCAACCAAATATTGAACCTTTTTAGTAAAATATCCCGATGTAAAGTCTCATCCCTTTTAAAAATATAAAATACTGTAAGGAATATTAATCACCCAGTATAAACCCATTAAAAAAGTGTGTTCAGTTATTTGTCATATATAACTTTAATATGGGAAAAAGTGGTCAGGTACGATCACTAACCTGAATGGATGAAAGTTTTTCAATAAAAATATGCGCTACTAGCTTGGATTATTTATTACTTTATTAATACAGCAGGAGACAGAAAATAACATACCTATTATGCATTTGAAAAAAGCCGATGATAGAAGATATTCACTAAAAGGAATTGTTATTATAATGACGATACTTAACATTTACATAAAAAAAGATTTTAAAAAGATTATACTGCTTAAATATTGTGTGACATTATAAATGGGTATATACATATATGAAGGTATTTTCGAGCTTCACTATTTTATTATGAAGTGCAGTGAATAAAGTAATTTAAAGTGCTTATTAAAATTATACCAATGTACAGTTAATAAGTAAAGTCGCCAAATTCCGAACTCATTTTGCTTTTTAGCTATAAAAATAACAATTTATTTTCTTTAATTATTATTTATTTTTATGGTAAAACCAAAGACTAAACTAATCATCATTTATCTTTCTATTAGAAATATTTATCAAATTGACAGTTTTTTAGCTCAGCCTTTACAAACGCAAATTTTACAACAACAGAGAACTTCCTTAAGTTATTTTTTTGGTTCATAGTACCTCCCCTGGCGGCGATAACTAGGAATAATTAAAACTTTACTCTACCTAATCTGATCAGTGATCAGTCTTAATCCAGTCTTAAGAAAAATCAGTCAATTCTGCGAGCAAGTCGAGCCAATGAAAGCTGAGTCTGGGCATTATACGCAGTTTTTATACAAAACCACCATCGTCTTAAATGGCCTCTGCTCATGGTTGCGGTTGACAACTAATCAAAGGAAGAACTGTTATTGGTCAATCAATTCCTAACAGTAAATGTGGCGCCCATATCGCCCCGGTAGCGGTATTAAGCAAGTCGGCAATATTAGGAATTTTGCTATGCGGCAACCAAAATTATTGTTTCATAAAATAAGTGTTCACAAGCTCCAAAGAAATAATGATTCATGTTTAAGACTGTCAAATCAATGGACAACACAACCTATTTGATGTTATTTGTTATATCAGGAGGCGATAAAATGCGTACTGTTTGGCAGGTAATAACTCTTGCCAGATTGCAGCTATTTACTTCAAATGTTGGGTGATTATAGGGAATAAAGAGAAAAATAAAATCCTTTAACCGAAAATATTTTTATTTCATAACCTAGTGCACAATTGAAACTCAAAAGTCAACAACACAAATTCGCTTTTCCGGTCGCATGTTTCCAGGTATCAATCTCAAAATGTGTTACATTGGACCGCCATTTTGGAGAAAAACATTTATTAATTTTGGCTTAAACTGTAAAATAGCATTTCTTATTAGATGTATAGAGATATAGGGCCACGCTTACTCTATTTCTTCTAAAATCTTTTTGTAAATTCCGAAAAGGTTCTCTCCGACTTTCACACACATTTTCTTGAAGATCATTTCATATCGAATAATCCAGAGGGTTGCAATCTGGAGAATTGGGGAGCCATTTATTAGCCCTGGTAAAAGACGGAACGTTTTCTACTAGGAAATTTTGAGTTCGGATAGCTCTTTGAAATGGAACACTATATTGAATGAAAATATACCTAGTTGTTATGCGGATATAAACGTCGAGATTCAGGAAGTAATTCTTTACACCAATTAGCTATGTAGTTATCTGCGTTAGTTTTAATAACTTGAGGATCTGTATAAAATAATCGGCCTTTTCCATTTCGAGATAATAACGGATGCCCTCAATTTTCTGGAAAATTTGATTATCTGTGGTTCAAGCGACCTAAATCAATCTAATTGTTTTTGTCACAGTAAATCAGATTATTTCATCTGTTCTGTGGAACTTCCAAAGTAAAATATTTTTCATCCTGAAATATCATACGTCGTATGTCAGCATTTGAAAATTGTCTGTGTAATTTAGAGAAACGCAATGATCAGAGCAATTTTGCTTCCTTCAGTCGTAATTGCTGGAGTTGGAGACGTCTATAACATTTGAAACTCAAAACTTTCTGCATTACTTGAACCAATTTGCGAGAAATTCTTAACCTAGATATTTTTCGCTGAGACAGATGTGATTTTCTTGAGACAATGACCATTCCTGTACTTGCTGCAGATTCTCCTCAGTTAAAACGCTTCTTGGTCATCCACTACCAGCTAGCGCTTCTAGCTGTCATTCCATTTTCGACTAAATGTTTCATTGCACGATTAACACTAGAAACTGTCCACGGTTTATTTGAAAACTCACTACAAATTCTTTTGCGAGCCCAGCTTTTTTCAAGGTAGCAATTCTCAATTAGGGATGAATCAGCCTTTGAGAAATGAGCAGCCATCACTAACATAGAAATATTAGTAAAACAATATGACAGACGTATGAATAATATTTTAGTGTCAATATATTCATTTGTTTTAATACCGGCCTACTATTGTTTTTAAGTATATGTTCGAACAAATTGCTTGAAATTCAAACTTTGTATATTCCTGACTTCCTCATGATTTCTTAAAATTAAGGAATCAACTTTTGCACACACATTTTTAGATTTACATATAGTATGCGATGAAAATATAGAAGTTACTCTCGATATCTTGGCTACAAGTGAAAGTACTGACCTTTCAGGAGGACGCATTTTTTTATCGCCACCCGGTATAAAGTATTATATTTCAAGAAAAACTTACCCTGGACAATTTTTTTTATTTTCTTTAAAACACAGTTGTGCAGCGCTTTAGTACTCACATTGTCAATACGACCGACTGACCTCAGGATACTTTATTTCCGCTACTGCCCGCTAGGTCAGTTTTTAAAATATCAGTGGTACGAAATTAGGACTCGGTGTGGAGTTTGGCGACCGTACCTTACTACTGACTCAAGTCAAACTCAACTTAAAATTGACGTTTTCAGCAATTATCATCCTTGATCCGTTTTTGAACATTCTTGTATAATTTCTAAATCTATGTTACTAATCAACCAAACAATTATTTAACCAAGCGATTTTATTAAAAAACGATAAAATTAAAAATGCTCTGTACCCAAGTAAACACCTCACTGCAGGTCAGAAATTCGGTTAGAATGCGATTTAATTTTTCAAAAAGTTATGAGATACCTGGGATACGACGGGTGCCTGAAAATCGAAATTTTTTTAATTTCACCCTGTACTCTAAAAACCAAGATGGCTGTAAATTGTTTATTACGTTCTACTAAGTTCCAGTCGTTATTCGAACGAGTAGAACAGTGTTGTGAAAACTACATTCCTCTGTATTTACTAATAAGAGAGAACCTACCTCAAGATTTGAGTAACTCTAGCCTGAAGCAGGTTCTCAATACACAAAACAAGCAGAATGGGTGATTAGAAAAAAATAAATCTCAGTCTAGAGTTGCCGTGAAAACAAAAGACCGAGATTTGAGAAGAACATGCCAAATCAGAACTAAGAAGTCTCGAGCATAGGCATCCAAAACTATGTATATGGCTTGGGAAATCAAAATGGACCTAACATGGCACCAATGAACTGTCTTGAGCAGTTGAACCTCTTAACGTTAATCAGCTTTATTGGCACGACGTACATATCTGTTAAAAGACCTCGAGATAGTAGTGAGCTACACTGTGGCCAGTGGTGGGTCTCAAATAGATCACTCACGTTGAACGTAACCTAGATTTTGTAACGCCACATTAAATTTCATTTAAATATAGGAGTATAACAAAGCTCCCTATGAAAATACGCTTAAATGAACCGTTATTTACCTTTCTTACCTTGACCTGACGAAACTAAAAAAAAATCATTTAAAAAAATCCCAATAATTTTTAAAAAATTTACAGAATTTTCTATTCCATTTAATATGATACACCATACGTGGAATAAAGCATTTAAAATGGCAGCTAACGCCGCATAATTTTACAATTTAAATTCAAATACACAGATTTCGAATTAAGTCTAGTCCCCGGACGGTTATCTTTGCTCGCCTATTTCTCAATGGCGGAATAACACGTCTACAAAAGTTTTTAATTAATTACATTCTAATTGGTTATTACTAATTTATGCATCGAATGTTTATAACCAATTATGTAGGAAACTCTTTTATGTTGCATAACTATTTTTTTTGTGTGTATTTCTGCTCTGTTCATATGGTTGGTTCACTTGTTTGTCTTGGTAAAGCTTTACCGGAATCACTTTTGATAGACACGTCTA
Organism: Philopedon plagiatum; assembly: GCA_963971165.1. Taxonomy (NCBI): domain Eukaryota; kingdom Metazoa; phylum Arthropoda; class Insecta; order Coleoptera; family Curculionidae; genus Philopedon; species Philopedon plagiatum. The sequence continues at coordinate 37,633,744 of OZ020191.1, read as the reverse complement.
ATTTGATGTTTAAAGATTCAAAATGACAAATGGAAGAAAACGACAACTAAATTTTGTACTATGAATCTATATACAGGGTGATTCAAAAGTAAGCGGCATCCTTTCAGGGGCGTAATCCTTGCATTAAAATAAGGCAAAAAGTTTCTATTAATATGGGTCCGAAAATGCTTCCTAAGGGAGCTACGCCCCTTTGAATAGGACACCTTAAAGACGATTTTTTCTCTATAACTTTAAAACCCTTTACAATTAAATTTTGAAAATTGGTGTACAGTATAAACATTTGATGGTAAATAAGATTCTAAATTCGAAACTTTAAAATTTTATTCAGGGGCGTCACATGCGGGGGAGGGTGTGGGTAAAAACATCCCTTTTTCTTTTACTCTTTAGGTTGTTATGCTTTTGTTTGGAAATTATAAAATTCTAGAGTTTTTTACGTAAAAAAGGTACTCTTAGGTGAATTCGATAGAGCGTACCATTTACGAGAAAATCGACTTTGAAAATTTTCTGATGCATATGTTTATTGATGAAAATTAATCTGCATTACCATAGGAAAAAAACACATTTTTTTACTAACATTTTATTTAGCAATTTAGAGAAAATGTTCAAAACTATTACCATTAGCGTGACGACAAGCTAAATTAGGCACTGAATTTCGTTTTGAATGCGTATCTAGTAATTTTATTATGAATAAACGTACTACCAGAAAGTTTTCAAAGTCGATTTTCTCGTAAATGGTACGCTCTATCGAATTGAACTAAGAGTACCTTTTTTACGTAAAAAACTCTAGAATTTTACAATTTTCAAACAAAATCACATTAACCTAAAGAGTAAAAGAAAAAGGGATGTTTTTACCCTCACCCTCCCCCGCATGTGACGCCCCTGAATATGATTTTAAAATTTTGAATTTAGAATCTTATTTACCATCAAATGTTTATATCGTACACCAATTTTCAAAATTGAATTGTAAAGGGTTTTAAAGTTATAGAGAAAAAATCGTCTTTAAGGTGTCCTATTCAAAGGGGCGTAGCTCCCTTAGGAAGCCTTTTCGGAGCCATATTAATAGGAACTTTTTGCCTTATTTTTATGCAAGGATTACGCCCCCGAAAGGATGCCGCTTACTTTTGAATCACCCTGTATATCTAAGTATGTAATATATGTAATTTAAGTTAAGTAATAATTTCCCAATAATAAACTTTAACAACAATAAGTTTTAAGATAAAAATCATTTTACAGCCAAGCAAATCCCAGAAATAATTCAATAAATTGAAAAATTTTAATGAAGACTTATTAACAATGACAGGACAAAAACTTATCAAAACCTAGCTGATCAACTAGATGATCTAGATTTAAATCAGTAGGTACTTAGTCTTAAACTAGTACTAGTCTAGCACTAGTACTAGTCTTAAACCTTTTCTGTGAATTCGAAGATAAAATAAGTATTGTGTGATCTGCAAGAAATAAAAATTAATAAATCAGAATTCTAACTTCAGAACATTTGTTGGCAAAAGTGTATTGCAGGCACCTTAAAATAAAATGGAAAGATCTGTTATTTTAAGAAAATACAGCATTTATTGGTGTGTACTGACAATAGCGAGTATTAATAGACGAAATATGACACGAAAAAGAAAAAAAAACAAGACGAGGATCATAAAAGCGAAGAAAATGAATGAGAACATGAAAGCATTAATACCTAGTATTGAAATATTTTCATGTGGCATAAAAGTACATTGAAAAAACTGTTTTGTGAAATTACAGTAAAAATTAATGGTTCTGGGCTGCCACAAATACTTGAATATATTTTATAAACGTAAATTTTTCAAAGCAAGGTGAAAATTGGTATTATTTTTACAGTTATTTTGTAAATTTACTTGTTATGTACATATGTAATAGTATTGTATTACAAAATACTTCATGGAAAATATGCTATTTTACAAACTAATTGTTAAAACTATACCGACTTTTGGTAAGTTTTCGTTTTTAACATATACTTACTTAATTAGTTCTGGCAACTTATAACCAATTCATTTTACTGTAATTTCACAAAACAGTTGTTTCAGCATAACATTGTTTCAAACCGTAATTAGATCAAGCATTTACATATGAAAGGAAAAGATTAGGCCTGTTAGGTTATATGAAATTTGAAATAATCCTAATTAATATGAAAATATTAATTAAAGTTTATTCAAATAATTGTTTTTTTTTAACATGTACCTAAGCTTGCTGGCGCGTTTCGTTCATATACATACAACCAGTATGTTATCTTCGTCTTTCTAATGAGAAACAAAAACAAAACATAATGTGTTAACTAAGTAATAAGAAGATATAAACCATCATCACCTCCCGTATTTAAACAGCTTCTTGTTTGATTTCTCGAAACTGTTTGCAAAATTTATTGAACCCGGAGTATTGAATATCTTTGTAAATAAAAGCCATAGCAAGTCATTGTGAGGATAAAATATGTATTTGTTCCAGCAATTCTTATTCTTTTAATAATGTGTGACTTAAAATGATGTACAAATAGAAGCGAGCAGTTGGAAATTTTTGTGGGAAATACCGTCAACATGATCAACATATTAATGATTTTACTAAACAAACTAAATGACTCGTAAATTTATAGATTTAAAGGGATAATTACATAGTATTTTTTTGATAACCTAACATAAATAAATAAGAAACATGACGATCTGATTCTGTCGAAGTTAAGAGTGGTTGATTTAAAATGGAAATTGTGAAAATAAAGCATCCAAGGTGTAAATACCGAAACACGGAAATGCAGGATAAACATAAGCTAAATTTAAAAGTCCTTTACACTTTTTAACGCACCTGGAGTTAATGGTTAAGGCCCCTATACATGGAGTGGTTTGCCTTTGGATCCACCTGACCAGATGATTTTTATGATTATGACCTCAAGGTGAGCCCCAATTCGGCGGCCGGACCGACTCGAACGATTTTCAGTCCGTTTTGTTTGACTGGATGTACGCGAGTGGTTCTCTTTTTGCCGAGTTACTTTTTTTCCTACAGCAATCTACTTCAGACTTTATTTTTCACTATCTTCCACTTTCGTTATCCTAGTGTATATATATATATATATATATATATATATATATATATATATATATATATATATATATATATATATATATATATAAGAGCATTTATTCTTGAAATTAATACATTAAATTTTTGATGAATTTTGGCTCTATCCTCGCCCGCATATTAATTTTGAGGAGTAGAATAAATACCTGTGTGTAAGTTATGTTATGAATGTCACTTGGTTGATGACCTCTACGAATTGACCGATCAGTTGTAAACGAAGACAGTCCATCTAGATGTCCTACCAAAACGTCAAAGGTAAGAGAGAAGTGAGATTCAACTACTGTTACAAGATCTAAAGGATTTAAAGATAGGGCAGAGGGGAAGCTTTTGCAGACAAAATAATCTGGTAAGTATAGGTAAAAAAGAGAGAAAAAAGGGATGTACTGGACTTGTATGGTTGAACAGTAATATACCGCATAAACTATGCATATACATATTCTTCTTCTTGTTCTCTTGGAAATAAACAAAAGCTGCAAAAGACTGTTGCTGAAAAGAGACAGATCATTCACAGTACACTCGTCAGTGAGAGAATGGAGTTATCTTGTAGGACCAGGCTTATTGATTTTAAGTATAATCTAAATTCCAAATGTTTAATGTAGAAGGTAGACGAAAGTCAGGCGGTTTGTAAATTTCCGCTGAATTGCATTTATTTCTTACGTGGAGAGCAGAAAGATTATGACGGCTCGACTTTAAGAGCTATTGATTCTGGCAAAGAGTTTGATTGGGTTTGATTGGGTTCAGATACATCAAGGGCACCAATTTGAGACTCGCAGTCAAATTTGTATGATTTGCTTTAGTTGCTTGTAATAGACGTGAGAGCTGAGAAGCTGATCATTGATGACTAAACCCAAATACCAGTTATAGTGGATAAAATTGCAATTTTATAATTGTTTCAAACTTGCGACTCAATGAGTTTGCAATAACGTTACAGATAATTGAGAGAAGAGACATAGGCCTAAACCAGAAGATAATGATGTGAAACCTTGCTTGTAGAGACCACAGACATTACCAATATTTAGACCTGTACAACATGTTGGCTACACCAGCTGAATCCCGTCAACGCATGGGCGAAAAAGTGCGTCTGTACGCATTTGGCGTCAGTCAGGTTTCTAAAAGTCGGTTCCGTAGAGACAAGGACACTCAGGACGTCTGGAAAAAGGGGGTGAACGACAACTAAGGTATCAGATCCGTGCCGACGCCATTTGCACTTCTGGGTGAGAAGGAAGTAGTGCTTGGTTGTGTTTATTTATTAACTTTTGATAATTTTTAGATATTCATTCGTTAAGTTACAATTTTTTAGTGCTAGTGTTTAGTTATTTTTGTGAACATGGGCCGATCAACATGTAAAGTGTATGATTGTGTTTTGCCAATTTTTTCCCTTTTTCTTCTAAGATGGTACTTTATTACTTTGCTTTACATTATTGAAGTATGTTGAAAATATTTTAACACCAAGTTTAATTTCGGATAGTAGTATCATGTTAATCATTTGAAAATATTTTTCTTATACATCATTGAACAAAAACTTACTCAACTTACTGAAACTTTTCTGTTTACTAGTATTGGTTTTTTCCATATTACATAAAAAAAGGCCAAAAGAACTTTGTTTAATATATACATAAAGGATTTGATTGATACTAAATTAAAATTAAGATTTTAATACACCAATTTAAGCTTCCATTCCAGTTTAGTCAGTAATCCACACTTTGATGTTCTTAAAGAAAAATTGTGGAACTGGTAATTTCTTTGTTTAAAACGCCAATAACAGCAAACCTGAATTTACTGGAAGTTTTATTATTAGTAGCCCTTACTTTTTTTCGAAAAATTAAATTACCCATGGATCTATTATAATATGGATTCGATATCCGTATACTGTGAGCGTATCGAACATGAAGCCTTATATAATATAAATATTTTGTTGTTTGTTATTCTCTTGAGAGAGCAGTTTACGAACTACGAACATAGACAAGACTACGAATTACTACGTAATTGAATCAAGAATGGTAGTAGAAAGAGATAAAATAGCATTGGAGTGTTGGAGCTCAGAAGTGTTGTTGTCTGCTGGGTGCTTAGGAAAAACGTCTGGGAACGCTCGGTTACACGTACGTCTTTGTCTAATGAACTAGAAAAGAAAAAGTGCGACGTATAGATTTATATAGATTTATAAATGACTCAGAGCGACTTTAAATAATCGCCTTTAGAAATATCCTAACATAACATAACCTATAAATAATAAAACCTTTTTAACTTAAATTTATTACTATTTAGCAGAAAAATAAAATATTTTGGGGCTTTTATTACTTTTAGTAAATCTTGTGATGCTTCTAATGTATTTTTGTACAAAAATACAAGGTAAAATAAGATGTGGCCAATGTTTACAAATTGTGTTTACAGTGTCGTTTAGAATGGTTTGTTTTGGCTTCAAAGAATGTGAACTCATCCCGTATCCAGTCCTAATAAATCTATGAAATTACCAATAGCCCAGAATTAATTACTAATTAACAGGATTGGTCGTCGAATTGAGTTTGACCATGTTTTAAATAAAAAGTAATAAAAACTAAAGATAAAAGCTGAACGACATTAAAGACAACAAAATATACAATTTTTATTAAAATGCCACTAGTGGGTTACATGTTTATTATTAATAAAAAGGATAATGACACGTAATATAAATAAGCATATATTACACGATCAAATATTCACGTCATGTAGTGAGTGCAAAATTTTTAAGTACGGCCCTGTCTATTACAAGAGCAAGCGTTTTACAGGGCGCAGGCCCGTAGTTCACCGTCTTTGTTTATGGATTCTACGCATTCTATGGTAGAGATAAGCGGAAAAGACACTCTAACTATAAAAGATTTAAAATAGGTGCAAGCTATAGGGCGCATTGCTGACATACATACCATCTGGATCAGATGATTTTCTAGTGCAAAGATGCACGTGAATTCTTTAAAGGTGCTTTACCGTGAATACTATTACGAACATTTTACAAGGGACAAGGACAACTGCTGGAAGAGGGAAATAAGGAGGAGGAATGACGATAGAATTCGCAACAAACTTTTAGGCAAATAGGGGAGGCAGACAGGGATGATTTTATTGTGTGTCGAAGGGGGTGGGAAAGATTTTCTTTTTAAAAATGGACATTCTACGTGGTGCGGTTCTAGTATTTTTGACTTCGCACTAGCAGACACGCACAGAGAATTCCGAAATGAAAAACAGAACTAATACTTCTATATCACTAATAAACATTCCTGCCTTCAGAAGACAAATAATGATCTAATAAAATCTAATAAAAAATAACCATTCAAGGAGATTTCCGGACTAGCTTATGTTGTTACTTCATTCATAAGCATCAAAATAAACTAGTTTTAATAATGAATTAACGATTAAGCTTTTTCAGTTTTATTTTGTTTTATAACTTTTGTCGATACAGTTACATCGCCCTGTTTAAAACGAGTATTCAATTAAGAATTTTGAATTAATTTATTCTCCTGATGCAATTCCTTAATAAACTTAATGTCATGGTCAGCTGGATGATCAGATGATACGAAAATACCCGACAAAATTGTTTGAATCGATTAAATTACGACACCAGTAACCGTATAAATAAAATATTTATGCTTTTGTTGGTTTTTTGTATCGACTAAAATGGTAATTTTTCGAATTTATAACTAAATGGGCGATTCAGGGCAGACACAACATCAACTATGTTTATAAAAAATTAAGCTATAAAAGTAATTTTCATATTCTGCGAACAAGTTCTTAGAAAATTATTGTCATTCATAATCACAATTAGACATACTTAATATTGCTTGTTGATTTCTCTCAAAGCTTGATGAAAACATAAAGATATTTATCTGTATAAATTTATGGATATGAATATGACGTGGGAAATTATTAGTTTTAAGTTTATCATGGTATTTGAATTTTTAATTTTAGAATTATTTTTTTTATCATGATTGAAATCATCTATGGGCATTGAAAGTTTTGCAATAATATTATTAGAATCAATTGTTAATAAGAACAGTGACGCAATATGAATCGCTATATATTTTGGCCTAAAAACGTATCGGGAATCGCTCAGAAGTATGAAACCTTCGATTTAATATTTAACCTGTGAGCTTTTTTTGTAGCCGATAGGTACCGTATTCACAACTGTTAACTTAACAATCCGATAACAGTGTAGTGTTTAATGGTCTGTTAACGTTAACAGAGAGGCAGCCGAAAGTAATTAGGATTTTGGGTTAGTAGTACTTCAATCTTACTTGTGATTTTTGGTTGTGTTTACTTCTTAAATCAATATTGCTGGATTTTTTTTCCTTTTAAACAGGGAAAGATGCGAGATAGAAAAAGAACATCTACATAGTTGTAACTTATACAATAAGAAATATTGATTTCATAAGCACAAAAATACCAGTACATGCTAGAGAATAAAGAACTCAATTCCGTAGAATTGCAAAACAAATTATCCCTTCTTGTTAAGGCATTTGTATGAACTGCGATAAGTCTTGTATTTTTTTATATACAGGGTGTTCGGAAATAGTATCAAGAAACTTTAGGTGTGTATGAGTCGCCCAAAATAAGAAAAAAGTATCATATGAACGTGGGTCCACAAATACTTCCCAGGAGAATTAGAGGCATTTGAAGATGATGTCCAAAAACGTTTGCTTAACAATTAAAAATCCCTTAAGAATAGAGCAATGAGCTTTGGGGATTAAGTTATTACTAATAAGTGCCTTTATTTGAATGTAACAAGTAGCCCAAATTATAATTAATGGCGTACGAAATTAGGGGAGATGGTAGCATTTTACCCCAAATTCTTTTTAGAAGTACATTTTTTAAAAATTTATCATTAAAGCATGTTTCTCCAGACGATTTGGGTAAAAATGTATTACTGTTTCGAGAAAAAAAAACGGTCTGAAATGACAGCTGCATATCATGCTCCAAATAATCAGTAAAACCCCAAATAAGTAAACAAGTAGGATAGTGGCATGCAGTCAACCACTTTTGAATGCTAATTTGTTGTGTGACTTACATTGCGCGTTTCTATAATTTTCTGTACACAAAATCCTCTAAACTTCAATGAAATATTTATTAGCAGTTAGCAGATATTCATTTCTTTTAGGGAAAAGCCAACGGTAACGCATTTGAGGCCCGGCGGCTGTATGAGGAAGCTTTTCCAAATCGCTGAATTCCATGTTCTCAGACTTTCAGCAACGTACACCAGAGATTAAGAGAAACCGATGCATTAAAACCAATAACTGTGGAAGGCCGCGATCCACCCGTACACCGGAAATTGAAGCAGTTGTCCTGGATAGAATAGCACCATATCTTAGAACCAGCACGTCAAGAATAGCTGCTGCAGAGGGCAGTGGAAAACCCACTGTATGGTAAATTCTTCATGAGCAACTGCTTTACCCGTATCATTTACGAGTATAAGCTTTATAACCTGAAGAGAATCGGTCCAGGATGGTTTTCTGCCAATGGTTTAAAGAAAGATGTCGAGAAAATTCATTATTTATGAAAAACTTATTTTTTACTGATGAGGTAGGCTTTACTCAAGGGGGAGTTTTTAATTTCCATAATAATAATGTGTGGGCTGAAGAAAACTGGCACGTGCTTTTGAATCGCGTCACCAAGATACATTTTTTATAAATGTTTGGGCAGGTATTCTAGGTGACTGTCTAATAGGGCTTTACATTCTACCCGACCTTCTAAATGAACCAGCATATCTTAATTTTCTGCAAGATGTTTAAATTGACTTACTGGAAGCTGTACCTCTGGAAATAAGAACAGTTATGTGGTTTATACATGTTGGTGTCTCGGCACATTTTAGCATTTTGGCACGAAATCACCTTAATGAATAATCATACCCTGAAAGATGGATTGGTCGAGGTGAACCCATTAACTGGCCAGCTCGCTGGCCGGATTTGAGTTCCCTAGACTATTTTCTTTAGGGTCATCTAAAAGCATTGGTGTGTACTTCCCCGATGGGTAATATTCAAGAGTAAGAACAGCGAGTTTTTAATTGTTTTATATTGTTAATGCACTTGAAATTAACTCGTTTAAGGTTATTTTTAACTTTTTAGCTATATTCGATCTTTAATTTTATGTAACATTTTATTTTCTCCAGCACCTTGTTAAATACTTTAAAATGTGAAAAGACTTGTCATCATAACCTATAATCCACATGTCACATAATGATTATAAAATCACTTATTTGCTAACGTTATAGACTTACGTGACAATCTACACCATATTAATATTCTATTTCGTCGAGCCGTTGTCATATTTTAATTAATTTTACCGTTTTAAGTAGCAAGCAAACCCTAATAGATCAATGCTTTATAAACTATGTACTTGCAATTAGGAAGTTTCCATTTTTTTCATTTTCTCTTAATAAATAGTCCTAAAAATGTAAAAAACATATGTATTTTTTGTTTTTAATTATCTGCAGAAATAAAAAAGTTATCGTCCTTCAAAGTCTGAGATGCTACGCTCACGTTGGCTGACGCTCGATGACGTCGAAATACACGACGCCGTCAACAGCGGACTAGGCGCCCGTTTAATCTTTAGTGTTATTCTTACCGGCCAGGATCCAATGCATTAAAGTAAACACGCGAAAGCAGCAACGGGCAGCTAGCCCGGCGACCATGGGGCGACAGAGTTCTGTATTTTGACGTCACGGCCGATAAAAGCCGCGCGCGAAGTTATTAAATAAGAAATTGAATAAGTTCGTCAATGTTGAAGATATCGAGATAATTTTTTTTTGTTTGACAAGTTAAGTGAAAGACTATTAAATGATGTTGAAGTTACTCGATATTTATGACATAGGAAACTTCCTAATTAAAGAGGAATCTTGATGTAATCACGTTGTACTGCAGAGAACAAACAACAGGCAAGCCTATTTATCAATTAAATTTTGAATGGAGGAGACCTCGGTTCAAGATAGGGTTGCCAACCGTCCTCTATTCCAGAGGACTGTCCTCTTTTTTGTCTCACCGTCCTCTTTTTTATAGATACTAGCGGCGTGGCCCGTGAAATTTTAAAGTTGTATATCTCTGTTGCTACTTATGGGATCCATGCCAAGTTCAGGTATCTTAATAGTGAACCTACTAGGAATATTTTGGTAAAGAAAAAAATATTTTGTAATTTTCGAAAAAAACGTTGAATTTTTGAATTGACCCACTTGGGAAAAAATTAACACGCTTAGGTATTTTATTTATTTATTTGTTTTAAAGTTATATTTTAGGTTTAAAAAAATTCAAATGACAATACTTCGACTTCCATGTCGAGCAACTTGGTTTTAATGGAATCTGTTGTTATAACAATACCAGAGTGTTCAATCGCCATGTTCATTGGCGCATATTTTTCAGGTAATCAGATCACAGTTATGAATGAATGGTCTAATCTCCTCTTGCTGAAAGTCAATGATACAGATCAATAAGTCAAACCGACAGACCGACAAAAAAAGTAACAAGTCCCTTTAAAGTAAAGTGTTAACTCTAGCATTTTTAAAATCTAAAATAGTTAACACATCATATAATCAAATAATTTTACTTTTTTAACTTCTCATTTCATTTCCCAATTCCAACTATCATATTACATGTAGGTAACAGGTGAATATTCAAATCAAGCAGAATTAATTAGATAATTTATAACCGGGCCATTACAAACCGACTAATTGTTGCTTGGCGGTGGGACACAAGAAACGCAATTAATGTTGTGAGAAAGTTGGCAGAGCAATTTAATTCGTCATCAGTCAGAAACCTGATTTTTTATGTAATATTAATAGGAACCCAAATTTTGATCATTGTTAAAAATTTAACGGTGTCCGCCACGGTAATATGGAAATATGTTTTAAAGTGTGTAACGTTAAAGAAATATTTTCTTTTGTTGCAGACTATTCTCTATTTTTTCTATCTGAGATGGCCCACGTAAACTTCAAGCCTAAGAACTAACGTACCGGTGAGTCTGAAGAGAAGGGAAATGTAATCTATCAAATTTAAATTTAAAGGACTGGAGGTTGGGAGGGCAATTTGTTCCACAATTTGGAGACCGTAGGTACGAATGAGTGAGAGAAGTGTGATGTTTTAGGCTTGTTGCTAGACAGGAAAGGGATGCATACGTAAAGCGCCTCTTGTTGTTCTGTTGGGAACAGTAAAAGGAGGAATTATATCGGCTAGTTCTTTAGAGCAAAATTTGTGGAAATATCGATAGAAAAGAGATATGTAAATCCCCAACAGCGCGGCGAGAGAAGGGAGTTTTCTCGAAAGGACAGGGTCAGTGATGAGCCGAATGGCTTCTTTTGGATAAAATCAAGGATGTTAAGTGTACAATAGTGACGCCGTTACCCCGAGTTGGGAACAGTACTCTAGGTTAGGTCTCATTTGAGAAACAGAGAATAGAGAGGGTGTATGCTGGAAGGGGATAAGTATTTTCTTGCTCGAAAATGAAAACCAAGCTTTCTAGCTGCTGATGTGGCTGTTAGAGTAATGTGTTTCAGCCAGCTGAGATCATGTTCGAAAGCGATGCCAACAAGATCGAACGTTTCATTGTTCTGAAGGGCTTGGCCAGGGTCGTGTCGATGGGGGTAATGTTGCCGGATTTTTTGAGTAACAGGAGGCAAGGAGGCATTGAACTGAACAAGGTTTTTGGCACCACAGTCTAAGATTAATTGAAGATATTGGAAAAGTGATAGGTGAACAGATCCAGATCTTGATTCGAGACCTGTCTGGAAAAATTAATGTTGGAGTGAAGAGTACTATCGTCAGCGCAACTGTGGATGGGACTGGTAGTTGAAAAGAGCAGGTTATTAGTGTGAAGAAGAAATAGGTTTGATGCTAGGGCTGAACCTTGGGGTATGCTAGCTTTAATAGGATGGAAGTGACCGTCCACCACGACAGATATGCGTCGATTAGAGAGAAATGAATCGATCCAGGTACATGGTTTGGGATGAAGGTGAGAAGGTAGCTTGTTGAGGAGTGCGGCATGCCATACTTAGTCAAGCCTTGGGAATATTGAGAGCAATAATCTGACATTCGTCGTGAAAGTCGAGAGACTTGTTCCCTATAACATCTTCCCTATAACCGGTCTTAATTGACAATTAACCAAGGAATTCCCCCTTAAACTTCATTCGGCAGGAGGAGACGACTCCAATTCATTCATATCTAGTGTAGAAACAGGCCAAAGAGTACGCTAAATATCCGAATTCGCGCGCCGTCGCTATGACTTTCCGAGCTGCCTGTATTTAACCGAGCAAACCTGTGAAAAGACAACTCCGGATGAAAAGAATCCATTATTTCACAGACTTAGCACTGGCGCATCATCTTCCAAACTTTATTGATAGAATTCTTAAAAAAAAAACATTGAAAATATATAAAAGATTTACTGTTTGGGTGTTACGCCACTCTACTGTTAAGGAAAATAAATATTTTTTAAAAGTAATAAAAGTCACTGCGTTTAAACAAAAAACAAATCCTGAAAAAGAAATGTTCTGTACACTGTCAGTGACTTTTAATTATATGCTGACAGAAAAACACGAAACCATTATCAGAGCAATATTTTCGAAAAAATCAGAAGAATTCCATCAGAAAACCCTTGTATCCTTTTTTAATTACTTAGTTCGTTTTTAATTTAGTTAGTTTGAATTTATTAGATTCTTTGACAACGAGACTAGATATTAGGTCTCGAAACGTCAGAAAAATTATTTTCAGATTAGGTTTTAGACCGAATATATACTACACTAGAGATAGATTAGGGTCAGGCATACTTTTTATAATTAAAAGTCACTGACAGTGTACAGAACATTTCTTTTTTCAGGATTTGTTTTTTGTTTAAACGCAGTGACTTTTATTATTTTTAAAAAATATTTATTTTCCTTAACAATAGAGTGGCGTAACACCCAAACAATAAATCTTTTAAATATGGATCCGCCACAATCATACAGACATTATTTATTCAAAATATACCTGCAATACAAATTTCCACTGCAAGGCAACCTGGTACACAAAAACCTATTACGCCTCTACAGCATAGACATTACATAATTAGACCCTCCCAGCTTATTCCCTACACCTGCTGACTCCGTCCAATGCATGGGCGAAAAAGTGCTTGTGTATTCTGTACGCATTTGGCGCCAGTCCGGTTTTTAAAAGTCCGTGGTGTAGAGGCACGCGCATTCAAGACGTCTAGCAAAAGTGCTGGGATTCCAAAATGCTACTCGATATCGAAATATTCTGTTGGGCGCAAAAAACCGATTCCCGTCCGTTTTCAGCTGATCGTGGACCGTCTAAAATCTAAAACGATATCGATTCTTTCGATACCTCTAGAGATTCCTTTTCGGTCGATTTCGAGAAGACAGGGATTGTTAGGTTAGAATTATTTGTTTTTGTAGGTTTGGAAGTTGTCTTCTTTTGTTTACATTAGCGATTATAATAAAATTATTAATTACTGTGTCGCTTCTAACATTTCACATATGTGAAACATGTAATACCAATATATAAAAAATGATGTATTTAAAAAAAGACATTTTATACTTTTCCAGTTAAAATCGGATACCTACATACATATGTTGTAGTTTAAAAGTTTGATTTTTAACATTTATGAAATGATCGATCTTTCAACTAATTTTTATGTTTAAACATAAAATAATCTTTTTGAATAATGAATGTAATAATTATCGCCATTTTAAACTTAAGTAAAGATCAGCATAATATAAAGATAAGGTAACAATTAACTATAATAAATAAGCTTGTAATTTCTCAATATTTTATTTAGGCACATCGATTAGGTAATTATTATTTATGCAAAAAAGATCCATGCAGCCATTATAGTAAATTAGCTAGATACACAAAGCTTGGGACTTTTTTTATTTATGTACTCTTGCAAATCTACAATAAAGAGTTTTTGCATAAAGATTTTCAATTATTTTTGTAATATTATAAAGTTTTTACTCAGGTTTGCTTGGGTCAAAGACATGGGTTTCCCACTTTAAAGAACTTTTTCTTTTCTCGAACAGCGGGTTGCAGAAAGAAATTTAAATTCGGGACTAACTGGAATATTTAGTAAATAAAACAAAAATCCGGTTTTCACTTCATGTATTGTATGTAAGCCGGATTTTTATTTTATTTACTATGAACGTCACCTCTTACAATCCTAATTGGAATTTCTTTTGATAATAATAATGTGTTAATTATTGTAAAATCTAAAAATGTTAACTTTGAATATTTTCGTCTGTTTCATAAGATTGTGTTTATTTCTATTTTTTGTGTAATAATATATGACTGAATATTTTTTTCTTATTTGGTATAGGTACTAGGGCTGTCAATCACGGGATCCCGAAATTCCGGGATCCCGGAGTATAAACCGGACTCGAAAATCCCGGGATCGATTAATATTTTCGGGATTAACCTCGAAATGTTCTTTAGCGACTTAGTGACACCGACAGCGATATAGAAGACAGTGAAGATATGCATAAGGTGAAAGTTTTAGAAAAAAGTTACTTTTTGGAAGTAATTATTACCAATAATCATGACTTCTGTGTATTGGTGTCTAGAGTTAGACAAATAGTTCGAACATTTAGAAAATCGCCAGCTAAAAATTATATATACTACAATACTATATCAAAAATTAGGGGGAAGGGAAAGAGCTAAAAGTTATATTGTATTGCAAAACGAGATGGCGCAGCTTACTTGCTCGAGCGTTTTACACTATTAGAGAATTTCATAAAAAAATATCTTATTGATCTAAACATAACACCAATTTTGGATTCAGAAAGTGAGGTTCTCAAAGGCGTTGTAAAAGTTTTCCAACCAATAAAAATACAGTTGAAGCCATATACCGTAGCGATATGGATTTATGTAAACAGATGCGGCATGAAAGTTCATCCAGAATTAAAACACCACTCATTACGGAACTACAAGAGTCGTTGAGAACAAGGATTAAGCAACGCTGAACCATATATTCTGACATTATCTGTTATCTCAAAAATCCCGACACTATAAACTCTGAAGAAGAGGACTGCTTCAAAACATCAAATATTTCCCTAATTAAATCTAAATTGGAAACACTTTTAATCAGGCTCGATACAGACAACGAAAGTGAGACAGAAATAAGCGACGAAAATGACATTCGCATTGCATTAATTTTGATAGCAGAAGAGAATGAACCATTCAACGTCAAACTGCAGAAAGCATTACCAAAATGTTTAGAGCCATTGCAAAAGCAAACCGGTAATAAGACCCGGATGTCCACAATCCTTACTCAAGAAATGGATTTAGTTGCAAATGATGGCAGTCGCGGACGTCATCCTCAAAAAGCCTTTGAATTCCTACTAAGCATTCAGCCCACAAGCATAGAACCCGAGAAATGTTTCTCGTCTGCAGGAATTTTCTGCAATAAAATACTTTCTAGCCTGAAAGACGAAACTTTGGACGCCCTAATATTTTTTCGGTATTTTATTAAATAAGTATACATATATATATATATATATATATATATATATATATATATATATATATATATATATATATATATATATAGATATATATATTTGTATTTAGAGTCGTTTAGGTGCTTTTAAGTCCATTTGAATGTTTAAATAATAAATAAAAACTTTAATATTTAAATCCTTTTAAATTTTTTCGGGTGTAATCCCGGGGTCCCGGAATTAGACAACAAAACCTCAAAAATTAGTGATTAAGAAAACCAGTCGTGATTGATACTCCTAATAATGGGTTAGGTGGAAGAACAGATCACCTCCTTTAGGGCGGTCATTCTAAATCTCGCCCATGCTTTATGATATTAAAAATTATCCCGTTTTCTAATCCTAATTTTATGAATAAAATAGCTTTATCATTATTATTATTATTAATATAGCTAATACCCTCTTAAATCTTAAAACAGTATTAAATTTTCCTTAAGTTACCCATGACTTAACTCAAGCTGGCCAAGGCATGCGTTAAAATAAAATTACATAACATCGGCGTTTACACTTGGGCAATCGGAAGCGGTTGTGTAGCTACCAAACGAAAAAGGTGGTACCTAACCTGTATTGTGTTTGTTGTGAAGTGTAGTTGTGTGTTTTCGGACGAATAATAATTATGGAAAAGAAACAAAGGGGCAGACCCTTCAAATATACTGAGAAAGAAAAAGGTCTATTGGTAAAAATAGTAAGAATTAAAAAATTTTATTTTTATTTTAAAAAATATACATACTTTATTCAAACTCTAAATAGATGTTTCCTCTCAACTAATATTTTCCTGATGTTTTACACAAATATCCCGTAAAATCCGCCATAATGCCTGATTTCATATTACATTTTCCAGTATTAAACTTTTTCAATTAGGTATGCCCTTTATAGTTATTAATATGTCTTTTAAGTTAACACGAGATGCTATGTTAAACTGACTACCTTTTGTTTTTAACGCCTAATTAAGATTTAACACCAGATTAAAAGTTTTCTGCAACCGATTATAAGAGTTTTTTTTCGTATATTAAATTATATTAATAGGTCAAAAACCAGAAAAAAACATTATTTTACCATTGTTTCCTTTTTATTCTGATACAAAGTACTGAATGAAGCGCTGTTTGTTACAAATTGCTCATATTTGTTAACAGAGTGTTAGTTTTCGTCATAAAATCATTCATCAATACATTGCAAATACTAAAGGTTAGACTGGAGGCGGGTTTTAATAAAGTCTACCACCCGGAATCATTACCATACGAATGTCTGTTTAACTCAATAAAATATGGCTGCAACATCCATAAATTTGTTCTAATCCTTTACATAGTTTAGTCGTTTCATTAGAATAGGATAGTTGCTAGATACTAGGCGAAGATAAACCACTATTTAATAATTATTTATATCTTTAGCTTTTGCAAAGTTCTATCACATTTTATAAGAATTCGTTAAAGATGCCAAAAACAGGATTTAACAATAAGATCTTAAGAAGATAAGAGTTTTACAAGCAATTATTTTTATTGCGTGGATACAAAAAACAGTCTAAGGAATTGATTTTAATTTACAGCAAAGATCTATAAGAAAGCGTGACATATAATTTTTAGAGATATTTTAAATTATCATAAGATCGTCATAATGGTAAAAAGGGTTTTAAAAACTGAAATCGGAAAATACTAACAACCATCAATGCAATCGAAAAGGGTTAAATCTGCTTTATAGCCCGGATTTTTCGAGGATAAATCAGACATTTGGCATTTATTCATCATAAAAAGAACGCGTTCTTTACGAAAAAAATGCAAAATTTAGTGGAATAAACAGACCTGGCATATTCTATACATATTTTAACAAATCATAAATTATAAATTGTATCAGTTACAACTAGATCCAGTCATTACCCTGTACATCAGGTACCTATAAAAGGTCCTGGAAGAAAAAATTACTTTTCCTCTTTGTTTTCAAATTAATAACATAATGAATGCAAATCAGCAGTATTTGTCTCAGATAAATTTAGAGTAAGGACTACCAGAGATTATAAAGAAGATCATAGTCTCTGGAACTTCAAAATTTAAGGCGGCAGCGAATAATACTCTTAGAAATACATAGATGATTCCTTAAGGTGTATTAGCATCCTTATAGCTAAGACATAGAATGGCATTTACTGCCAGTTTTCCTGCTGCTTGGACTGGTATAATTTGGCAATCATGAATTTAACTTGGCCAATGGAGTGTAAGAATAAGAAAACTAAGTTTTGTACTGTGAATTTGTCTCTGAGTTTTTAAGCAAACGGGCAATTAAAATACGTATTTTGTTTTAAGAACAATTTCAAAGGAAAAAATCATTTGAAAACAATAAAACAAAGCAAATTGCATAAATGGTAGTTTTTCGTGAATATTTATTAGAAAGAAAAAAGGAAAACAAGATATTATTATCCACATTTTGGAACGATCAGAGATTCCAAAGTTACTTACAGTCTGGCCAGCTACAGGTGTCCCATAAAGTTCTTCCTATATGGATTTTAAAATTATTATTAGACCAGGTAAAAAAAAATTTCTGGGAAACATGTCCCCAAACTAAAATATCACCAAAAAGATTTAAAATTTTTTTACCATATACGGGGGAAAGTCTAAAATTTAATAGGGCTTAAGAATAAACTACCTTTATTGTCCATTGTTTAGAAAATTTAAGAGTTTTTATTTTAATAAAGGTTAAGGTTGTTAACAAATTTTAAAACAATTTCATGTATAGGGTGTCTCAAAAAGTTTTTGTTTAAACTTATTTTATTTTTGTATATTTTTTTTTTGGAAAATTAAGTAAGCAAACTTTTTGAAAATAAAGGTTAAGTGTATTAAAAAATTTTGAAAAAATTTAGTAGTTATATCGAGAAGACCCATCATGTAGCTTAATGCCTTTAACAAGACCTTGTTTCCATAAAAATTCTATTGAAATAATTGTCCCTAACTGTTTTAAAATAAATGTATTCTTGGCGCTAAAATGCCCCAAAAATTTACATAAAAGAGAAAACGGAAATAGTTTTAATAGTCGTCGATGGCTATAAAACACAATAGAGAAGCAGCTACAATATTCAATGATATGCATCCAGAAAAAATCATATCCCACAGAGGGGCTGGAAACATATTGCAAAATTTTTTTGTCACGGAAAGCGTATAAAATTCGATAAAAAATGATGTGGCAGCTTCTTCCAAAAGGACCATAATTTGTTTCGAAAAAGAAGGTCGGATCGTTAAAACTTAATGTATTTTTTCACTTTTTCTCATATTTCGATGTTTTTATTTCTAAAAACGCTTACTTTTGTAAACGAAATTTTAAGATACTAGATAATTTTTAAATTAGTTTTCAGTAAGTTGCTTTTCAAATAAATTATGTTGATTTTGGAAATAGTAATTTTAGCAGGTACTTTTTTATGTTAAGCTTAAAAAACTTCTTGAGAACCATGCATGACAATCGTACATGAAATTGTTTCAAAATGGTTAACAACCTTAACTTTTATTTAAAAAAAAGATCTGCTTAAATTTTCGAAAAAATGGACAACAAAGTAGTTTATTCTTAAGACCTATTTAAATTTTAAACTTTCCCTCGTATATGGTAAAGATTTTTAAAAATCTTTTTGGTGATATTTTAGTTCGAGAACATGGAGATTTTCCAGATTTTTTTACCAGGTCTAACAATAAAAAAAATCTCATATGGGAAGAACTTTATGGGACACGCTGTATATGGTCACCCACCTACTTCTTGGGAATGGCTGTTGCCAAGCTTTGGTTATTTGGTATATTTGCACGTTAATATACTTTACCAAAATAACGCAGTTGCCGTAGGTTAATAGTGAGATTTTGCAAGTAGAAATTCCAGACACGCTAACCCATAAACGCTAAACTTTAGAGTGGTGTTTTAATCATAGTTTTTGCTACATTTACTAATTGAACTTCTAAACCGACCACAATTGGGGAAGGCTTTTAACATTTCTTCAATTTTTAAGGTTTTTATAAATTGCATGTTTCAAACATCACTTTATATTTTAGCGTTTAGGGATTAACGTGTCTGGAATTTCTGCTTGCAAAATGTCCCTATTATCTGCAATCCTAAATAGGTTAAAGCATAATATGACTAAGGATTAGTAAGATATACCAATATATGTACCAATATTTTTCTCATAATAAATTATTAGTAATATATTTCCATTTCATGATGACGAAATTTAGAGTGATTGGCAACGTCGCTTTTTAACCACTAGTTCATTGATGACTTAATAAATATTTGTCAAGGCGTAATGTTTTGCCTGTACATTCTAGGCAGGTCCGAATATACGTGTGCAATAAAATTTTAAGTGATGTTTGGTTTTACGTAGAAGGACTTGATCCATATACTTTGAGAAATGCTGCGTCAATGCCAAGGGTATAAAAAATTAATTATTTTCATCCGGAAATGTCTTTTGACAGGTTTGCTCTGTGGAGTATAGACGGTCCGGACAGCGTTATATGTGGTGCGCAGAGATGGAGTTAGAGCTCTCTTTCGTTGTCCTACACAAGCATGTTGAATGAAACAAACAAAAAGCTAGTTTTTTATCTAAGATATCCCAGGTAGACTTCAAGCCTCACTAACGTACCGTGGGCGTCTGAAGAGAAGGGAGATGTAGTTATGATTGAACGGCTCCGTCTCCTCCTGCTGAAGATTAATAATCAAATCTTTTCTTATTGGACCTACCTGATCAACTAGCAGATCCAAATTTAAAACAGTATTAAGTATTAAATCTCTGTACTGCATCTCGGGGTAATTTTTTAATGCTTGCCTTCTAACTATCAAAAATGTATCTTGTCTTTAGTTACGTTAAAGCTAAATCTATCCTATTTCTTATTTTCTTTATCCAACTGCCATCGCCACCTTAAATGATCTTGAGGGTCATTTGCGTGCTGCCGTCGTTGAGATATACCGCGGGTTTCGCGATGGGTGGTCAAGAAAACGTCTTTTCGGCCACGCTACTATCATTAACCTTTTCTCTCTACTGACCGACTCAATTTTATCATGTTATAATTATATGCAAATCCGAATAAAGATATTAAAATTCCTCGTTTGGGTTCCAGAATACCATTTTGCATAGTTAATAGTCCTCTGCGGCCCAGAAATGAATGAACCAATTTTGGGCCTTTAAACTAAAAGTAGGTAAAGAAAAAGACTATAATTGTCAAGGTTAGTTTTTAAATTTATATTTACACTATCAATCCATAAATGTGACCCTTACCCGATTAAAAATTTGAGTTTTTGGTTTAAATTTAGACCCAGTTAAAGAGTTAGGTTTTGTCCTATCATTGTTAGTATGTAATTCCTTACTAAAAACGTATGTTTGTATGTTTTATTATTAGCTTGTTTTCTTGAAACTTGTTACTAAAACAAATTTAGCTCTGTTAATATGGAAGTTACATTTAAATTATTGCTATTTTCTTTACAAATTTGCTAAAAAACTCGGAAATAAATTCATGGTACAAAACGAAGTTTTCTTATTCTTCCTTGTCAACTTAAACTCATATTTGTCAAATCAGGCCGGTTTTAGCGAAAATGAATCTCGCCGTTAAGTTTTTGGTTATACAAACCTAAGCAAACCTAAACAAACTTGAGTTTAGTTTAGTTATTTCTTAAAGTTATTTTAAGTTTATGGGTAGATTTATTATTTTAAATTGGTACGGCGCGGCGCCTTCACTTTTAATGATTATCCTTTTGCTAATAACAAACCCAGCAAAAGCGATGTTTTAAATATACTGAAAATAACCATAGTTCGTGTTTCAGTATCTATTATATTAGGAATATCAAAAACTTTTATGTTATATTCAAAAACTTACGTTATAATCGATAAAATAAGTTAAAAATTAGGAACTATCCAATTTGAATAAAATTTAAAACGCTCCTCTCTTTTGTTGATCAGTGTTAAAGTGATTATAGATTATAATTATTAGTAATTACCAAGACTAGTTTCTTCGGCCCCCTATTTACGTTGTTTGTTTTGGCTTATTTGTTAAGGGGTCGATGATTGTATCAATTTTTACTTGTTATCTTGTTAAGTATTGAGCTTAAGTGGCCCACCTATATCCAAAAAATCGTTAATGTTTAATACCATTTTTATTAGAATAAAGGAAATTACATACTTATTTATCTGGATAATTTTTTTTAATCATTTACCACCGTCTAAATTACAAACTGTCGTGTAAACTTGGGGGCTTATTTCTTCCAGAAGTAAACAGCATTCGGCTAGATATCATATCTATTGATCAGCTCTGTGCCTACTAACCTCCTATGTTCTAATTAATATTTTCTGGATTTTCAACATCGATTCTTAATACAAATGTCCGAAGACCGTTGTGATAAATTATTTTGATTTGCCTGTACATACATTTTCTTGTGTTTTTAGTGTTTCGATCTTATTACTATATTGCTAGCTGTTCTATTTTGTCCTAACATGGAATTATGTCCTACAAACTCTACGAGGCAATTACAATTTTCTTTCAATTCTGTTCAAATAAGAGTGATTAATTCAGTAAAAATTGTTTTTTATGGGAGAAGCAAGCCCCGCCAAAATTTTTAGGGACAAAATTTTAATACGAAGTACTTTTAAAAAAATTATGTATACAAAATTTCTCGTGTTTAAAAGCTTACAGAAATATGAGATTGTTTGTTTTGCATATTAGAAATTGTTGCACTGATAACAGAACCTAATTTTATTTCATAATATCAGGTATTCGCGATCTTAAACGACTATAGGTGGCAGCACCAATGAGATAGCGGTTACAATTATTAGGTAGATTTTACTGGAATATTAAATGTTTTTAGTGATTTTAAATGACTCATTGTTTAGGGAAAAGCAATATTACAAGTTAAACCAATGATGACTATATAACTTTTGCAACACACACTTGTTAATTAACCTTAATTTTGTACTCTGTATTTTTCTGTGCCTGTGTGCAAAAACTTGGTAAATTTGATTATTTTACAGTTTTACTATTTGTGTCTTATTGTTGGACAGTGTTCAGTATTCATTCGTTAGGTTTAGTGATCACAATGTTCTTATCGTCAATGATGTCTATACAGGTAAGCCTTGCCTTAGAAAATGTGATCATGTACCTAATCAAGGAGAAAAAGTTTTGTGTTGGACATCTCATTTAGATAGGTAGAAAAAACTGGTAAATAATTAATTACTAAAAATTCCATAAACGTATTAATAACGGTGTTCTAATTGTAATAAATTTGTTTAAAAAACCGCCGCGGCCGTTAATATTTAGGAAACGGTATTTTTACATGTGCATACGCGCCACGCTAGCAGCTATATACTGTTCCTAGCCTCCCGTGCTGTGTTGCCAGATTATCTACTTCATGGCTCCCTTGTTAAAGAAGGCTTTATTACAAGAGATTTAATTTTTTTATAACAGTGTAAACTATATATTTAATTATACTTTTTTTTAAATGTGTGCTGGATTTACACTTCTTTATTTTACACTTTTTGAAAAAATAAATGTCTTCTGTTAAGGTTGGAAGAGGTCTAAAAATAAACTTCTAATCTTATCTGGTTTACATGTTAACTGTTATTTTACCACAGAAAAAATAAAACAGCTATTTAATCTACGAAATAATACTACTTCTTATTATTGAAGGTATGGCGGTCAAATACTGAATTATTGTAATTTAATTTCAGGTGGTATATATATGACAATATGACACTAGATACTTTTACGTAATGAAAGTTTCATCTATACAGGGTGTCGCAAATTTGGTTCATGAAATTCTCCCACAAATATAACGCGTGCATTGAAAATTATGGTCAATTTTTGTATAAACCTTTATTCATGCGGTTCAGAGCAAGCAAAAGAATTTGTGCACTAGGTGCACTCATGCTTTTTCTGACTCAAATTCATGTGGATTTTGCCAAAAATTGCCAAAAATTTTCAGTGCACTTGTTATATTTTACATATATGAGAAATTTTGAACTTAATTTAAGATTATGTTTTTATGTTTATCGATTATATAAAATTTATTTCCTTTTATCCTAAGCGGTTATCCGATTGCTTCCCGAACAGGAGAGTCTTGTCACCCTATAATTGTGTCGTGTCCTCGGAATAATATGGTAAGTATAAATATGATGAGAATAAATTTATTTTAAAATAATAATCCCCATAATCCCACGTATTTTAAAGTCCCAGGTAGGCAAAACAATTTTGTCATTAAAAAAAAATCTTTAACATGTCACATGATACTCTTATAATCCGTGTTGATACATAATGCCGAAACTTGTATTTGTGTATCTTTTACGGCTACATATGTATACGTATCGTTATCCTTATCTGACAGCTATATCTTGATGAAGGCGGTTAATTCAACACTTTGAATTTTTAAACATGACATAAAAATATGACTTTATTAGTAGGGTATGGAGATGCCTTCACAGCACATAAATAAAATTGTTTGGGACTACTAATAAATTAGATCCCCTAACACTGTTGAGGCAGATTCATACTTGACTTGAGACAGTTGTACATAAAATATTTCTGTACATCTACATTATATCCCATAATATGTATACCTACATCTCCCAGTATATAATTAATCAGTATAGAATTAAAACCGACTTCCTTTAATCCATAAAATTTTAAACTAAATAAAAAAATCGTTTGGATAATAAAAAATCTGCTAAAGCTCTTGCACCCAACTTCTTTCGACCAATAAAGTAACGAAAATGAAGATACGAAATTATAGAAGAACAAAAAACCAAAATACCTGTAACATGTTTATTTTTTAAATAACATGTGTTCATCCCACATCGGGTGACAATGAAACTACTATTCTACTACTACCCCAGATAAAACCAGACCAGATGCGTAAGACTGTCAAATATCGTGTTCAATTTCAATGACCTTGAGGGCTGCCTGCACCATCGCCTTGCGATAGTGCAGGCGTCTGTACTATACGGCAGTTACGTTACATTTGAAGAAGACACGGCAGTGGCTGTGATTTAAATTTATAACCTCGGTCTCCGTACTAGATGCCAGACCGCCGGCGCGGCGGATCGTCTCGTCAATCCTTGGCTCGCCGTCGCATGAAGTACAGGCGACATTGGAGCTTTCGCATCTGGTCTGGTTTTATCTGGGCTACTACTATATTATGATGCCGGAAAATCTCTTGTAAAAGAGAAGAATGAATTTTTAATTTTCGGCAGCTGTATGGTTGATTAGGATGCAGATTTTGACTATTAAAAATTTAACTGTCGCTTCCGGTTTAACTGAAAGCGCTATGAACTTTAATATTTTAAACTGGGTGTCTTACAGGGTGAGTTTCTTAAAGTGTTACAAGGTGATATCTCGAAAACGGCTTCAAATAGTTTCATGGAATTTGGGTGAGCTAATGGTGAGATAGGGGTACATATTTAAACATATTTTTGACATTTATGTATTCCCTCTCTCTATTTTGAGGGGTGGGAAGTAACTTTGGAATTTTAAACGGGATGATGTACTTTTGTTTATAAAATTTGAATCTACGTAAAAACTACGTGCATGTAGGTTCTCACCTGATGGATTTTTCGAAATAAATCAAAAAATTAAATTAAGCCTTATACACAGAAAAACCTGCTATGCTATTTTCAATAATAGTATTATTTTTGATCACTCTCACATTAGTTTTATTAAAGTTAATATTGTCTCAACAGAACATTATTGAAATAATCCAAAAAAAATATTTCTTTAAATGTAGACTTATTATTGGAGCTCAAAAGTATTTCTACTTCTTTGAAAACTACATTACCATTTTTTTAATGATCAAAATATTATTGAAAACTAATAAATTTCTATTATTCCTTGGAGTGAAAAAATGTTAGAGCCAAATAATTAAACTATTTGACAAGAATGCTTAAATGTATCTAATTGGGCGAAAAATAGCTATTTGTAGGCGGTGTGATTCAAATTACAATATATCGTCGCTGATCTTACCAAGGGGCCAAAGCGACACTTTCTTCGATTTTGAGTTAGGTGCATGATGTGATTACATTTAAAGGTATCTATGATCTGACAAACTGGCGAACGTCCAGCTCTAGTACTTTTCAGTATACAGCAAATCGTCTATATATACAGGCATAAGCGACACTAAACACATTATTAGGATCAGACGAAGAGGCGAACATCCACAAAATGGAGTTTCACCTAATTATTAGATCCCACAATAGCAATTTTGTCTGTTACGCTTAGCAGCTAAAGGCTTTAAATATAGATTCGAAAATTACTATTTAAGTTAAAAACGAATAAAAGAAATTAAATTTTTACTTTTAGTAGCTATAGAGATGGAACATTCTCATTCTCGAGAATTTATTTTTGGGAAATATTCTCGGTAATTTACCATTCTCCGAAAATATTCCCCTGAGAACATTCTCATGGCACATCTCTAAGTAGCTACTATTAAAATTTGTGTGCTTACACAAGTTTAGACAATATGTTTTTTCTTTAATTTGTAGAAGTTATTGTTTTTTATTTTTTTAATATTACTAAAACTAGTTGTTGTTTCCGTTATTAAAAACATAACAGCTTTCTTAGCTTATAATTATTTAATACTTATTACTATTAATACGTGTGTAATAATTTAGCATTAAGAACATAATTTTTTTGTTATTTTTAGCAAAGCCAGTTTCTGTTTTATGTTTAGGTTTAAATAAATACCGTAAAATGGGGTGAATAGGGTCACGGGGGTGAATAGGGTCAAAGTGTGTTCGTTACCTTAATCCAGTTTAAAGATAAAATGCGCGAATGGTGCCGATTTTCGAACATGGCTTTTACATGTTGACACTTGCCAACACCGGACGTGATAGTTATGTGTGCTGTTAAACAACCTGTAGCAGCGTGTTAGCCACGATAATATTCGTAATATTTAGCGGCAAAAAAGTTATCCCGTAAACGTGTCCCGTCTTTTTGTTAAAATTAACGGACAAAGATTTTTGTGTTTGTGTAACTTAAAGGTAAGTGTCCCAGCAACAAAGTTATATAATTAGTGTTTTATTATGTTACTTGGTGTTTGTGTTAAACCGATTTTTTTTTTTTGGCGAAAATTTGATATAGATTATTGGCCATTACTGTATTGTAACACACTTGATTCATAATATAGGTACGTTTAGAAACCAATGTGTACTTTATTTATCTATTTAACCTATTTTTTACAATAATATGTTTAGTTTTTTTAGCAAACAAGATAAACACAAACAGCCAGATTATCCAATGCTAGTCCGGTCTAATTTGACAATCAAAAGTTTTAAACTGACAAGTGTAAGAATAAGACAACTCAGTTTTATTCTAGGAACTTATTTCTGAGCTTTTTCGTAAATCTATCTGGAAAAGGACAATTTTAGTACGTACTTTCCACACTAATAGAACTAAATTCATTACAGCAACTCGTTCCAAGATGAAAATCATGTGGCAACCAAGTAAATCGCCGAAATATTACAATAATTCATAAGTTTTGAATGACAAGGACAGGACAAAAACCTGTCAAAACATAACTGATCAACTATAAGATCTTAATTTAAACCAGTACTAAATCTTAAACTTTCTTAGTGAATCTGGACGAAATATTTTATGTAAAGTTTAATATGTAACTTTTGTTACCTATGTTTGCAAACAAAGCCAAAAAGTATCTGTTTCAAACAGTTTAGCTGACCCTTTTTAACCCAGTAGCGGTTTACTCGTATTTTAGGGTAATTTTTAAGGCGTGACCCTATTGACCCCGACTTTGGGGTGAATAGGGTCAGGGCATAAAAAACTATATATATGCTGACTCCTACTGAATTTCTTAAAACTTATATGGTAGTTCTATTGTGCAAGTAGGGACTCATACTAGTAACCTATGTCCAAATTTTTCCGGACAACGGTTTCAAAGTTATCGAGGTGTAAAGTTGAAAATTGACCCTATTCACCCCATTTTACGGTACTACTCAAAATATACTTTTGATGGTGTTTGACAATAAGTTTTTGTTTCTCGACCGTTTATTACAAATAAAATGCCTAAAAGGCCACTTACGCTTTTTGTTTAATTCACAAGTTAATAGACAAAAGCAGGCGAATATCCCATATATTATTCAAAATAATCTGACGAATGGGCGAACCTCCATTTGGTACCTATTTAGGGGTGATGGGGCATGACTTTTCAAATTCTATACATGTCTTTCGCAAGCATGTCTCTTGACCTACCTTATACCATAATAGAGTAAAGTAATACTAAACTACTTAAAGAAAGAGCGTGCTCCAAATAGGACCTATTTTCTTTAAAATGCTCTCCAGTAAAATTAGCAAATTGGCGCTTTCGCCCCTTGGTAAGATCAGCGACGATATTTCATTAAACGAAGAAGATCTACAGTTTAAATAATAGAAAATCTAAAAATTAAGTTAATAATCCTCATATCATATTAATTACCATAAACACTCCAATAAAACATGTAAGGTATTAGAGAAATAATAAAAAACATTAACTCAATGGGTTCTATTGTTGGCAGAAATATTACTTCTATTGCTCGCGAACACCCTTTGGAGAGCTTAAAATTATGCTGTTGGAATTTGTCCATTGAATAGTCGTTTAAGCTTGCAGCCTGTTTGTTTATTGCGTTAAAGGTACGCCAAAAAGAATAGATGTTTTGCAATTCTGGGCGCTGTAGTAACTTATTTCAGTGATTTAGGGTATGCTTAAGTAAACAATTCTCAAAAGCTTTGCAATAATAATAAGTATGTCGATTAAATATGATGTATATTCTTACAAATAAACGTTTACTGGAACCAATGATATATTGTGTAGTGAATTTAGAATAGGGTACTATTGCATCAAATAACTGCTATATTTAAACGACCTATTGAAAACCAATGAAACCTTATATTTCAAGCCATCTTACCTATTGGTAAACAATGATAAACTAATCATTGAATATTTCGTATTGTGCAATACGGAATAGAGTATGCCATTGAGTGAACTGGTATCTAATTCAATATATGATAGTGTTTTTTCAAAAACAAACTTTCATGCAAAATTTGCAATTATTAATTAAAGCATTTAACGTATTACAATAAACGCTTTTAATATAAAAAAAACAAACATAAGTTACAGTCAATACTTGGCATAATACAAAATCCGTACAACCGGATAATTGGCTATTGAGAGATTACATTACCAAGTCTAATGTCTGTTCAATACATACGTTGGGCGGCTTACTAAGGACCATTTAAAACATATACAAATATGTTATAAATAGAAAGTTAAGGTGAAGGTTCTAAAAACTACCTTTTAAAAATAAGTGTTTGGTAACAGGATATCCTATGTTTGTAAACAATCGGCGTCTACTTGTTGACAATGTAACTAAAGAATCTGTTACTCTTTTTTTCTGTAAGTTCAGTAAAGCAAATTAAATTTTAAAAAGGGCACTTCAATGCGGCAATTGAATTTTATAGATAAACACTTATTTTCAAGCGCTTGTCATAAGGCTTCAACCCCGGGATTCACTACCGCTAAGACCGATCAAACTTGATAATCAAGGTTTTAAACTAACACGTGTAAGAATAAGACAATTAAGCAGGGTTGCTGATTTTTTTGGAATAAGTCAACAAAATCCGATTTTTTTTATTTAAGTCGGATTTTTTGATTTAAATGGGATTTTTTTTTAAATACAAAAATATGTAATTAATTTTAATTCGAAGTTATTCTCAACATATTTATTTTTTAAACATTTAAGATCATATATAACATATCAACTTACAATCAGAAATAAAACCAAATAACTACCGCTAAGACCGACCTCATTTGATAAACAAGGATTTAAACTAACACATGTAAGAATAAGAAAATTAAGCAGCGTTGCTGATTTTTTTGGAATAAGTCAACAAAATCCGATTTTTTTTATTTAAACCGGATTTTTTTATTTAAATCGGATTTTTTTTAAATACAAAAATATGTAATTAATTTAAATTCGAACTTATATTCTCAACATATTTATTTTTTAAACATTCAAGATCATATATAACATATCAACTTACAATCGGAAAAACACAAATAACTAAAAGTAAAAAACGGGGCTTAGATGCGAATGAAAACTAACGATTAAAGCATGTTAGCAAAAACACGATTTTGCAGATTTTTCAGTACCTAACTTGTTAAGCAGTTTACTGTGTAGGTACTTAACTAAAATATGAAAATATTTGTTCTACTTCTGACGAAGATGAAGTTGCCGCTGCAGTTACCCTATTCAGCTGTTTGATTATTTTTATTTCTTTTTGAGTTAACCTTTTAATTTATGAATTGCTGTTCACCAGCCATTTACATCTGTAGTTTCTAAAATTCCTTCATAAAATAGTGTACCACTAAATGGAGCTGCTTTGGCATGTAACTATTATAATTTGTAACAAATCAGTATTTTTAAGTGTTTGTAGATAAACGATAAAATTTAAAAAATAATGACACGGCGACGCTGAAATCACAGACTTTTCTTTGTACGCGGGGAATCCCAAGCAGAACAAAATTGTGTAAGAATGCAGCTGTCTGAATATCACGTGTTCGCAGCTCAGCCAGAATCACCGTCAGCAGCGTAGGTAAATTCAGTAAATTTTATATTGTCATTATGGCAGAGACACATTTATGACAAAAATTAAAAATTGATTTAAATCAACGATTTTTATGAAAAAATCATGTGATTTAAATCGCGATTTCAATCACTGATTTAAAGCAAGTAAATTTAAATCAAGGTAACCCTGCAATTAAGTTTTTTTACCATGAATTTATTACAGAGTCTTTGTGCAAATTTATAAATAAAAGAACAGTTTAAATATGTATTTTCCACAACAATATTTAGTATTATTAATTAATTATTATGAACCTAAATACTGGTGTCCAGAAACCATCTTAACAAATGGGAAATTTTTTTATTTTTGATTTTACGGAAAAAATTATTCTGCGTGTTAAGAAAATAACACTCAGATCAAAAATTTTCACCCAGCATATACGGGGAGTCAAAAAAAAATAAAAACGATAAATACAAGAGAAAGAAAACTGTCTTTAAGTTAAGTGCAAGGTAAAGTAACGTAAGAAAGTGTCGTCGAGAACTGAAAATAGATCGAATATAAAATTTGACAAAATAACTTTATGGTCATTCATATTATGTACCATTGAATTTTTTTAAAAAGTGTTTTGAAATTCATCTTTTTTACATAACATATTACCAAAATAAACAGCAATATCATTTTATGAAATACTATACTAAGCTTCAATAAGATCACCGTTTCTTTTTATAAAAACTATTGAACGTCGTGAAAATTCCGCCTCTGCATTTCTAACCATCTGAGGGGAAATTTCTTGGACACATTCTCAGATAATTCTCTTTAATGGTCTGTGTTTTCGAAAAGTCTGTAGGCATAGACTTTTCTTTTAAGAATCCCCATAAGAAAAAATCTAGGGGAGTTTTATCTGGGGACCTTTATCTGGGGAGCAAGAATGATTGAGGAGTAACATACGATAATCTACAACGGCATCGAGAATTATCCGAATTTTATTATTATTTATTTATTATTTATTATCTTAAAAAACGTTTTTTTGAGATACAAATTATGCCATTTTTTTTGTTTTAGTTGGGTTCCTCGTTGCCAGTTGATCAATAAATATGTTTAATTTTAAATTAGGTCAGTTTTAGATTGTTATCTATTTAAGTTTAGTTCTGGTTTGTTATTTTATTCAAATCCCTGCTTTGCAAATAAGGAAACGGAGCTTTATTTATCAGAAGAGCAATTTTTATATTTTAATACAGTTTGATTTCACTTGTCTTAAATATAAAGGGTTTCCGAAAAGTCTTAGTATGGGCAAATATTTTTGCTATTAGTAAAGATAGAGACACCAAATTTCAGGTTTATCTCATTTTTTAATAAATCTACTTTTTCATATAATTTACTTCTTTAACCACAAATATTTTATCAAATATCAGAAAGTACTAAAATTATCACGAATATACCTTAATTAACCCTATATTCTCTTTCGTATTTTTATCTATGCACCATTTTTAACAACGCGCAACTTACCAAGCGTTAAAAACCTTCTTGTTTGGGTTTGCTTCAGTTGCAAAAAAAATGTACTTCAACTGTAAAAAATAGTAATGTATTACACGCTTCGGTTTCGCACTTTTCCAAGTAACAAAAGTTAAGAATTTTTGTTTTAATTATCCAAATAAATATAAACTTCCCCATACACAAGATTAACACTTGGTTTCTCCAAGCATTTAATCACTTAACAAATTTAATCGACATTTACGTCGGGTTGCACAAACAATTTAATCACGAATTAAACTAATTAGTAGAGATCGCACGATATGACTTTAGTTTGCCGATACGATATATCGGCCGATACCGATATTTACGATGCCGATATACCGATACCGATATATCGTATCGGCAAATACATTCGTACATGTTTCAATGTTTAGTTTTTATCAGGGTTGGAAAAAGTCATGACATAAAAAGAAAGTCAAGGTTTAAATCATGTGAATTAATTATTCATGCCAACCCTGGTTTTTATAACGTCCAATATAAATAAAAAAATACAAAATACGGTTCTGAACCTCCAATTCGCTAAATCCTGTACGTGTTCCGTATCAATTTCCGTTTTTCGTTCATGCGTTTTCTGTTTGGGCGAAAACGAAAATCGGGGAAGTCCCGGTTTATCATTCCGTCACGCGGTAACGCGGTATAGGTATAACGTTTCTGATTGGTGAAGTTTCGGGGAAGTCCCTGTTTAATGTTTTCAGTATTGCTTTGTGAAATTCTGAATTTATTTCTCCGGAAAAAGGCCTCAGTTATACTCCAGTTATGTTATAAATGATTAGATATTATTAGTGACATCGAAGAGGCACAAAAATGTATTTTATTTTATCATATTTACGAGTATTACCTTTCGTAGGTATATGCAGTAAAGGTACTCGCAGACTTGTACACTTTTGTGGCGCAAGTTTTTAAGAAATACTGTGAAAGTTTACTTAGGTTTGCTCAGTATTAGTTGGCCAAGTCTTTGTTTTTAATGATATAACAAAAAAAACAGAAAAGAATCCTTAACAAACCTAAACAAATCTGAAAAAACCTGCACAGCTTGCTTAAGATTGGCCGGCCAATGTCATCATTATCCAATTTGCATAACTGTCCGTAATATATGTTTTTCTACACTAAAATAATAGAAAAATAAAACGTAAAACTAATTCTAACCTTTTACAAAAAATAAAGTTTCCACTCGTGCACGCTCGGCAGTAATATTCCGTCATTGGTGACACGTTTCAAAGTGCAACCTATCATTTATTAGTGGGACTAGATTTTATGAAAGCGTGTTAAAACTATTTGAAAGGTGAATATTTTCGGTTCAAATGTAATATATTTTCCAGAAGTCGATGTTCATTTTTCACCGGGCATTTTTTCTTTCAAAAGTGACATGGATCATTTTTTGTGTTTTTAATAACGTTTCAGTATCTTTTAACATGTGATGTATGTCACTCTTCGTAAATTTATTTTTTTAAAGTCGGAAATATTTTTTTAATGTTTATTAATTTCTTGTCATAGCGATTTTAATCTATTTCAAAGTGCAAATAATTATTCTAACCGATTAAAAATCACTCGTTTCTTATTTACATAAACCCCAGATTGATTACTAAGATTTTTAATTATAGTCAAAAATAGATTGTTTTTAAATGTTAGCAAGTATTCTTCCATTTTGAAGCAATTTCTCTTCTTTATCCAAAATTTGTGGTAGACTTGAACAGGCAGTAAAGTACGTAACCCAGAACTATCGCGGAACTGTCTCTCGTGCCACTACGTATTCTACATTAACTATTAATATCAGCTTTTAGTTTACAAATTCTGTCGCCAACTTAACCAACTTCATTAAACATTTGCATGTATAAGGAGGGCCTTGAATGTAAATAATTTATTGAAAACCTACAAACGGACGACAGTGTGAATGCAGAGATTTTTAAAATTTAAAAAACGCAGACGAAAAAATTCGTTACAATGAAATTGATGCTTAAAAGTGACAACACAAAGACGATGGGTTGAACACGCCTATTCGGTATCGTAATTTTTATTTAATTTGACGTTCTAATAATTGGCTTTCGACTTAAAAGTATCGACAAGGTATGCCGACTGCATAAGTGAGAGAGATTGAAGAAGACTTACTCATTACTTAGGAATTATAATTTTATTTATTTTATTTAGAAACTAAAAATATATGAAGTCGCATTTTATATCTGTTAAAAAGTATTCTTGGGTTAAACCAGTAATAGCATAACAACGCAATGAAAGCAAAAATAAATTCACAATTCACAAAAGAATCTGTAAATTACGTAACACCTAAACATAATAATATAAATATAACTTATAAAAACAAGAACTTTCGTAGGCAACCAGAAGTGCAGCTAGAATGTAGTTTGAACACTGAAAGCGCTTGTGTTTACTATGGAATTTTAAATCAGACGGCCCCGTCGCGTCGCCGTCGTTGCGATTGTATAATTTGTAAAATTTATTTCTGCAAAAACTTCAAATATATAAATTTTACCTACGAGTAGACTACTGTTATTTTTCGTTTTTAAGAAAAATACATAGAGAAATGTTGTTTAGAATTACTTTCTCAGTCATAATCTAAGATTTAAAAAGTCTGGTTTAAATCGTTATTTTTGAAATCTATATCCAAAATACCTGTCTGGTACTACAAAAGTGTGTAGAAGTTGGCAGATTTCATGTTGAATAAACATTTGTAAGAAAAGCGTTAAATTTAATTAACACTTAGAATTTTTTTTTTATAATTTTTTTTCTGAAATTTTGGATTATCACTAAAAAAATAATTTTAAGCAACTTAAAGTGGCATTTTTTTATAAATGAAAACTAAAGGTATTCTCGGGTCAAGTTTATATTATTTTTTAAATTTTGACCTTCCTATATAAAAAAAAACAATTTTCATTTACATAAATCGCATTTTTTACAACCAAATTTTTTTATAAAGAATAACTTTTTGTCGAAAAATTAAAAATCAGGTCTATTTGTGGTATACGTAACCCCCATCCAAGGATACCCTAGATGGAGTTACCCATAATCATTTCTAATTCTGGTTTCACGATTTTTAATATTTATAGGCTTGCCATTTAAAAACGAATTAAGACACGGACCTCGGATTTGCGGTAAAATGGTTCTTTTTTAAAGTCCTTTAGAATGAGGTACCACATGGCCTAGGGTTGAATTTAAAATTGTTGACCTCAACTCCCTGGCGTCAAGTTAAATTACATAAAAAAGTAGATTTATTAACCAATAAGATACATCTAAAATTTGATGTCTCCATTTTTACTAATAGCAAAGCTATTTGCCCATATACAAGGTGTTTCAAAAAACATGTGCCATCGCTTAAAGGAAGGTTCTTTGAAAGAAATTAAGGCAACAAGTTCTTATGGACATGGGTCCGCAGATGCTTTGTTTCAAAGATATAGGACGTTCAATTTTTAAATGGTCTTTACATGTTAAAACCGCTGGTTGGGAAAACTAAACCAGTAAGACGGTTAATAAAACTACATTTATCTCCTAAACGAAATGAAAATTGAAAAAATATGAAGAGATAAGTTTTGTTAAGAATTTCACATACTATTTGACCGATATAAGAAAATGTGAAAAAATCAGTGGCGTACAGGTTTTTATTGGAAAAATACTGTACCGTCTTCTCATATGTACTCCCCTGGAGGACCTGTCAAAATCTTTTCATGGTCAGAATTATGCTTAATTTAAGTACTTGACACAAATTTCATCAAAATTGATGAAGCCATTTTGAAAATATTTTGGAAAAACTGAAAAAAATTAAAAAATTTAACACCCTGTATCTTTGAAACGAAGCATCTGCGGACCCATGCTTATATAAACTTTTTGCCTTAGTTTCTTACAAGGAATCTCTCCTTGAGCGATGGCACATGTTTTTTGAAACACCCTGTATACCAAGACTTTTTGGACACCCCGTAGAGTGAATTTGAATAAAGAATTACAAGACTTTTATTTTAACCACACTATTCTCTTATTAGAAGGAAATAGATCAGACATGAATTTTCCCACTTTGAAGAAATATTTCGTTGAATTAGGTTGAATTGAATTAGGAATTAGGCAACGTAAACAAAATTTACTCATTTTAAAGAAATTTTCTTTAACGTAAGAGATTCATTTTTGCGTGCATACTTTAGAACTGAAATAACGGCGAAATTTGAGAACCATTCTTTCTCGCGAATGAAAGAGGTCTCGTTATATTAAGCTATATTTAAAATTTTTTACTTTGATTAAAAAGACATAATTCCGATCCGTGGTGCACTGATTTTGGCTCTAAAGTACATCCGCCTCGTACCACATGATTTGGAAACAAAACTGAAACCTTTTCTATTTGAATATATATTTTTTAAATACATAAGTATAATATGTACTTAATGTTATCTAATGTGATATTTTTATTATTTTACAGAATCAATTTACTGCTAATATTTAAACGGCTTTAAATGTTAGATACCTTAATAGCTGTTAAACTACTTTAACCGAGGAGGTCCTAGTTATCTTGTTTTCTGGTTCCTTGTAAAAGAGGTTCTTATCAATTTTAAAAACCGCTTCGCGTGAGTAGAGACACCCAAAATCCATTATAGGACCAATCATTTTTTAATAAAATTTTAGCATCTCTATAAATTTTCATAGAGTAATCAAGATAAGAGTGCTCCCACATTTTTTTAGTCACTGTCTATTTAAAACCTTAATAAAAACAGTTAAAAGTATTAAAGAATCAATTTCTATGCTTATTTTTTGATAAACAGTTTTGTTGCTACACGGCTTTTAGTTAATTTTAGGTCTGTACTTAATAAAATTATAAACAATATCCTACCATTATGTGGGATTTCAGTAATCTTAATGTATTCTGTATATGGGAGTCCATACAGATAGCAACAATAAATTTAAATTTTAATTTAGAGATTTGTGTTATGGCGGCGTGATGTATTCAAAATGGGATAACATTTTCTGAAAGTCACCTGGTTAAGGAGTACTTAGATTACGAATTTAAGAACAAAATTTGTCGCTGAAGATCGACAATTAATTCTAGAAATATTTGGTTTGCTCTGGTCGCATAAAAAATTTTAACATGGAGATTTGCTAACGAGGACATTAGATAACACTTACAACGGCTTTCTTTTGTCAACTATGGATTCAAGTTAACCGTCATGGGTTCAATTGGCACATCCAAAAATAAAGCAATTCAAATTTGTACTATAAATACGTTTTTGGTAAATTTTTTCCACATACTGATCATTAAAACTGATTAAAATGGTTAAAAATGATAAAAATTTGTAATTACTATAAAAAATCGCATCTTGGATGGCTTATAGACATGACGTATTAGACCTGTATAACGTATTGGCTACACCAGCTGAATCCGTCCAATGCGTTGGCGAAAAAGTGCATTTGGCACCAGTCTGATTTTTAAAAGTTGGTCCCGTGGAGGCACGCGCACTCAGGACATCTGGCAAAAGTGGGTGAACGGCAACTAAGCGATGAGAATCGGACCGACGCCGACGCCATTTACACTTCTGGGTGAAAAGGAAGTAGTGTTTGGTTGTGTTTATTTGTGAGTTTTTGATATTATTTAGAGATTCATTCGTTAAGTGACAATTTATTAGTGTTAGTGTTTAGATATTTTTGTGGACAATGGCCGATCAACATGTAAAATGTATGATTGTGTTTTGCCAAAATTTGTTGTTTTTTCCCTTTTTATTCTAAGATGGGACTTTCTAAATCACTTTGCTTTACATTATTAAAGTGCATATGTTGAAAATATTTTAGCACCAAGTTTAGTTTTTGATAGCAGTATCATGCTAATCATTTGAAAATATTTTTCTTGTACATCATTTAAGAAAAACTTCTGAAACTTTGCTGTTTACTAGTATTGTTTTATTCCATGTTGCATAAAAGTAGGCCGAAACACCTTTATTTGAGGCCGTCAGCGCAAAAGTGGCCTATCCCACATTTTTTGTGTTTTCTTAGATAGGCACACGAAAAGCTTTAAAAAAGACATAGTGGCGTAGGCGTAATTTTTTACTATAAGAGATGGAGCTAAAAATGACTATTTGTACTAACGATTTTAATTTTAATATAATGTACATTATTTTCATAATCAAATTACAGGAGTTAGGCCACTTTGGCACTAACGGCCTCATTTAATATATAAATAACGGATTCGATTGAATACTAAATTAAAATTACAATTTTAGTCAGTAACCCACACTTTGATTTCCTTAAAGAAAAAGTGTGACTAACTGGTAATTTCTTCGTTTAAAAAGCCAATAGCAGCAGAAAGCTTTGAAAAAAGGTATTTCTTTGTACTTGCTATTGGTGCAGTCACTAAATCCGTGTATGGCATTATGGAGTTAGAGGAGCTTTTAAAGAATTGGGAAAAGCCTAAGATTGTCATAAATAATGTCAAGGTCGTTTCCCTCTAAAGTGATGTCGCTATATTTGTGTGGAAGTACGAAGGTATTGAAATCAAACGTCCCATCTAACAAATTAAGAAAAAAATTCATTTACATGGCTGCTCTTTTAAAGTCGATGACCAATTTACTTATACAAAGATAATAGTGAATTAAAATAAAAAATTAAAAGGAATTCATTTTAAATCCACTGTTCTCTTATTAGGATCAGGACAAAATATGATCCACTACATGGGTTTTCTACTCTAAAGAAACATTTGTTTAGATTACATCAAAGACAAGATTTACTTATTCTAAAGTAAGTTTCTTCAACTTAAGAGTTTCTTCTTTGCGTGCAACACGACTTTAAAAGCCTACTCTTTATAGCATTGGTAGAAGTAAACATACAGATTCATTAAATAGGTATACGATTTTGTGCTGGTTTATTTAAATTAGGATCTTCTAGTCGACCCCTTATGTGTTAACAGGTTTTTTTCCTGTCATTGTTAATAAGTCATCATTAAAAACTTATGAGTTATTCTAATATTTCAGCGGTGTGTTTTGTTTCTAATAAACGATTTTCATCTTGGAATGTGTTGCTAGAATAAATTTAGTTCTATTATTGTGGATATTATTGTGGAAAGTAGGTACTGCAATTTCTCGTTTCTTAATAAATTTGGTTCCAATAAAATTCTTTAGGTCAGGTTGGTATAATTTGACAATCTAAAAATTTAAACTGACAAGTGTAAAAGCAAAACAACTTTTCTACTATAAATTTATTTTTTGGTACGGTGGGCAAGTGCCTTTCCGGGGCAAGTGTGAAAGTTGCTTATAAAATCTTTGTTAATTTAATATTAGTGCTGCCATTTATTAGACTACATCTGCATTGCATCTACTTCATTTCTTATTACTACAAAAATCACCAGTTTTAACATGTTTTCAACTATACGTTAAAAAAACACAACCTTATTGTTTGGGTTTGGGTTTATTGTCAAATTTCTAAGGCAAAAGGGTAATTTAAGTATGTACGTGTATTTTCCAGGACAACAGAACTAAATTTGTTTAAGCAGCCAGCTCCAAGACAAAAATCATTTGGAAACCAAGCAAGCAAACCGCAGAAATAATAGAATAATTCATTAGTTGACACACAATGACTGGATAAAAACTTGTTAGAACCTAATTGATCAACTAGGAGATCTAAAATTAGGTCAGTACTAAGTCTTACACCTTCTTGGTGAATCTTGGGGCTTATTATTTTAACATCGTATTATCACAAAATGTCTCCGGTGAAGCAAGGAAATCGTGAAAAATAATAAAATTAAAAGTAAGAAACTAACAAGCCAATTTGTGTGTCATTTAAACAGACGGACTAAAAGGTTTAGTTGCCAAGGCAATAAAAATCGATCTAAATTTTGCGGATTAAGTATTTTGTACATATCTCTATTTCCAATGAACGTAGTTTCTATAAAAATCTTATAGTACCTCTCAAAATTAATTGTTGCTCTTTTTAATGCTTAACATTGATAATAATTAAACTTTTATGCCAACTACCGAGTGCTGCCGTCACGCCTCTCGCCTATTTATCGTTTCTATCGTTAATTACAATGGTTAAGTAGCCTTTAGCTCGTTGGTCGTACGGTACGCAAGCGTACACATTATAAAATGACTACTTGCTAATTTAATGTTCATTATGCAACACCTTTTATAGATATCTGGGGAATTAGCGTTAGACAGTGGCAGTGGCGTACTCATGTTTTCTACTATAGTTATACGAATAAATACTATTAAGAAATATCTTCAATAATTTTGTTTTTGTTGAATATACAATACGTGTACCCACGCCTTCGCTTGAGTATATTGAGGTATGTGAAACTGTTTATACGCACAAATAATATTAAGAAATACCTTCAATAATTTTGTTTTTGTATATACAATATGAGTATCCGCGCCTTCGCTTGAGTATATTGAAGGAAATGAAACTGTATGTAGGACTAACCATCAGACATATTTGTGATATATCTATATGCCTTAATTGTACTTAAAATTAGCCTGCTGATACTTCAGACCTTATATACCTTCTTTTTGCATAAAAATCTTACACATGGGCGCACCTAGGACTTTGTCTTGGGGTGGCGGGGTTTAATAATGCAATTCAGTAGATTTCTTCAATGAGTAGTGCACTTTTTTAATTTGTATGTGTCTAGGATGTTGGTTTGGGCGGGCCGCAGCCCCCCCGCCCCTCCTGGGTGAGCCACTGTTCTTACATGACGATCAAATCATTTGTCCTTCGGTCAACTTCATTCGTGGAAGTAGTATAGATATAATTAACGTTGATCATCAAGAAATTTAGATCCACGAAATATTTTTGAATCCTAAATTTTCGAAAACGCATTTTCGAATAGTAATGTAATTTTCGACAATAAAAATTTTCAAGAATAGACCAGATTTAAAAATATATTTTTAAAAATATACCTATGTTTTCGGATAGCAAAAATTTTAGTGAACTAAATTTCCAGAAATATCTTTTTCGAATAAAAAATTTTCAAAAATCTAAATTGTCGAAAATATTATTTATGAAGAGAGAAAATGTCGACAACAAGATTTAGGTAGGGAAAATTTATCTAAATGAACCTAAGAAAAAACAAAAACGATCCTGAGCAGACATAACGAAACAATCCCAAAAAAATTGAATGGGTGAGGTTCCCTCAGGTTTCTTTAGGTTTGTTCAGGATATTTTTCTGACTTTTTTATTATCATTTAAATTTAGATAAACTTCATTTGCAAATTTTATTTTCGAAAACTTAAGTTTTTCCGTTCAAAAATAATATTTTCAAAAATTTAGTTCTCGAAAATTCGTTTTTTCAAAAGAAAGTTTTGGTAAATTTTAATTTCAGAATATTTTTATTTACGAAAATATAAGTTTCTGAAAATTATGAACGAAAATTTGATTTCAAAATTCTAGGTGTCGAAAATATATTACGGAGCCAAAAACTTTTTAAAACTTAGCAAGCCTAAATCTGTAATACTTTGAATCTACTTGAACAGTTTTTATAATAAAGCTCCTGTCCTAGTTTTTATTTGCCATTAAAAATTCCCTTATATCAATGCCTTAAAACAGCTGTCAACTTATAGTGGCAAGATCCGCAAGATGTAAAAGCAAACATGAGTGAACTTCATTTAGATCTCACACTGACACTAAAAAGCAGGATTACTAGTCATCTATTGGCGATTCATATTAAGGAAGCCAGCTGCAATCAGCTGGCAATCAGCAATAGGGTAAACCAAGAAGAGCGCTAGGTGCGCTACATGAGATGAGGCAGTTGACATTTCTGTGACGTATTAAGTCATACAGGCGCCATAAGCATGCTACCAATTTTGCGCCCTATTCAACTTGTCAATGTTTAGGTAAGAGCTTCTCCAAAACTAAAAATTTACTCTTGGCGTCCGCACGTGTATATAAAAGGGAGACATTTCGCGACATTTGACATTCTTTAGAAGGTATTTAATTACTTTATTTTAAAAAGTTATTTCATTATTCGTAGTATACCACCGGTAGAAAATCAAGCGAGATACTTGATAATCGCGTTTTCCTA
The DNA here is from genome assembly GCA_963971165.1 of Philopedon plagiatum. Taxonomy (NCBI): domain Eukaryota; kingdom Metazoa; phylum Arthropoda; class Insecta; order Coleoptera; family Curculionidae; genus Philopedon; species Philopedon plagiatum. Next base: position 37,592,097 of record OZ020191.1, on the reverse strand, counting down.
CTTTTAATCGATTTTTTGTCTATGTGACCCCCTTTAAATTGTTTTTAAAAGATAAAACCTGAGGAAGTTATGAATAAATTTTTCGTTTTGTATTATAGTTCATTTTTATCGATATTTGTCAGTGCAAAAATTAGATATTTAGCAAACCCAAGCAGACAAGATATACATACCCCTTACAAGATATACAGCCCTCCTTTAAATATTTCAATATAAAAAATATGTCAAACACCACGGGAACAAACTGCGAAAAATCTTTTTATTTTTGAGACCTACGGCGTATTTTGTTTTTATTGATTGTTTGCCTCTAGGCCTCAGATTCTTTTTAAATACACCGCCAGATGTGCCCTTCTTGGATGTCCAAGTAGAGAACTGCTAAACATTTTTAAGTTTTGAAGACTAGCTTTTAATTCATGTTTGCCTCGATGCAAACTCAACATACATAATTAAGTAAGAACAATATTTAGGAAACAGTGAGTACCTTTACAGTAATAGCAAATAAAATAATTTTTTAATCGCCAAGGACAACAATTATTGACGAAGTTTTAAAAAAGTTTATAATTTCTACGTAGGACTAAATTTGTACCTTTAGTATAATTTTAAAATATATATTTCGTCATTTTTATTCACTGTTTTGCTTTTCCTTTTTTCCCCAATTTTGTTTTTATTTTTAAAAGGCTCTGGTGTGCCGCCCCTACATATTTTCCCGGACTGCCTAGGCTTGTTGGATAATACGACCCTGCTTATGAGGTAAATCAGGTAACAGTTCCATGACTTTCGTACCATCATGAATTTGTTTAAGGTATTCCGACAAAATACAATCAAAAGAAGAGGTACAATGAAGCCCTGAAATGGGAGAAAATTCAAAAAGAATGCTAATTTGCTAGAAGATACTGGAATTGTTTCCAGTTTTTGTTAATACCACGATTATTGATTTTAAAACATAGTACCTAATAATGAAGGTGGAGTAAAAATGGACGAAATTAAATATTCCCAATTTAAGTGGGCGTTGGTTCCTTCTAGAGCACTAACTTCTTAGGTACATGTATTCGCGTTGTGGACCAGGATGAATGCATGGAGGAAGCAAAGTTTTTGTTTATCTATGACCTCCCACGTAGACTTCAAGCCTAAGTACTAACGTACCGTGGGTGTCTGAAGAGAAAGGAAATGTAGTCTATTGACACGGGATTTGAAGGATTGGAGGTTGGGATGGGAAGGGAAAACATCTGCAGGCAGTTTGTTCCATAATCTGGAGACCCTAGGTATGAACGAGCGAGAGAAGTGGTCTGTTCTAGGCTTTTGTAGCTGGACAGTAAAGGGATGCATACGTAATGCGCCTTTTGTTGTTCTGGGGGAGAATAATACCGGCTAGTTCTTCAGAGCAAAATCCGTGGAAGTAGCGGTAGAAAAGGGATAAATCCCCTACAGCGCGGCGATGAGCGAGAGAAGGGAGTTTTCTCGTGAGGGCTGGGTCATTGATAAGTCGAATGGCTCTCCTTTGGATAGAATCAAGGATCTTAAGTCTCGAGGGTGATGCCGCTCCCCAGATGTGGGAGCAGTACTCTAGGTTAAGTCTTATTTGGGAAACATAGACAGTGTATAAGTTCGAAGAGGAGAAGTATTTTCTGGCTCGAAAGAGAAAACCAAGCTTTTTAGCTGCCGATGTGGCTATTGAAGTAATGTGTTTGTGCCAGCTGAGATCATGTTCAAAAGCGACTCCAACAAGATCAAATGTTTCATCGTTTTGTAGGGCTTGGCCATTCATGTAGATGGGGTAAGCGTTGGCAGATTTTTTACGTGAGAGGGAGCAAAACTGGGTTTTGGAGGCGTTGAACTGAACAAGGTTCTTGGCACCCCAGCCTAAGATTAATTGAAGATCTTGGGAAAGGGATAGGTACATAGATCTGCGTCCATTAACCAACTCCTGATTCGAAACTTGTCTGGAAAAATGAATATTGGAGTGAAGAGTACTATCGTCAACATAACTGTGGATGGGATTAGTAGTTGAAGAGGGCAGGTCATTAATGTGAAGAAGAAACAGGGTTGGTGCCAGGACTGAACCTTGGGGGACACCAGCATAGATAGGATGGAAGTTAGATGAGTGACCGTCAACCACAACAGATATGCGCCGATTAGAGAGGAAGCTGCCGATCCAGGTACATAGTTTGGTAGGAAGACCGTAAGAAGGTAGTTTGTTGAGGAGTGAGGCAAGCCATACATGGTCAAAGGCCTTGGAGATATCGAGAGCAACAATCTGAGATTCGCCATGAAATTCAAGAGACTTGTTCCAGTTATGTGTGACAAAGCTAAGGAGATCAGCTGTGGATCTTTGGTGACGAAATCCGTACTGTCTGTCTTTACTGATAAAACATTTAAGCTTGTAAACATGCTCAGTTTCCTTTAGTAAAGGAATATTTTTACACACCACTGGCACATGAGCGCATCCGATAGATTACTGAAGTTTATTGCAAAATTACTGCCATATTCTAACATAATTTACACTATAACATTAAAAAAAAGCACACCTAAGCGCGGAAGATAATTTGTAATTAATAATATGCAGTCAGATGTTGAAGTGTTAAAAAAATTATAAGGATGATAAAGGTATCTACTTTACGTCGAGGTGAAGCTATTCTAAGATTGTAAAATTAATGTATGATGAGAATAGAATAGATAAAAGAGGGACGAAGAGAGAGGTTATATTCTTGATGAGACCGCGAATTTAGACGAGATATCCGAAGAAACATAAATATGCTGAAGGGGAGGTAAAACCGACTGACATATACCTACAATATATTGAGAAACTGACATATCTAGTCGATGAAAATTATGCTTAAGGACTTTAAAGGAGCATAACAATTAGAATACCAAAAAAGGCTAGTGCGGATAGTTGCGTGAAAACTAGCTAGCATATACGAGAGTAATATACTGAAGAAAACCGAATAAAGGAAAAATTTAAAGCAAAAATCAAGATACAAGGTGAAACTATTTATAATTAGATTGTTTAGAAAATAGAAAAAGATTACAAGCGACCCTAAGTCACATAAAAGATAGAGGAGTAAACGTTAAAAAAATAGAACAGAAAATTCAGATTATGAAATGTCTAAAAATGAAGACAGATTAAATTAAACTAAAAGAGGCCCATGAGTTCTGCATATGAGTGTATTAAACATAGTAAGAAATCCATTACAAAGTTATCGCTCTCTTCTTACATAATTTACATTAACATTAACAAAAAAACTTGTAAAATCCAAGATAATTCGTAATATTAATAAATAATACTCTTTCTTAAAAAAGTGTTAGCATAATAAACAGAATCTGCTTCGCGTCACGGTGAAACTAATTTTAATATTTTAGTTCTAATAATAATGGGTAATGACTAGGATATTATAAATTTCTTGCTTGGGGATATTAGGTGAGTAGGCATGGCGTCGTTGAAGACCGGGCTCCGCCCCCGTGGGCCCCTTTTTTCTAGGGCTTCGCCCCTATCCATTGGGGCCCCATTTTTAAATATACGTGTGTGGTGTCATTTTGATTGGTTTTGCGTACTGGTCCCCATTTTCGTATAGTTTGGCGCCCTAAGAGAGTCTGTGTACCCCACTTGTAGGACTTCGGCCTCCAGTGGAGCCCCCTTTTTAAAATATACGTGTGGGGTGTTATTTTTATTGGTTTTGCACGTAGGAACGAAGACCCGGCTCCGCCCCGTGGGCCCCTTTTTTCTAGGGCTTCGCCCCTATCCATTGGGGCCCCATTTTTAAATATACGTGTGTGGTGTCATTTTGATTGGTTTTGCGTTCTGGTCCCCATTTTCGTATAGTTTGGCGCCCTAAGAGAGTCTGTGTACCCCACTTGTAGGACTTCGCCCACCAGTGGAGCCCCCTTTTTAAAATATACGTGTGGGGTGTCATTTTGATTGGTTTTGCTTGCTGGTCCCCATATTTATATAGTTTGGCCCCTTTTATGCGATCTCAGAGAGTCCTATTATTTTTTAGGGGTTATGTTCACTTGGCATCCTACTTTTCAGGTTATGTTTGCTTGCAGCTTTTTTAAGGTTTTGTTCACAAGCCCCGATTTTTTGAGGGTTATGTTCATTGTGCGGGTTTTTTTTTAAGTTGGGGCCCAATTTATAATTTTAGATGGTCTCTTTCGCAGGATTTATTTTTGGAGCCCTACTAAAGTTTTTAGGCAACTTTTCAGAAGTTAGGTTATGTTTAGGGCATGTCTAAGTGAGTCCAATTATTTTTTAGGTTATGTTCACTCGGCACCCAACTTCTAAGGTTATGTTTGCTTGCAGCTTTTTAAGGATTTGTTTACGTGAAAAGCCCCCTTTTTTAAGGGTTATATTCACTTGTGCGGCCCCAAATTTTAAGGTTATGTTTTGGGGCCCTATTTATAATATTACGTGTTGTCTTTCGTAGTTCTTATTTTTAGAGCCCTACTAAAGTAAGTTTTTAGATCACTTTTCAGAATTTAGGATATGTTTAGGACACCTTTGATGTTAGGTTATATTTCACAACTTCATTCACTACCGTTCCACAGAAAGACACACTACATACTGAGCTGTTCGAGCCTTCGAGGGCAGTTTCCTAAAACAATTTTGGAGCAGGTGGTGGTCGAGGAATGTTGAGTGGAGGGGGGAGAGCGAGAAGATTTGATGAAAAAAGGTTGCACGTGTCAGATATGAGAATGAATTTATAGTATGGGTTTTATAAGATATTGGATTATCTGACTGGTGCGAACAAAATGTGTAATGACAATATTTTTAACGTTTTAAAGCGTCTGTTTCATATGTACAGAAAGGGTGAAGGATAGATAAGTGATGGCATTTTTAAAGTAAGGAAGTTACGTATTTTTTTAAATTTTTTCTCCGAAAAGCTTGTTGGCCTATCTTAAAAATGAGCTACTCTAACAAGATTTTTGCTAAAGTCATTACCAACAGTTGACTGCGACATGCTATCACCCCTTAAAAATTTAAAAGTATAAAAAAAATCTGCCTTATTTAAAATAAATTGAATTTTCTTGTTAATTAAGGTCTATTCTAAAAAATTTCTAATGCACCCAGGCAGATCAAACGATCCAAGGCTCGTTATACTTTTCATTAAATTCTCTCGAAGTGTGTTGTTTAACTGCAGTTACTTTATTATAAAACAAGAAAATGATTCACAATACCATTTTTACCGTTTTGAAGCGTCTGTTTCATATGCACAGAAAAGGTGTAGGATGGATATGTGATGGCATTTTTAAAGTAGTTACGTTTTTTTTAATTTCCCCGAAAAGCTTGTCGGCCTATCTTAAAAATGAGCTACTGTAACAAGATTTTTGCTAAAGTCATTACAATCAGTTGACGGCTGGCATGCTATCACCCCTTAAAAATTTAAAGTATAAATGTTTTGGATTATTTAAAATAAATTGATTTTTTTTTGTTAATTAAGGTCTGCTCTAAAAATTTCCTAAAGCACCCAGTTATTTTATTATAAAACAAGAAAATTATTCACAATACCATTCAGTCTTGCCCCAACTTCAGTAGTGTTAAGATGGCAAACAGAAAAATAAAGTTTAAATTATTGGAACTTGCCAAGAAAAATATTTATGGTTTCAGAAAAGTGGGCGAGGTATATTACATTGGGAATAAGCCTGCAAAATTCCGAGATAACATTTTAATCATTGAGGATGAAAAATATATATTAACTAAAGGACTGATGAGTTTACTTACATTGCCTCGTCACTATTCAAGCCACGAACTTAATCAGTATAAAGAAATTCTGTTGCTGACAAATGCTCATAGAAGAGGCTATGAAAGAGAAAATCATACAATTTCGAGTAAATGTTGGAAGTACGTAAATATAGTATCCAAATTATTCTCACCAAAGAGAAAATATGCCAAGAAAACCAGAGAAAAGGTTCCTTCTTATGGAAATGTGCAGTTTTGGAGAAGATAAATACTACACAAATGTATAGAGAATCCTCTTTGTTCTAAATAAATACTTTAAGATCTAAATTGATTTTTATTTACTGAAGAGGTTATGTTAGAGCTGTGATGGAGTTGTGTTTGGGTTGTGTTATGGTTTTGTTTGGTTTTTGACCTTTCGGAGTTTTGTTGTCTTGTATTTTTTATGAAAAATTCGCAAAAAGCAAAGTATAGGTAGAGAACTTAAAAAATATATATGAGAAAATACCCATCCGCACGAGATAGAGCAGTTTGTTATTCGTACGCATACCTTTCCACCAGCTGCATCCAGGAGACTAACTACAACGCCATCTTATTATCAAAAATTCAGAATTATTATGATCTTGTTTCGTACGGCACCTTCAACAATCACTTGAAACCTTCTATTGGTTTATACTTATATACATATTTAAATGAATATTCATTAATGCAGTACCCACCATAGCTATAGCATAGTGAAAGATATATTGTACAGTATCTTAAAGAAAAATAGTTTGTGGGTATGGAAGCCTTGCTTAAGTGTTTAACTTTATAACATATTTATTACACTGACACTCGGTTGTTCAAAACTTTAATCAGAATTTAATCAGACGTTAAACTTAATGGACCTTCTGACTGTGAAGTGAGAGTCAATTTTATTGTTTATATTCAGCCTATCTATTTCTGCAATGTATTTTCCGACAATCGAGTAGGCCGCTTCAAGATCCTGTTAAACATTATAAGGACCCGGTTAGCTAACGGCCCGTAAAAAGTTTTGAGCAACCGACTGTGAGTATTTTGAACTCGTTTACCAGGAAACTTGGTCAGAGAAGTAATGCTCAATGATCGCTACTGTAGCACTAATTTCTGATGAACACAATTAGTATTTTAATAAATAATGTGGCATGTAAAAAAAAAATATTAGTAAAAATGAAAGTTAAAAAATTTATTTATAACAAATTGGCTATAATTTGTAAATTTAAGAATACAATCTTAATGTAATTTTTGTTTTTTGTATCCATAAGGTACTGAGCTGCAGTCCCCCATAAAACTTCTTTTGGTAGAGTTGGGCCTATAATGTTTGATTTCTGTGCAAGTCGTAACTACATGCTCCTTATTTCGTCGTATATTTTTCGATACAACGGGTATGGGTTCGGATTTATGAAGAACCATATTCTTAATAGTATCAAAATTTATTAGTTTTGATGCCGAATAGTTAAGAGAAATTCCTTTAACTTTGCAAACGACTTCTTCTTCATTGCTTTTTGTTGAGTGTATCTTGAAAGCATAATTCTTAGGACCTCCGGACACAAACTTGGTTATAAAAGAATTAGGTCCGTATTTCTCCAACTCGTCTGTCATATCGCCAATAAACTGACCCGTTGATATATTGTCCTTGTCATTTCTCGAAACGTAAATAACAGAATCAGTGTCATAGTATAATGTCCGATCACCAAGTTGTTCAAGATAACTGTACAACTTAAGTCGGGCTTGTGCTGTTACAAATGCTGCTACAGCTACGTTAACAGTAGCTAAGGAGTCATACGCTTCCTCTGTGTGTTCATAATTCACTATTAAGGTTTTGTCGTTAATAGGGAGAGCACTATTAATAATTGTGGCAGAGTTAGTAAACATTGAAAAGAATTCCGATGGCTCGTTCACAATTTTAGTCTTTGTTTGGTTTTCTCGCTGTCCAAATTTTCCCCAAAAAGAATTCAACATTAATTTTGCTAATGATCTTAAACCTGGATTGTGAATAATATTTTCGTACTCAAGCTTTACAGTTTCTTTTTTGAAAAAGTCTACTATATATTTATTTTTCTCCTCTTCTGTTTTACAATCTGCAGGCCAACCTGATGCTTCTTGCTTAATTTTAATAAACTTATTCATCATATTTGTGAATAATCCATCTTCTCCACTCTCCCTATTAAAACGAAGAACTTTGTATTCCCAAATTTCATGAATATCCAGCATTTCATAACCTTTTTCAAGTGCTTTTAATACTTCGTCTACAATCCATGTATCAGTCAAAGCACGCTCTTTATCCGTATGCCTGCAGTTATTAGACATTTCCATCCCACATTTGTTACACAAGACAAACATTAATTTGTTGTTCATCTTCTTTGGGAGTACAGGGTGATACAAGTCCTGAGGTGGTAACATGGTACATTTAATTATACCATTTATTTCATTCAATTTAAGGTTTTTACACGTATCACCAACATAAACTTTAGGATGACCAATGGGAAATTTTCCATACTTGCAAACATATGGGTAAAGTGAACAGACATCAACATATTTAATTTTTTCTCCATCTTTAACTTCGTAGTATTCCCAGACGTTTCCAGTGCGACCTCCATAAAAAGCATCTCTCGGATTTAAAGGGACTGAAATTAGTAATGGATGATTCTTAGTATAATTTCTGATATCAGGATTTTCTTGGATTTTATTCTTAAATTCACATTCCCACATTTGGTAAACAACAAAACCGAATTTCTTTAACCTCTCAATTTTCACCTTAGTAGATTCATAACGTAAATTTAGGGTGTCTGAAGGATCTTCAAAAAGTGGGTCATTTCTTCGAAATTTGTAACATTTTGGGCAGCCGTGGAAATAGCACCCGTGGAATTCAAAAATTTCATGTGTGTCGGAGCAATACCCGTCAACTTTTAAACCATGAAGGATTATTTCTTGATCCTTAGCAGCATGAATGATATTTATTTGTTTTTGGTGTTCTTCCCATATTAGCCACTCAACTGCAATTTTACTCTGTTGGTCTTTCCATCTGTAGCCATTTTTTGGTATAATACCTATTGTATTTGGTTCCAAGAAGTTTCTTCTGAAAACTTTATTGCAAGCTGAAGCAATAGTTGTGGCTTCTGTAAAAGGACAAACATTTGTAGTGGTCATTAGCTGTTCTCTAAATTTTAGGCATGCTCTGGTAAGAATCTCAACATCTGATATGCAGTATTCAACGAGATCTCTCTGCATATCAAATTGTTCATTTTTGTTTTCGTCGTACCATTTAATAAATTGAATTCGATCTTCTGTTTTCATAGTTTCAGGGCAGTAATATTCTACAGCGGGTAAGGTTCCGATATAATTTGCATTGACCTTAGTGTTAAAAAGATGGGGAAAGTACCCTTTCTTAAAATTATCACCTAGGCCAAAACTCTTGGGAAGTTCGCTCAGTTTCATTGGGAAATAGTTTAAACTATCTATAAATTTAATGTTTCCCACCTGCATCATAATGATTTTTGTTCCTCTCATTATTAGTTCGGGAGTTAAATCCGTTTCGTTTAGTATATAATTTAGAATAAACTGGTGGTCAAAAGCCTGTCCATTGTGCGCAATTACAACTACGTCTTTAAATTTCTTTCTCAACTGTAGCAGATAATGTGTAAATGAAGCAATTGAATCTGGTCCTTTTACCGTTTGCAATCTAATGCCACATTTTTTACAGTTATCAGATTCCGAGTTGATACATATATCACAACATTGTTTGAACACGCACAGATTAGCTTGATGAAGAAATGTACCATCTTCTAAAACTTCTTCCTGTTGAGTTTCTAAGTCATAAAATACAAATATCACATTTTTTGTTTTAGGACTTTTCGTGTCACTTTGAATGTGACATAGGTGGTGGTTAGGAACATGCATATTACAGTTTTTACAAAAAATTTCCCCACATATATGCTGCCTCTTGCTTTTCACAGTTTTAAAGCAATTTTCGCAACTACTGATCTCCGCGCAAACAGTACTTTTCTCCCATGATCCGGGTTTTAAATGATTCTCATAACAGGTTTCTCCTTTGAAATATCGCTGACAAGAATCGCACTTCACTCTGATCTGTCCATATGCACATCTTGGAGACTGCTGGCAGGACTGGCATATTTTTCCACACCTATGCTTATTTTTATGGTCATAAGGAATGTGACATTCTTCGCAATAATAAACACATCCAAAAGCAGCAGTTACAGAAATAATGACATTGAAATGGCCCTCATGGTGAAGTAGATTAAGATTTTTATTGCTTTCAGTTTCACCTTCAAAAATTACATCTCGGCCTTTGCTGCCATATCGATATACAACAATTTTATAATTTTTTAAATAGTTTTGGAATTTTTGTATCTCTATAATTCCGGCACCCTCTTCTGGAATAGTTACTTGTGCTGCTTCCAATAAAGACATAGTTCTATTTGTCTGTATTTTTCCCGTATCTCTTCTAATTTTATTAAATTCGGCTTCCTTGTTACTGCTAGCCATTGCAACTACTATTGCACGGGGCAGACAGAGATTGTCTGTATTTTTAATGTATATTATTCCTTTTCGCTCACTACATTCTTCTTCGAAACTGTTGTATTGTTTTGCTCTGCCCTGTCCAGTAGGTAGTCTAACACTTGTCACTCTAAGAGAAAAAGACTCAGTATTGAAACCTCCTGAGTTAGATTGGAAAACGTTACTAATCACATTCCATACATCTTCATAATTTATTTGTTCGGCAGGCTTGAAACGAATCCAAGCTTCTCCACGGTTAAATTCTCTCGAGCAGAAAGTAAATCCAACTTGGTCTGTAGCTTGTAGGTTCACGGTAGCCTTATGGATAACTTCATTAATTGCCTCTTTTACCCATCCTACTGGCTCGGCTCCTTCGGGCACAGGTTTTACGCTGAATTCCAAAACACGACCCATAAGACTGTATCTACGAATCTTCTTGATAGTGTCTTTAGTAATAATAAATTTTTCCATTTTCACCGCAACTGATCGATCTGTACTAGTCAACGGTCAACTCACAAATACCAGGCCGTCTCCTCGAAACTCCTATTTATCAGTCTCGGGGGTAGTTGTCAATCTGAAAAAAGACGAAGTTCAGAAAGTTGTAAAAAAAAAAAAAAAAAAAAAGATTATTCAGAAATTACAATAGGCACAAAAAATAGTGGGAATTTACGGTAAAGTAAAACACAGATTATGACAATATATGTTTTTTCAAATTTAAAAATATACATAAGAATACTAGCATCAGTCAGTAAACCAAAAATAAAAAAGTTAGACTGTGCTACCAGTCTGCAAAATACAATGAAGTCTAAACGACAAATATGATGTCAAATGTTTGCTGTCACCAAATTTTGTACTTAAAATTATTATTTCTTAACGAAAAAGATAAAACGAGTAAGAAAAATTACTGTATGCCTCCAAGTTATTCGAAATAATAATCGTGTGAATGTTGCTTTTATGATGCTACCAATATGTTTTATAAAAAGTTAAAAAAAAGATACATAAGAAATAACTCACTAGCTCTTCGTAGTAAACAAAATTGTAAATTAAAATTTCGGGTGTTCAATAGCTCCGGTTACTAGACATGACGATGGTTGAACCGCAAATGATGTCAAATCAGAGCATGCACAATACTTTATACTTTTTACAGAGTCTTAGATCCAAACGCAATGCATTTAGCTAACTTAACACACATTTATTTTTGTATGCTTAATTATAGAGACATAACATAAATTTCATATCTACTGTTCGAATCATATTTTTTCCTGAGTTATGCCATTTGTAACGAAACTTAGGTAAAAAGAATTAAGTGATACATCACTGTATTTGGGGTAAGATACGCTCTCAGAAAATAAAATATCCAGCGATATATTTAGAAATTAGGCCTTGAGTGATACCTTTGTCAGAAAAGCGATATAAATTAATTTTAAACGTTTTACCGATGTTGAATCTGGAATTTGCTTTGAAGGACCGTATATTTTCTCTAATTTTACTAAGTTAGCGAGCTTATAATATTTACTTTTTTACACAGACCTTGCAAATTTTTAAGTTGAAATAGTTCATGGAAGCATACCGTTTTCCCCAACAAAACTGTTTTTAAAAAAATGCTAAGTAAAAATATAGCTAAAATCTGTAACAACGGTATGCAGAACTTTACGTTCTAATCTCGCTTTATAAAATCTGCTTAACTGATCTGGATTGAAATGCTATGCATCACTGTTACGAATATTCGGAGTAGCAAATTTCTTTAGGAAATATGGCAAAACTGCAAAGTTATTAGCTCCATAGATATTGAATAAAAAGAAGAAATTTTTATAAAGCTTATAACCTATGTATGTTTTTTTTTTTTTGGTTTAGGATTTTCCGACGTATTCCAGTCAAATTTTGATGATATATTTTATTAAACATATTTAACAATAAAATGTCGATAAAAAAAAAATAATTACTACGTAATATTATCTATATAGATAATGTTCGTAAAATTTCTCTGTTTTAAGGCAGTCGGGAGCTATCCCGCCAGAAACGCTGGGAAGAACTTTCTTCTGCAAAGATTTCTGCCTTCATTACTGAATCATAGAAATTTTCTTTTATGACAATTTATTTGTAAACGATATCGACTGCCCTGATTTACTAAAGCAAGTTGAGCTCCATGTATGTACCTTCACAAGCCACTTTCCCTCCAACCTTTCACCCTCAAATAAATTTTTTCTTTGTAAAACACCAGTTTATAGCGCAATAAACCTGTTTAATAAAGATTATTTTTATTATATAACGAAATGAATCCGATCTCTAGGGTTGCCACCTTTTAATATTGATTTGTCTGGACATTTGTCCCAAATTGTCAGGACATTTGACGCAAAATCGTGACGTTTTCATAGATAATGTTCGTAAAATTTCTCTGTTTTAAGGCAGACGGGAGCTATCCCGCCAGAAACGCTGGGGAGAACTTTCTTCTGCAAAGATTTCTGCCTTCATTACTGAATCATAGAAATTTTCTTTTATGACAATTTATTTGTAAACGATATCGACTGCCCTGATTTACTAAAGCAAGTTGAGCTCCATGTATGTACCTTCACAAGCCACTTTCCCTCCAACCTTTCACCCTCAAATAAATTTTTTCTTTGTAAAACACCAGTTTATAGCGCAATAAACCTGTTTAATAAAGATTATTTTTATTATATAACGAAATGAATCCGATCTCTAGGGTTGCCACCTTTTAATATTGATTTGTCTGGACATTTGTCCCAAATTGTCAGGACATTTGACGCAAAATCGTGACGTTTTCATAAACTCATAAAAAAAATTGATTAAACAATAAATAATGATTTTTTTTATTTTTACAAACTAACTGCCGTTTTAGACATACGAGAATTACCTAGAAAATGTTCCGTTAAATTTCTAACGATAATTTTTCGTTAAAATATGTTTTTGCTGGTTTTACACATGCATTAAAAAATTTTGAAAATTATGGTAAAGCAAGTCACTGTAAAAGTTACTTTGCATTTTATTTGATGACTGATAATTTGTAAAACTGTAAAATGATAATTTGATACCAAAGACATAAACAACATATTAACACACTTTAAATATGCACATTAAATAATAATAATAATTAAAAAATATTTGTTGATAACACTAAAACTTCCCTTCAAAGAACGTCAACTAGCATTCTAACTTTTAAAGAGAAGATGCACGACTGATGGTTGTAGTACGAACTAAAAATGGCCAGGGCCTGCTACTAAAAATGAATAATCGAAATACATTATCTTTGGAGAATAGCGAGTTACGAAGTTCAAGAAGGCCATGATTCGGCCAAAAATTTCGCAATAAATTTCGTAAGAATTATCGTATGTGCCAAACAGAAAATAAGTATTTACAAAAATCTTCGGCAAAATTTTCGGAGTCATTTTCGTGATAATTTCGCATGTCTAAAATGGCCCTAAGAAATTTCAATTGGAACAAAGCAAGTTAAGTTCTGCGATAAGCCACACTTGTTATTTTAGTAGAAGAAAATAACGCTGTCTCATTATAATAAGACTTCGTTACTAGTAGGAAAATTAAAAATTTTATAATACATTATTTCGACAGAAAATGTCACCGTCAGGACAGTTACCTATAAATACTGATTTGAATTAATATAAATACAATGATAAAACCGTAGGAGCTAATATGAATTATTTTAAACAAGAAAACAATTTTAATATAAAAATTTGCTTACAAGTTGATACACTGTAAAGTTGTAATTTTCTTTCTGACCAAATATCTGCGTAATATATATATTTTTTTTTAATTGAAAGAAAGTGACCGGCACAAAGTTCGCAACATATGGGAAATTTTTTTTTATTATTAATTTCTCAGAAAATTTTATTCTTTATAAAAAGTCCTGCATTAAGAGAAACTAATATTAAGAATGTTAAAATTTAGATGAAGCATACAGGGTATTCAAAAATGTTGAGTCGGAAAACAAAAATTTAGAAATTTTGGAAAACAATCTATATATAGTGTATATCTTATCAAGGGAAAAATAAAATTCAAATAATTTTGTAAGGTGAACAGTTTTGCGTATTTTAATGCCAAAAGTTGAGAAAAAGCCATTTTTTACCATTTTTTGTCATATTTGAACTCAGTTTTCTCTTTAGTCATGCATTTTTGAAAAAATGTCATTAGACTTTTTATTTTTGCCTTGATAAAAGCTACACTTTTCCTATAGACAGTATTTTTCGAAATTCCGAAATTTTAGTTTTGCGACCCAACATTTTTGAATACCCTGTATGCTTCATCTAAATTTTAACATTCTCAATATTAGTTTCTCTTAATGCAGGACTTTTTATAAAGAATAAAATTTTCTGAGAAATTAATAATAAAAAAAAATTTCCCATATGTTGCGTACTTTTTCTGGTTGCTGGCTTTATGTTCATTTCAATCGAGCAGGCTGCTATAAAAAGCAAAATTTCTTGCTTTGCCAAAATTGACCGAGTAACAAAGAGCAAACATATTATATCCGGTTAATTTGAATAATTTAGGGAAATTTTAACAACTAAACGCTGGCCTTTGTAAATTTTCTATTATAATTTTTATCTGAGGTAGTTTAAAGACGCGTTTTCAGTATGATGAGTGCTCCAGGATGTCAAGGCCCTACAGATGTGTTTATAACAGTCTCAAACGTACTTAAAACTAAACGCAAGTCGGAAAAACATTTAATTTCAGGCCAACAAATTTCCCGTAAATACTGCACAAAATTATTTATTTAGCGTAATTTATGACTTCATTATTTTACAATAAATAATATTTATTCCTCGCCATGTAATTTTAATCTGGATTTGAGACTGTCTACATACTTTATCTATTTTTACAAAAATGTAAACTTAAAACCCAAAAAAAAAAAATTATAAACTGAAACTACCCTATTTATTTCTGTTTATAATTCTTAATATTAACAAATAAAAATGTAATAACTATAACTGTTTTTACACAGCGATAAGCTGAATGGGTCATCCGCCATGTGTTGTTGCGCTGTATTTTCCTTTACAGAATAGGTACATTAATTTGAGCTTTAGAATAAAATTATAAACGTAATAATTTTTTATGAGATATTGGAGGCAATTAAGTCACTATTAAAAAGAAATACCAAATTTAAAATCCATGGCAATTAATATCTTCTACATATGGGGTTATAAATTTTGTCTGTAATATTAAGGCATGCATATTAAAGCAAATTTATTAATTATTGAAAATATATATTTTTATTTTAATATTTAGTGAACCACAATATGGTATACAAGCAATAGGTATTCTGAATGAAAATTTCCGTTATGTCAAAACTGCAAGTGTAGGAATTACTGTAAGCTAAATTTGAAAGGCAACAAGTAACAAAACCACACTTTCGAGAAAATATAAAAAAATTGCCTGTATTGACCTGAATTACTTGCTTCTTATTTAGCCAAATTTCTTAGCTAATCTAAGTTGGCTGAAGAGAGATAACCTGATATTTTTATGTTTTAGAGTAATATATAAGGTTAACATTAAGTTAACCGTCAAATAATATTTTAGAAATACATATGATACAATAAAATTGACCGCTTTTCTATTTAGCTCCAGTGTTTCTAACTTCCATTATGTTAAAATACATAAAGATTTTTGGGGAAATAACAGAGGTATTCAGAAAAATGTCGTCATTTAATTTAAATAACTAGAGATACCGCCTTTTAAAACCTCTAAATTTTTGAAAAATGAAAAGGTTTCTTAGATAAATGGATTGAAATTGACAAAAAAAAAAAAAAAAAATGAAACAATCACGGAATCACCGAAAATCTCACTTGCCGCATCTTTTTCTTGGACGGAACGAATAGCTATAGAAAAAATATATATATTATACTTACACTTATCGTAGCTTAGACAGATATTTCAACTCACACATACACAGATAAAGAAGAACAATGAAAAATTCGGATCTTTCGACTATTTATATAATAAAAATGTCCTTGAATCCGATCTAGAGCCCGCCACGGCTAATTCTCCTCCCTCCATTTCTTACATCATCAACGCACAGACCTGTGTTCGTATCAAGGTCAGCAAACGGTCTCGCGGTGTAACATAACATAACATTGATATAACATGTCCTTGAAACCGATCTAGCGCCCGCCGCGACTAAATCTCCTCCCTCCATTTCTTATGTCATCAACGCACACACCTCTGTTTAGTTCAAGGCCCACTTCGCTGAGTATTCTAAAACCCGTCTACATAAAATATATGGAGGATTGAATGCATACATTTAGTCGTATTAATAAAGTGTAGAAAATGCTTTTACTCAACCTCCATCTCTTTTTGCTGCATTAAAGCTGAATATGTTTATTTCAAAAAACTTAAGCAAAAGCATTTGCTCTTGTTTTATTTATATCAACAATTGTTTTTACATTTCTGTTAGTTTAATTTTAACAGTTGTTTGCAGCGACTGGTTTAAACAGTTTTAACTGGAGCGTTTTAAGCAGAATTATATATTTTGCTCTGAAAAATGAGCGGAAACTAGGAATTATGGAATGTTTGAAATGCAGATAAATAAAAGGAAATTAAATTTAGTTGTGCTAAGAGCGGATGCTAACTAAACTACAGTTTTATAAGGTTAGTATGCAATATAACTTTAAAAGTAATTTTATTGAAGTTTAAGAACTGATATTAATTAAGGGTGGGTTTACACAGATTCTTATCTTTAATTCATAAACTTATTCCTAATTTTATTTCATAAAAGTAATTTGTAATTGATGAATGCGTTTATATAGTTTCTTAATTCGTAATTTTTTAGAAATTACATTTCTTAATTATAAACTTCCACTCATTTTTCTTTTGTATTAACCACATAATAAAAACAGTTTTTAACTTAACAAATATTCTGTCTTCTTTAAAGGGCCAAAGGGACCTTTTCTGAGCATGCGCATTTCAGATTTTTCTTAATTCCTAATTCGCAATCCTTAAAAGTTAAATATTGGGAATTTGACGGTCATATTTTTAAGAAATAAAAATAACAATTAAGAATAAGGATTTGTATAAGCAGCCTCCTTCAAAAACATAGTTTTAACTTTAAAGAAGTAAAAATAAGATTAAGTTTATGAATTAATAATAAGAATCTATATAAATCCACTCTAAAACAGTTTATCCAAAAATATCGGTTTAAACACAAATCAAAATCAAATTAAATTTTTGGTTGCATTGTATTTTGAGTGCGAGTGTAGTATCTATTGGTTATGTACCATCGGTACGCATAAATTTATTACTACTATATTGTTAGCATCCAATCTACCCCTTGTTAAAATTTGAAGCAAAGATAAATCTTTTGCTTTGTACCACGTGATGTCTCAGCACTTTGAAGTTTTGACGGAACTGTCACTGTCAGCTCTGACAGAAGATTAAAATGTGAGTTTGTCGGTTTAATTTTCGTCTTTTTACCTTTCAAAAGTAAAGATAAATGTGTTTTTATTTGTGAAAAGTGGACTAAATGTTAATTATTATCCTATTTACGATAATGTCGTAGCTAATGTATCGATAATGCCAGTGTTAAGCAGCAAGAAGTGAAGAAATTACTTGTAGTTTTATCGGCCGATATTCTTCACAAGAATGTAAACTGAAGAGTGAATATATCATTTTTAATTTGAGATTTTGGGGCAAAACGGGTAAGAACATTATATTTAGAATCAAAATCTTCTTTAATAATTAATTACCTACCTGGCTTGTCAGATTCAAATTTGGACTTTTAAATATGACAGGCGTGAGCGGCCATGTTATCATCTTTGGTGTTTTGATTGGCGGACGGTACGTAGTATTGAGTTCACTTGTTTGGCAAATCACGTGGTGATTTATGAGGGATGTTCAGGACGTCACGTGACTTTTTACATGTGGTTTCCAAAGGCTACGTCTTTGCTTCAACATTTTTTCGTCGTTCACTCCAGGTTTAAGATCATTAGCAAAATTAATGTTGAATTCTTTTTGGGGAAAATTTGGACAGCGAGAAAACCAAACAAAGACTAAAATTGTGAACGAGCCATCGGAATTCTTTTCAATGTTTACTAATTCTGCCACAATTATTAATAGTGCTCTCCCTATTAACGACAAAACCTTAATAGTGAATTATGAACACACAGAGGAAGCGTATGACTCCTTAGCTACTGTTAACGTAGCTGTAGCAGCATTTGTAACAGCACAAGCCCGACTTAAGTCGTACAGTTATCTTGAACAACTTGGTGATCGGACATTATACTATGACACTGATTCTGTTATTTACGTTTCGAGAAATGACAAGGACAATATATCAACGGGTCAGTTTATTGGCGATATGACAGACGAGTTGGAGAAATACGGACCTAATTCTTTTATAACCAAGTTTGTGTCCGGAGGTCCTAAGAATTATGCTTTCAAGATACACTCAACAAAAAGCAATGAAGAAGAAGTCGTTTGCAAAGTTAAAGGAATTTCTCTTAACTATTCGGCATCAAAACTAATAAATTTTGATACTATTAAGAATATGGTTCTTCATAAATCCGAACCCATACCCGTTGTATCGAAAAATATACGACGAAATAAGGAGCATGTAGTTACGACTTGCACAGAAATCAAACATTATAGGCCCAACTCTACCAAAAGAAGTTTTATGGGGGACTGCAGCTCAGTACCTTATGGATACAAAAAACAAAAATTACATTAAGATTGTATTCTTAAATTTACAAATTATAGCCAATTTGTTATAAATAAATGTTTTAACTTTTTCCGTTTTAACTTTCATTTTTACTAATATTTTTTTTTTACATGCCACATTATTTATTAAAATACTAATTGTGTTCATCAGAAATTAGTGCTACAGTAGCGATCATTGAGCATTACTTCTCTGACCAAGTTTCCTGGTAAACGAGTTCAAAATACTCACAGTCGGTTGCTCAAAACTTTTTACGGGCCGTTAGCTAACCGGGTCCTTATAATGTTTAACAGGATCTTGAAGCGGCCTACTCGATTGTCGGAAAATACATTGCAGAAATAGATAGGCTGAATATAAACAATAAAATTGACTCTCACTTCACAGTCAGAAGGTCCATTAAGTTTAACGTCTGATTAAATTCTGATTAAAGTTTTGAACAACCGAGTGTCAGTGTAATAAATATGTTATAAAGTTAAACACTTAAGCAAGGCTTCCATACCCACAAACTATTTTTCTTTAAGATACTGTACAATATATCTTTCACTATGCTATAGCTATGGTGGGTACTGCATTAATGAATATTCATTTAAATATGTATATAAGTATAAACCAATAGAAGCTTTCAAGTGATTGTTGAAGGTGCCGTACGAAACAAGATCATAATAATTCTGAATTTTTGATAATAAGATGGCGTTGTAGTTAGTCTCCTGGATGCAGCTGGTGGAAAGGTATGCGTACGAATAACAAACTGCTCTATCTCGTGCGGATGGGTATTTTCTCATATATATATTTTTATGTTCTCTACCTATACTTTGCTTTTTGCGAATTTTTCATAAAAAATACAAGACAACAAAACTCCGAAAGGTCAAAAACCAAACAAAACCATAACACAACCCAAACACAACTCCATCACAGCTCTAACATAACCTCTTCAGTAAATAAAAATCAATTTAGATCTTAAAGTATTTATTTAGAACAAAGAGGATTCTCTATACATTTGTGTAGTATTTATCTTCTCCAAAACTGCACATTTCCATAAGAAGGAACCTTTTCTCTGGTTTTCTTGGCATATTTTCTCTTTGGTGAGAATAATTTGGATACTATATTTACGTACTTCCAACATTTACTCGAAATTGTATGATTTTCTCTTTCATAGCCTCTTCTATGAGCATTTGTCAGCAACAGAATTTCTTTATACTGATTAAGTTCGTGGCTTGAATAGTGACGAGGCAATGTAAGTAAACTCATCAGTCCTTTAGTTAATATATATTTTTCATCCTCAATGATTAAAATGTTATCTCGGAATTTTGCAGGCTTATTCCCAATGTAATATACCTCGCCCACTTTTCTGAAACCATAAATATTTTTCTTGGCAAGTTCCAATAATTTAAACTTTATTTTTCTGTTTGCCATCTTAACACTACTGAAGTTGGGGCAAGACTGAATGGTATTGTGAATAATTTTCTTGTTTTATAATAAAATAACTGGGTGCTTTAGGAAATTTTTAGAGCAGACCTTAATTAACAAAAAAAAATCAATTTATTTTAAATAATCCAAAACATTTATACTTTAAATTTTTAAGGGGTGATAGCATGCCAGCCGTCAACTGATTGTAATGACTTTAGCAAAAATCTTGTTACAGTAGCTCATTTTTAAGATAGGCCGACAAGCTTTTCGGGGAAATTAAAAAAAACGTAACTACTTTAAAAATGCCATCACATATCCATCCTACACCTTTTCTGTGCATATGAAACAGACGCTTCAAAACGTTAAAAATGGTATTGTGAATCATTTTCTTGTTTTATAATAAAGTAACTGCAGTTAAACAACACACTTCGAGAGAATTTAATGAAAAGTATAACGAGCCTTGGATCGTTTGATCTGCCTGGGTGCATTAGAAATTTTTTAGAATAGACCTTAATTAACAAGAAAATTCAATTTATTTTAAATAAGGCAGATTTTTTTTATACTTTTAAATTTTTAAGGGGTGATAGCATGTCGCAGTCAACTGTTGGTAATGACTTTAGCAAAAATCTTGTTAGAGTAGCTCATTTTTAAGATAGGCCAACAAGCTTTTCGGAGAAAAAATTTAAAAAAATACGTAACTTCCTTACTTTAAAAATGCCATCACTTATCTATCCTTCACCCTTTCTGTACATATGAAACAGACGCTTTAAAACGTTAAAAATATTGTCATTACACATTTTGTTCGCACCAGTCAGATAATCCAATATCTTATAAAACCCATACTATAAATTCATTCTCATATCTGACACGTGCAACCTTTTTTCATCAAATCTTCTCGCTCTCCCCCCCTCCACTCAACATTCCTCGACCACCACCTGCTCCAAAATTGTTTTAGGAAACTGCCCTCGAAGGCTCGAACAGCTCAGTATGTAGTGTGTCTTTCTGTGGAACGGTAGTGAATGAAGTTGTGAAATATAACCTAACATCAAAGGTGTCCTAAACATATCCTAAATTCTGAAAAGTGATCTAAAAACTTACTTTAGTAGGGCTCTAAAAATAAGAACTACGAAAGACAACACGTAATATTATAAATAGGGCCCCAAAACATAACCTTAAAATTTGGGGCCGCACAAGTGAATATAACCCTTAAAAAAGGGGGCTTTTCACGTAAACAAATCCTTAAAAAGCTGCAAGCAAACATAACCTTAGAAGTTGGGTGCCGAGTGAACATAACCTAAAAAATAATTGGACTCACTTAGACATGCCCTAAACATAACCTAACTTCTGAAAAGTTGCCTAAAAACTTTAGTAGGGCTCCAAAAATAAATCCTGCGAAAGAGACCATCTAAAATTATAAATTGGGCCCCAACTTAAAAAAAAACCCGCACAATTGAACATAACCCTCAAAAAATCGGGGCTTGTGAACAAAACCTTAAAAAAGCTGCAAGCAAACATAACCTGAAAAGTAGGATGCCAAGTGAACATAACCCCTAAAAAATAATAGGACTCTCTGAGATCGCATAAAAGGGGCCAAACTATATAAATATGGGGACCAGCAAGCAAAACCAATCAAAATGACACCCCACACGTATATTTTGAAAAGGGGGCTCCACTGGTGGGCGAAATCCTACGTGCAAAACCAATAAAAATAACACCCCACACGTATATTTTAAAAAAGGGGGCTCCACTGGAGGCCGAAGTCCTACAAGTGGGGTACACAGACTCTCTTAGGGCGCCAAACTATACGAAAATGGGGACCAGTACGCAAAACCAATCAAAATGACACCACACACGTATATTTAAAAATGGGGCCCCAATGGATAGGGGCGAAGCCCTAGAAAAAAGGGGCCCACGGGGCGGAGCCGGGTCTTCGTTCCTACGTGCAAAACCAATAAAAATAACACCCCACACGTATATTTTAAAAAGGGGGCTCCACTGGAGGCCGAAGTCCTACAAGTGGGGTACACAGACTCTCTTAGGGCGCCAAACTATACGAAAATGGGGACCAGTACGCAAAACCAATCAAAATGACACCACACACGTATATTTAAAAATGGGGCCCCAATGGATAGGGGCGAAGCCCTAGAAAAAAGGGGCCCACGGGGGCGGAGCCCGGTCTTCGTTCCTACGTGCAAAACCAATAAAAATAACACCCCACACGTATATTTTAAAAAGGGGGCTCCACTGGAGGCCGAAGTCCTACAAGTGGGGTACACAGACTCTCTTAGGGCGCCAAACTATACGAAAATGGGGACCAGTACGCAAAACCAATCAAAATGACACCACACACGTATATTTAAAAATGGGGCCCCAATGGATAGGGGCGAAGCCCTAGAAAAAAGGGGCCCACGGGGGCGGAGCCCGGTCTTCAACGACGCCATGCCTACTTAGGTGCTAATTTCTTTAAGTGTTTACAGACGATTATCGAATTATGTGTTTACTTTATTATATTTAGGAAATTCTTAGGCAATGTTGTGCGTAGGCTTTAGCTTTTTTCGTTTGGTATTTCTGTAGATTCTGAAATACAGATTAAGTTTCAGTGTATTGTGTATTCTTAAATTTCTTTCGATTTCGTTCAGAAAATCGCATTCTTCACAAAAGTACATGTTGCAGTCTGATCAGGAATAGTTTTACAGTGTACTTTCTTGCTTGATTCAGCACTCAACGGCATAAAATAACACTGTGGTAAATAATTTACTACTGAACTAAAAACACAAAGCTGGAGTATGTTCAAATTTTGGTAATTACATTAATGACCCAAGCTTGACAATTGCGTAGTATAAGATTAAGATGCCCCACAGTCCCACAGCCCACAGTACATCGGCATCGCTCAGCATAGTCATTACACCACTACAAAAATATTTAAAAATATATACATATATTATGTACAGTGGCCGTCAGATAAATTCGTACGCGTTAGTGCTTCAGTGTAAATGTAACTTTTTATATCTTTTTCACAGACAAATTATTTGACACAGTCACTTGAATAATTTGCCAAAGTATATTTTTTAATTACGTAAAATTGAGAATAAGTTCTCTAAACCACCTGAAAATTCCTTATACTATGGCGCTGCCTGTTTTATACTGCTTATGCAGTGTGACATGGCTAGCTTAAAGAGTATGTTTTTTCGGAGGGTAGGTATGTTCGTTTATCCTGTACTGATGAGAACTAAAGAGTTCGAAACCGGTATGCAGGTACGACATCCTAACTAAAGAAAAAAGCTTCCTCCTTCCTGGTAGTTTCTTGCAGTCAAACCAAGTATTTTGTTGTCTAACAGTGTTAGTCGAAATACGGCAAATTTTGGTATGTAATCCAGCGCTCGTAGGGGCATATAGCCCGGAGAATAGCTGTTTTACCATGATTTGTTAAAATCCTTATAGTATAAGGAATTTTCAGGTGGTTTAGAGAACTTATTCTCAATTTTACGTATTTCTATATGTACCCCTGACAAGTAGACTTCATTTCATTGTTGTTATATTTTAATTTCAAAGCGCAACTTAAAAATGCCTCATTTACCTAAGTGTATTCAAAAAAACAAATATATTTGCTCTAATAAAAGAAAGATGATCTTATCAAAGAGTAGCAGATAGATATGGAAAATCAAAAAGTACTATCCAAGGAATTGCGGAAAAATGGCGATAATAGCATACAGTGGAAAGGTCTAGAGGAACAGGTTTAAGAAACAAGAAAACGACAAACGAAGAGGATACAGGCTTCGCAGATTATCTGCAGAATAATCCGTTTGAAACTGCTGTGTCCGCTGCGCACAACACAGGATTTCCAGCCTCCTCTTATCTAGACCAGCGCAGAGGCGGGTACTGTAATGTTCCGACTTAAGAAACCGTGCAGCTGCTCAAAAACATTTCCTTAAAAATGTTCACAAGGAACAAAGAGTTGGTTTTGCCATACAATACTTACCTGAGAATGAAAACTTCTGTCAAAAGGTTATATTTTCCACCGAGAAAATTTTTCAGTCATCGCACAGTGCAAGAATTAGAGTTTACAGACCACCAAATTTCGGTTATAACAAAAATTATACCCAAAAAAAGGAAACTAGTGGCCGTTTCTCAGTTAACGCCTGGGCCTGGATAAGTTCTCACGGTCCAGGTGTATACTGGAATATTGGTTGGACATTAAATAATAATTTATACCTCCAAATTTTAGAAAATGAGCTGCTTCCGTCAACAGGTATGATATACGAGGAAAATAACTTGATATTCCAACAAAAGAACTTCCACGTGCATACTGCCAGAATAATGAGGGACTGGTTTGAGCAACACAATATAACTTGTTTGCCTTGGTGCTCAAGAAGTTCTGATTTAAACCCGATGAAAAACGTTTGGGGACTCATGGTGAAGAAAATGTATGATATAAATTTTAGACCTCAAAATGAATTAGAACTATGGGAGAAAATTAAAAATATTTGAGAGGAGATAACTCTGCATTACACCAACTCTCCTATATCCTTAATGCAAAGGAGACTACAATCCGTATTGAACTCCGGCGGTGCAGCCATCCAATACTAATGTTTTGTTTAACGTCCTATTTTTAGTTTTTAGGGTAAATGAGAATCAAGTACTAAAAGGTCTTTAAACCTTACTTTATTGTTAGCAACGTTTCAATGATGTTGATCTTTGGGCTTTTTATTTTTTAAAGTAACCTTAAAAAATTAAAACCCTTAAGAAGATGCAGACAGCATCAAAACGTTGCTAATAATAAGGTAAGGTTTAAAGATCTTTTAGTACCTGATTCCCGGTAACTCTACCACAAAATTAGTGTTTTAGTTACCTGTTCTTATTATTTTTTAATTGAATTTAATCAATATAATTATTACTTTAAGAAAGGATTTAAATCTAAAGTTAGGGAAGGGCGTTTTTATTGCGCTTCCAAACAACGACTAGAGGTATCGATTTCAATATAAGAGAATTTATTTCCTTACTGGTGTTATGGTCACCCAACCTACTACTCGTAATAAGAGCCCGTTTTACCAAAATATGTTAAAATAAAGTTATGTATGAAAAATCTCGTACAAATTTATCTGACGGCCACTGTACATATCTGTTAATGTGTATTTTTTTAATTAGATTTTTTTCAATATCGGCATTTAATATTAGTATATTTTAATCATAAATTATTTAAGTTTCTTCTTTATTTTAGTCACGATTTAATCAATTCAAGATAAAATCAAACACTTATGTATAATAAAAATGGATTCTGTTGACATTGTATAATCGGGTTTTTTGGCTATTTAGTATTTAGTAGTAGTATTTAGTAGATATATTCACGGTACCTATTTTTAAAGTTCCTCGGAAATATGTAAAAGTTAACCTTCTCAAGTCGCGAAATAATACAAATCAAATACTAAAAATAAATTGTCTACATGCATTTCACTGATTCAATGAACGCAATGACACGCAACCTGCAGACGGAGGTCATAAATTGTCATTTTTATTATTTTAATATTCTGTGGCTTCACAGCAGATAAAATCAGTGAGACACACGTTTTTCTTTTCTGTTAATGAGTACATCGGCACTTCCACATTGTGAATTTTAATAATAATTATTCCATAAGTGATTCCATGAGTTAGCCGACCGCAAATTTAAATTATAATAATTGCCAATGCATTAAGCAGCTTTGGTGGCGCCTGGGTTGCGTCAAATCCATACAGCAGTGACTAGACGGATTGTCGTATTTTTATTTATTAACAGTAATACCCAAGATTTTTCTGATCTAGACAGCCAACGTTCCCAAAAGTGTGTGCGCATAACCGGGATATTCTGACAACTGGAGCGAGCTGTCTGTCAAAAGGTAACTTATAAAAAACAAAAAAAAAACATAGTCAAAACATAGTGCTTTGCCTAAGTTTAGTTATTTTGGAGATATTAGTATCCGTCCATTGTTTTGAAAAATTTTAGTACACTACACTGCAATAGCACAATCATTTTTAAAGGCCGAAACTTATTTTTTTGGTAGGAAAACTTTCCTAAAATGGGTATTATTAATGATATCTAATGCGAGTAATAGATAGGTACACAACCATTTAACAGCAAAATTTGCCATTAAATATCTTATTTCAGCTAAGTGTCTCCAGATCTTTTTTAACCAAGACTTCTAGGAAGGAACTAAGTAATCCCACTCTATTTTTTAATCTCTAAAGCACTAAAATAGACAAGGTTAACCTTTTGGTATTGTAAACTGCCGCGCGACACCATTAAACTAACAATGGACAAATTTTTTGACCTGATAATATTTTTTAATGGGTTTTACTGTCCCTTTTTATGCTGAAAAACAAAAAGACCAGGCTCAATCAGGTTGAAATCTTGCAAGTAATAAAACTTGATAAAACTTTACTATTGTTGTATGTTGTAAAGAAATTATGGAAGAATCAAAAGAAAATGATGAGAATCTAGATTTTGAAAAAGATACAAAGTACCTAATAAATAATGTAGTTTAAGTTACTGAAAGTAAGGATTAATTAGACCATATGGAACATGCATGTATTTTTTTATTGTCATGTTCGGGGTTATTGAGCTCCAAAAATTTAATTTTGTCTAAGAGTTCTAAAAAATATAACGAGACCTGGGGGGTGGGGGGATAAAAAGGGAGCGACTGACAATTTCTTCCAAAAATATGAACTAATATGCCATTTTCGAGGTTACTAAGGCCAGAAAATCTAATTTTGTGTAATAGATGTTAAGAAAATTAACGCGGAGGGGGGGGGGGGGGGGGGTGTTAAAAGAAGCGACTGGTAATTTCATAAAAAACGTTAACTTATGGGTCATGTTCGGGGTTACTGGGGTTAGATAATCCAATTTTGTCTACCAGATGTTAAAAAAGTTATCGGAGAGGGGGAATAAAAGGGAACGGCTGAAAATTTCTCCAAAAGTGATGACGAATATGTCAGTTTCGGAGTTATTAAGGTCAGAAAATTTTATTTTGTCCAACATATGTTAAAAAAATTAAGGAGGTGGAAATAAAAAAGAGCGGCTGGGAATTTTTACGGAAATATTACATGTGTCATTTTCGGGGTTATTGAGGTCAGAAAATCTAATTTTGTCTAACAGATTAACAGATGATAAAAAAAATTAAGGGGGAAGGAACGATTGTAAATTTTTCGAAAAGTGTCATTTTTGGGGTGATTAAGGTCAAAAAATATGATTTTGTGTAATAGATGCTAAGAAAATCAATGGGGGAGGGGGAGCGATTGGAAATCTCTCCAACAATGCTAACTAATGTAACATTTTCGGGATTATTGAGGTCGGGAAAGCTAATTTTGTGTAACGGATGTTATAAAAATTAATGGCGGGGGGGGGGGGGGGGGTAAAAGGGGCGGGTGAGAATTTCTTCTAAAATGTTAACTAAAGTGATTTTTGGAGTTACTGCATATAACATGGTAATTACAAATTTAATAAACAGCTTTCCGCCAAAGGCCATTACCACTGAAAATCAAGGAAGTGAAATGGGTGTTAATTTTATGTCTAAAAGTGGACTTATATTTTCAAAATATTATTCATGTACATTTAACATTACGATTAATAACAAATAAAGCTATTATTTGTTAACATTTTTTATAAGCACAAGATTTGTTTATCATACTTGTTAGTAGTTCTGTACCTATCTTTGTTACCTAACAATAAAATTTTTATTTGGTCGATGAAAATTTGAACCTACTCTACATTTTCGTCTCTGTTTAGGAACAAAAATGTTGTACCTATTTGATAGGACAGTCACCTAAATAATTTTGTGTGCACCTCAACCGAATGATCTTTTTGGCCTCACCTGGTATTTGCTTGCACAAATTGCATTCGCCCAAAAAAGATCAACTTTACGGCCTGGGTCACAAATTTCTATTTACGTTACAAATTTGCAAAAAACTCGTAAGTAAATTCACAGTACACAACTAAGTTGTTTTATTAAACTAATCAATTTAAACCCTTTATTGTTAAATATGTCCTAAGCAATAGTAAATAGGGCCGTGATAGTTCCGAAAAATAACATAAAATTATTCGTGAATTCGTATTAAATATTTGGTTAATTATATTTTAAGTTTAAAAAAATTCAAATGACTATAACTTTCTACTAACACATTTTTTTCTCTTAAAATTTAAGAATTGTCGACAAAATGATATAAAATATGTTTACAAAAAATAATAAATAAAATACCTAAGCGTGTTAACTTTTTTCCCAGATGGGTCAATTCAAAAATTCAACTTTTTTTCGCAAATTAATTTTTTTTTTCTCTACCAAAATATTCCTAGTAGGCTCACTATTAAAACACCGGAACTTGGCATGGAAACCATAAGAAGCAACAGAGATATACAACTTTAAAATTTCATGGGCCTGTTGTATATACTTATTACTTTATTTATTTTATTATTGAATCAAGAATGTCTTTCTGTACGTGGGAATTATAATTTAAAAAACAAATGAAATAAAGACGCACCCTGTTTCACACTTTACTTTATACCAAGTGTCAAAAAGGCGCTAGTTCAGAGTTATTAACAAAAAAGAAAAACATGGGCCGTCGATCGGCATTTATAATTTTATACCCACCGGGTTACAAAGGCCTTTATAGTTTTATTGGTGTCCATTTTAAAACGAAGTGGCTACTTGGTAGTACTTAATGTTACTAAATCAACTCCGGAATTATCTACAGACTTTTATTATGGCCATTAAAATCTATTTTATTTGGATATAACTTAGGTTAGCTTTGCAAAGTAGTCGTTTTTTTTTTATCAGGAAGAAACAATGAATTGTCTGTCAGACAAGTAATCAGATAATCATAGAGGATCTTTTTTTAAAATGAAATCGTACAGTGTCAATCAGAACATTTCTCAATATTAGCGATGTCACCACATTTACGTCCAGTTGCACTAACAATTTAATCAATAATCACTAACTGGACACTTGTAATGTGACAGCACCATAGATTAAGAAACAAGGTGAACTTATTATTATTTGCATTTTAGAGCAATCAGAGATTCCAGGGTCTCTCAATCTGGTCAGCTATAGAGCCCCCCCCCCCTACTTTTTGAGAACGGCTGCCAGCCTTTTAAATATGGGGCATATTTTCAGATTGATAAATTATACCAAAATTACGCAATTTCAGCGGTTTAATATCTTCAGCCGTAAATACTACAAGCGAAAGCATATGACTATGGATTAATAAAATATACCAGTATATAATTATTTTTCGTGATAATAAATGTTGAGTACACTGGAAAAAAGCTATACTAGAGTCAAGAGTAATAGTCTTCAGTGAAGGATAGCTTAGTCTTGTATATCCGCAAGAGCAAGTATAGTCCTTCCAAAAGGCATGTTATTCTTAAAACAATACACACTACTATACTTCTTTCAATACTAAATACTAGTAAACGAAGTATTGTAATGTTTGAAACAAGACCTTTCTTAGCTTGAGAGAAAAGCAAATAAGCTTGAAATAAGTATAGCAATTCTTACACGAACTGCAATACGGTCGTAATGTAACCTGGTATGGTAACCCTCAACCCAAGTATAGTAATCCTTATTTCAACTTTTTCTTAACTTAACTCCGGTGTTGAAGTGAATACACACACGGAGAAGTAGAACTATTTATCAGTGACGTATATTGAGTGTGGTCAAGGTGTCAGAAAGGCACTGATGGGGTGTGTGTGTGTATTAGGGGAATTGTGTAAGGTGGTGTAACAAGGTCATATATAGTGTCAATGCCTCCTTCCCCTATATTGCATAAGGGTGAGTGTGTCCCAAAGGCATATTTGCGCTTTCACCAAAGGGGCACTAAAAATACTAGTGGATTAGGGTAGAGGGGAGTATTTTAAAAGGGATGGCGAAAGAAAAAAGCGCTTTCGCCAAAGGATCGCTAAGATATCAGTGGATTAGAAGGGCGAGTGTCCATAAGGCGTATTTGCGCTTTCGCCAAAGTGGCACTAAAAATAGTAGTGGATTAGGGTAGAGGGGAGTATTTTAAAAGGGTTGGCGAAAGAAAAAAGCTCTTTCGCCAAAGGATCGCTAAGATATCAGTGGATTACGTATTTTCACAAAGACTAACTTCTTTTGCTCGAAAAGTGTATCTCTTTGTTCAAGATTAAGCAATATGTATGTCAATGTTGCCATAACTTCAGTTATTCTTGAGACAATGTAAATAATTACCAATTAAAATAACTGTACTCCTATTCTTCATCTTAAACTAACCCTTCTTCTTGACTGAACAGTAGCAGTTCTTAAACCAATATTACTATTGTCTTGGATGCCAAGAATAGAACGTTTGTAGATTCAAGATTAGCCTTTACTTGCACTAAGAATTTTCGCTTGACACAAGAATAGTAGCGCTTCATGTAAGGCTAATTTTCCAAGAATACTCTAATTTTCAAATTAGATCAAGATTTTTTTCAGTGTAGGGTCAATGTGGGAACAGTAGTTGATCATGTAATTTTGATTACCTTCCTTAAGGGATATTTATTCTAGAAAATACATATTGTTCACATAATACACGAATGTTGTAGGTATGACTCTTCTATCTAACTATAGAGAAGTAAACGATATAAGCTTTTTTAAAAAGAAAACCTCTTTAGCCGCTGTGTACATGGTAGACACAGAGAATCAGATGCAAGTATACAGTGAATCAATTGAGGGAACAGTGGTTTATCCTCAAAAAAGCATTCAATAAAATTAAATTAGGTAATAAACTACTTTCTATATTTATTTTGGCATCAATGTCAATAATGCCAGTCTTTAAATAAAAAACAGCAAGTATTTAGACAACCTTAAAACTAATTATTTGAGTAAGCAACAAACATATTAATGAACTTTCCCGAAATAAGAATAACATTTGTGTGGTTTAAGCAATAAGTTAAATACAGTTATGTTCAGTTCAGCTTTTCCTGCGGCTTTAATAAATTATATTAATAGTAAATAATTACGAATAATATAAAGTCTATTATGTTTATTTAAATAGTAAAACGGTGTTTTAAAAAATAAACGTTTCAACGAATATTCAGTAAAGATAAATCAAGAGAGAAACAGACTTACTTTTGCCTTAGTGCTGTACCCCGAGCAATTGGGTTTGGCAATAACACATCGCAGACCTTAACTACAGCCAGATCTGGAATATCTGGCATACGAAATTGGTTAGTAGTTCCTGCCATTCTTAGAAAACTTATGTAGAAATATAGAGATTTATTTCGATTCTCCAAAACTTTTTTACGCAGCATTCTAAAAATAATATAATATATGTACGTGAAAGATAAAGCTTTCAATATCATTTCTGATTATAAAGGCAAAAGTACACAGTGAACCAAGATTCACTGTGTATCACAATTGAATAATCCAATGTGTACCGACCCAGAATGTTGAATTTAATGCTACTTGCACACAAATCTATCTAAATTTAAGGCACAAAGGCCGATTTCGAAGAAAAAGGAATTTAGCAGTGTTTTATTTGGAAACACAATAGGTAGTACTTATAATAATTACACAAACGAAATAAATAACAACGAATAGCCTTAAAAATAAAACTGCGGCCGTAAAAAACACCACAAATCCGTCTAAGCGTTTTTACCCTTAACGCTCGATGCCAAGTGACTATATAGGCCAAGCAACAGATCAAAATATTAGCGATTTTTTGACATTAATTAGAAAACCGCCTGTGCCATCATCTAAAAGACGATCCGTACATGATTCTTGTTATATTTCCAACTCTGAAATTTTTTCCTTTAATTTGTTATAAACATTTTTGCAAAAAAAAACGCGATTTTTTAAATTTTTTGCTTATAAAATGAAAAGCAATGAAGCAATCTTAATGGTGTAAATGGACGATTTGTAGAGAATAAAAATACGAACAAAACGAGAGGTCGAACGTTCCGATAGGATAATTAGCAACGGAGAAAATCCGGAAAAACCGGAAAATTAAGTTTTTTGTTTAAATTCATAAATGGACCATTTTTAAAAGCAGAGGGTTCACACTTTGGGGAAAAGTAGTAATTTAGAGCTACTTTATGTGTGCAAAACCCCGACGCTGTCCGACGATTAGTTTTGCCACATTGATCGAGTAGCGGGAGAAAAGCGGAGCGCATATTTACGAGCATTTTCAACCGGTTTCGTAGCATTTTATGGAAAAATTAAGATATACATATTGTTCAATTATTAAACTTTTACTTTTCAAATACGTTTCAATAATTAAAATCGGACTATCCATAGAGCATCCAGACCTGTTGCAAAATAGTGTGTTGAAAAATTAATATGACGATTGTGGCAAAACTAATCGTCGGACAGCGTCGGGGTTATGCACACATAAAGTATCTATAAATTACTACTGTTTCCCAAAGTTTGAGCCCTCTACGTTTAAAAATGACCGATTTATGAATTTAAAAAAAAACTGTTAATTTTCCGGTTTTTCCGGATTTTCTCCGTTCGACCTCTCATTTTGTTTGTATTTTTATTCTCCATAAATCGCCCATTTATACCATTAAGATTTCTGCATTACTTTCCATTTTATAAGCAAAAAACTAAAAAAATCGCGCTTTTTTGCTTAAAAATGTTTATAACAAATTAAAGGAAAAAATTTCAGAGTTGGAAATATAACAGCAGTCATCTACGGATCATCTTTTAGATGATGGCACAGACGGTTTTCTAATAGTATTAATGTCACGACAAATCGCTCTATTGCTTGGGCTAATATAGAGTGGGCGAATCAATGCCAAATAAGGATTATTGAGTGATAGATACAACAAATAGGTATTAGACATAAATAAATTTCCATGTCAACACTTTCAAGTTGGTTGCGACAAACTGAATCTCTGTATAGCCTTGAAAGTCACTCCGAGAAGGCTGTTTTACCATTATTTTAAATGCTTAAACTCTACCAAGGACTAAGACAAGTCCCGACCATGCCCTGGTCGCGTCTTTTGGACTGAGCATTGTAGAATTGTATATATCTGTACTCCAAATTCATTATATATATATATATATATATATATATATATATATATATATATATATATATATATATATATATATATATATATATATTTCCTCTTACAGCATCCGTGGACACACTATATGTGCCTTAATGCTTGACATTAATAAAGCCTTACTACAAAATATCTTAAAACTAAATAATAAAAATCTTAGGAGAACGACAATAAATCTAAAATGATTCAGCTAATATTTACAACATCTAGCTAAAGTTGGGCCGTCATAAAGTGATAAGCTTTCCGCTCTCTTAATAATGGTCAAACTTTAATATGGGATTTAGTATAG
This sequence comes from Philopedon plagiatum, assembly GCA_963971165.1. Lineage (NCBI taxonomy): Eukaryota > Metazoa > Arthropoda > Insecta > Coleoptera > Curculionidae > Philopedon > Philopedon plagiatum. Next base: position 37,558,493 of record OZ020191.1, on the reverse strand, counting down.
CACAGGGGTGGCCAACTTGGTTAGACCCAAGATCTACTGTTCACTGACGACACCCTGTGCGATCTACCAATTACATACTTCTTGAAATCTTAAATGAAACAGCATAGTTCAGTACACAACAGTCTGTTCTACGTATTTATATTTTTTGCCTTGCCACGATCGACTGGACTAATAGCCGCGATCGACCAGTCGATCGCGATCGACCGGTTGGCCACCCCTGGCCAGTTTTAAGAAATAAAAATAAGAAAATACCTTAGGGCCATGCTGCGAATTTTTGCAGCAATTTTAAGGTCGGTATCTTGTGAAAAGAGACAAACTATTTTTTATTACTGAACCAAATTAAAAACAAAAACACTTTCTTTTCATATTTAAACTTTTGTTGATTCCAGTGGTTACTCTGCAAAAATAATATGAATACTTTCAAAAAGCTGACTAATTGTTAAGAAATTATCTAAATGCATGTACTTAATTATGTCCACTACATTTATGCCATATATTAGCTTAATTAGTACGTTTTTGAGATTATATTGCTTCCTATTATTTTTTTAAAAATCAATCAATATATTACAGGAATCTGTATTTTTAATGATGTTCGATAATAAAAATAGCATGCCTCTTTCCACAATACTCCTACCTTAAATGAAAAGTACAAAATAAAATTTTAATTTCTGAGATGAACGGTATGTCTTCTACACACCAGAAAATACCTGTTTTTTATAGTAAGTGGGTAATAATAACAATGTTAAATACACCAAGCTTGTAGGGACCGGAGCTGATTGCCCCTCTTCTTAAACAACTTTTGTTCTAATATATTATATTAACACATAAGAATATTTTACGTTTAGTTATAAACTAACCTTCTTAAAAAATACCATTTCCACCCTTAACAGTATTTGAACTTTCCGGAGACACTGCGTTAACTTAATTTGGCATTACAAATTTTCCATTCGCACAGTAAACTTAAAATGATGTAAATTTCAGGAATGTGTATTAATATAATGATCGATAAATTTTTATCGGAAAGTATACTTACCTCATATTTTGTCTCGTATCTCTGGCGGAGAAAGAAATGGATGTGATATAAAATAGTCCATATTCTGGAAATAAGGAAAAAACAATATTAAAATTTTATTAAAAAGTAAACATTATAATTACACTTTCCCATAATTTATATCGAAATAGCATATTAGGTTCAGCAAATGTATTAAAATTTTAGAACGACGATAGACCTAATTTACGCAATGTCATTTTGTAAACATTGATCTTCGGCAAGAGAAGACACCGTGCATTCATAAGTAGCCTTTGGTTTGTTTCATACTTGGGCGTGTGTAGGATAAAGAAAGAGGACAGAGAGACCGCTAAACATCTGACTTCGCGTGCCGTCGCTATGGCTTTTTAAGCCGTCTATATTCCACCGAGCCAACCTGTGAAAAGACAGTTCCGGATGAAAAAATCTATTTTTTCACACATATAGCATTGACTCATCGTTTTTCAAAGTTTATGGATAATGTTCTATTAAGAAAATCCATAAATCATTTAATATTTCCCTACACCAGGTATATTCCAGCCAAATAACTTACACACAAAATACTACATCTTGACAACGGTTTAAGCACTGAATGAACGGAACTACTGCACGTGCTATGGAGAAAAAGCGACGTTGCCACTCTCACCATGACGAAAATTAAGGACATATTGGTATATTTTATTAATCTTTAGTCATATACTTTAGCCTGTGGTACTTACGATTGCAGATATTAACCTACAGTAATTGCGTTATTTTAGTATAGTTCATCAGTCTGAAAATATGCCACATAACTTAAAGCCTGGCAACAGCCGTTCTCAAAAAGTAGGTGGGGACCATATGGTTGGCCAGATTAAGAATAATTCTGGCTCTCAACAGAGTACCAACAGCAGAGAGCCAGCGCTTGTGGGAAGAGTATAAGGCTACTAAGAAAACACTACAAAGTAAAGTGAAAGCTTCCAAAAGAACAAAATGAAAGGATCTGTGAAAAGACCTGGAACAGGATATTTGGGGAGACAGTTACAAAATAGTAATGAGTAATATGTTATGGTGCACACCAAGATCACAACTGAATACGGAAAGGATGGAGGAAGTTGTTGACCACCTATTTCCCACATATCAACTCGTAATATAGGACCGTGAAAACAACACCACATTTGTGAACTTCACTCATGAAGAATTAAAGGAAGCATGCGACAAGCTTAAAGCCAAAAGGCCCCGGGACCTGGAAATATACCTACCGAAGTAATAAAGTACATAGTATCACACTGCTCTGAGTATGTTGTCAACGTATACAATCGGCTAGCACAAGGAGCAAATTTCCCATTAAGCTCAAAGAAGTCGAAACTTTTACTACTCAGGAAGGAAAAGAAACCGCTTGAAAACCCAGGGTCGTACAGACCTATCTGCCTACTAGACATCGAGGGAGAATTATACGAACAATTTATCCTTATCAGGCTAAAACACGAGCTAGAAGGAGTTGGAGGCTTAGCAAGTAGAGTGTTTGTGTGCGTTCTAGATCAATCCAAATCCAAAATCCAAATCCCCCCACTCTTCACACTACCAAAATCCCCCCACTCTTCACCGGTACCAGACCAGGATATATATCCAAAAATTCCCCCCACTCTTCACCCCACCAAAATCCCCCCACTCTTCACCCCACCAAAATCCCCCACTCTTCACCCCACCAAAATCCCCCCACTCTTCACCCCACCAAAATCACCCCACCAAATCCCCCCACTCTTCACCCCACCAAAATCCCCCCACTCTTCACCCCACCATTAAAACCATTCCACAACACGCACTCTTCACACTACCAAATCCTACCACTCTTATATCAAATCCATTCCTCCTACCCGCCACACCACTTTTATTGCTATAAATTCTCAATATTTACAGTATTTAACACAATTCACAACGATGTCTGTAGCAGTCCCTATTGATTATTCATGGGACACAGAACATTTCGAAAGCTATAATCCACAAGAGTACATACAAAATAATTTAATTTTACGAAAACCTCCACCTAATCTATCTAAGAGTGCTAAAAAAAAGTTTCGAACTCAACAGAGAAAGAAAGTTCAAGAATTGCAAGCAAAAAAACTATGTCTTGCCCAACAGCAAATGTACTGTTTAGTCATGTAAGCGGAAAGAAATCCTTGCAGGATTTTACTACAGATGAACTAGAAATGTTACCTTTGGAATATCTAATTAATTATGCAGATCATTTGGAACTCTTGGATGTATGGGGAAAATTACCAATGTCTTATAAATCAAGTTTTGATCTTCAAATTAAATTGCCATGTTTTATACATTACAATCGTCCTGACTGGAGCACACAATTCGATGGTCCTCCTGTATCCCAGAAATCATGTTTCATGTGCAATAGAAACATAAAGTAGACTAATGTAGATAAACTCACTGTTATTTTTGTTCAAAAGTAAACCTGTATTTTAATAAATGTTTTATAAATGTCAAACAAATAATTAGAAGTATTATTCATTAATCCATGGATTTACAGCATCCCACCACCACCAAATCCCCCCACTCTAAATCGTTAAACATCATTACACAAAGCTTCACTCATTTCATCGTATTACAGCGCGTTACTTAAAAGGGTAAGTGCGGTTAAAACGCAAGTGTTGTACTAATTCGAACAATACACAGGTCAATACAGACCCCATATGTAGAGCGGTAGACCCGCCCAAAACAACAAATTCTTAAAAGTGGGTGGGTTGGAATGTACACACCAAAGTACATCTCCTAACACTCCGTGCGCATGTCTAGCACGCTCGGTGCGCGCGTGGTACGCATTTTGGTCTACTGCGCATATAAAAAAAAATGGCGCCTCAAAAAAAAAAAAAAAATAAAAATGGCGGCTCCAAAAAAAAAATGGCGGCTCAAAAAAAAAAAAAAAAAAAAAATGGCGGCTCAAAAAAAAAAAAATGGCGGCTCAAAAAAAAAACATGGCGGCTCAAAAAAAAAAAAAAAAAAAAACGTTTTTTATATTTTTCGTTTTTTTACATCTGCGCAATAGAGATGCGCATGGGCATGCCCCGCCCAGACGGATTCTCTTTATATTCTCTCTTCGCTTCTCGTTCTGCAGTCGCATCTTCAGCTGGATATAATACAGTTGTGTCTTCTCCTTGTTACGTATATATCCTCAGCGGTTAGTTAGCGTTGATATTATATTAATTGTTTAGTTTGCAAAAACAGTATTGTGCAAAGTGTTGTGAAACCAGATAAAATATCGCAAGAATGTGTTGAATAAAAGAGTTGTGAAAGCTGAAGATGTTAAAACATAAACATCAAATAAAAGTAAAAAATTTAAAAAGGTGTTTTGTGGACACGCGCTATGAACTTTTAGAATTAGACTGTAGTGATGAACAACTCTTTACGTTGCTTGAGGAAGGTATAGCGTTATGTAACAATGTTCTTGCAGGATCTATAAAATCAAAACATTTTAATGACCATATAAGTCTTATAAGTTTAGGTTTAGATTTATATGAATGGTTTACCGTAATGAGAGGAAGAAATCTGATTGCGGAAGAATAAGTGTAAGTTTCCCGCGCGTTTTTGTTTAGTTCCCATCATGTTTTCATGCAGTGAATGCAACAAGAGTTTTACTCATCAATCGAACGTTCATAGACATAAACGAGAAGCATGTCCTTGTATACCATCCTGTTCTCGAGAAAAACGAAAAACCAATACCCAGTTATGTGATATACCGTTGAAAAGATCCATAGTAGAAGACAGACCCCCATTACCTAAACTTACTTTATCGCGATGTAAAGATTGTGATACTTGGTATATAAAAAATAAACTTGCTGCGCATTTACGTTCAAACCTACATAAAAGTGCACTTAAAAGTATATTATTAAGTATATTGTTAGTAGTGTTTCTATGTTCAATAGATATGATATTATTCAAAGTATATTTGTATTATAAATAAAATTCAATAATAAAAAACATATCTACCATTGTACAGTATAAGTTAAGATTATATTATTTCAATAAAACTTCAATAGTGACACAGGAATGGAATCAGTTGTATAGAAAATCTTGTATAGAAGAATGTAATTCAAATGTGTGTCTAGTATTATTAAGTATATTGTTAGTAGTGTTTCTATGTTCAATAGGATATATATTATTCAAAGTATATTTGTATTATAAATAAAATTCAATAATAAAAACATATATATAATAATGGTTTTTATTCATAACAATACCTATAATTATATAACAATTTTACGTTTGCTAATGCACAATGCCATGGATTCACATTTTTGTGAAAATAACATTCTGGAATTTTCTTAAATTTACTTAATTTTGGTTCTTGGGCAATAGGAATAGCGTATATGAAATCTTCATCCAAAAACTTTTTTAAGAAGTTTATTTTTTCATTCCCTTTCACGTAAATTTTGGGCGATTGGTAAACTTCTAACATATGCTTTAAAATATTATCAATTTCATTAAGTTCTATATTTCCAAATTCCCATTTTAGTCCATGATAGTCTTCGCCCCATTGAACCATTTTGAGATCGAGAGCAGATAACATATTTTTTTGAAATGGTGATTTAAACAGATAATTTGAGCAACGAATACCATCATAAATCGCTAATTCTTTTGGAATGTATCCAAAGGAACTGTTATATCCTTGAATGTCGATAAAAAGTTCTGTCTTACACTCATTCATGGTTAGTCGCTAAATGATGTTTAAATCTATAAGATTAGTGTTTAAATCCCCCCACCACTCTTACTACTCCCCACTACCACGCTTATTATCCCCACTACCACGCTTGCTTATTTAAGCACTCGCCCACAGTTCTACAACAATTATTTCAAGCAAGCATCTGAAAATGTATCAACCAACAGGAAACCAACAAGAGTTTAGTAACAAGCGCAATGTAGCTCTCGTCAATGAAACAATTTACTACATTAACAAATCCAAATCCAAATGGGTCAGCATTGGATTTTCCTTAGAGAGAAAATATATTCCTGTTGTTAAACTCTGTGGATACAAATATAATCAAAATGTCACTTTTAATGAAGATCAATGGATCTCCTTCCTAAATAATCAAGGAATTATGATGAGCTTTATTTATTCCAACAACACCGGGTGGCAACCCATGAAGGGAAATGGTTATGAGATTCACTTTGTGTTTATTGGGGATGCAAGAATTATCAAGATTACACAAGATGGAGGTAATGAGGTATTCCTAGCTGGTGATACCATAAATGAATTAGTAAACTTGGCAAATTTAATCAAATATCGTGTTGATATCTTAAAAAACCAGGAATTTTCCAAATATTACAATATTTTAGTTAGTGGAATCTCTATGAAAAATGTCGATTTGTTAAAAAATGTATATGATGTTATTTCACCTATGGAAAATAGTTTAAATGTTTGCTGTGTTTTAGAATTATTAAACTTTTACTCAGATTGTGTTCTGGAGGATGTAGAAACATTCGTATGTAATGAATTTGTAAAAAGTTGTATTGAAAATAAAAATGTATAGGTATATTTTCCTTTTTATTCCGCCCTCCTCCTAAATTAATATTTAAAGCTCTGAACTTATTTTAAGTCTCACATACTCATACAAGATGTGGTTAGCATATACATCTCAACGAGTAGCATATAACCTAACAAGCGCTATAGAGAATCTATCACATGACTTTAGTAACTTAAAATTTGATGCTGCCCATGAAGCCGAGTATGGATTCGAAAGATTTTATACATATGATGAATGCATGGATATGGAAAGAAAGTATGAAAAAGCTGCAGAAGCCTGTAACATATATTTACATACTTCTGATTTAAAGTCTTTTCTGCAATCCATAAAGGAAATGGGATCTGGGGAGCATTTGGGTGAAGTAAAACAGTTTATTCCACAAGACATCATTGAAGAAATATTTGAAACCTAATTTATATAAAATAAAAAACTTTATTTCATTTATGTGTTTTATTCAATCATTAAATAATTATTATATAAATTGTATACATTAGTAAGTGCACATATACATGGTGATTTAGAATGATAAAAACAATGAGCTTCTCCTTCTTGTAACGATGGATTTTCATCAAGTTCCATGACTGGTTTTAATGAATATTTTCGAATGTATTCGGATTTCTCTCTCCTTTTTACTACCTCTCCTATGCCACCTCTCTCTTATGCTACCTCTCTCTTATGCTACCTCTCTCTTATGCCACCTCTCCCTACCACTCCTCTCTCTTATGCTACCACTCCTCTCTCTTATGCTACCTCTCTTTTACTAGCTCTCCTCTCCTATGATACCTCTCTCTCGCTTTTACTAGCTCTCTCCTCTCTCTTATGATACATACCTCCCTACCACCTCTCTTTCTTATGTTACTTTCTCGCTCTCTCCCTATGCTACTTCTTGCATACAAGCTGCCGTTTTACCATTTGTTTCAAACATTACATAGTTCTAACGTATAAAAAAGAATGTACAAAAAGGTATAAAATGTCTATTTTTTCTGAATTTGGTTTCAGATTTTTCCAATTTATCTTTATAATATTGTTTATTACCTATACCAAATTTAAATTAGATTTATCAGCCACATCGCCAGCTAAAAGCTTGGTTTTTCTCTTCCGAGCCAGAAAACTATTTCTTCCATGCCTAATTACACACTCTTTATGTTTCCCAACTAATACCTCCAAATGAGAGCCATTCGACTTATCATTAACTCAGTCCTCCCAAGGAAACTCTCTTATTTATTTTCTATCGATACTTGCACGGATTTTGCTTTGAAGACCTCACCGCTATAATTATCATCCTTAATTGTTTATAATAGAACAACAAAAGGCGTGTTACGTATGCAAGGACCTCCAGATTATGGATCAAAATTGTCTGCAGACGTTTTTCCCTGCCCCATCCCAATCTTCAATCCTTTAAATCCTGTGTCAATAGATCACATTTTCCTTCTCTCTTCAGACTCCCACGACACATTAGTACTTAGGCTTGAAGTTTTCGTGGACTGTCTCAGATAAAAAAGCCAAGTGTTTCACCTTTATTTGTGAAAAGACAATATTTTGATGTGGAATAAATAATGCATTTTTGAGCTTTTTCTAAGACCGATATCTTTCAAAAATCTTGCTCTTGATGGTAGTTTTCGACTGAACAAAATCCTGGAAACGCATAACTGGTCAACTAGAACACCTTACTTTAAACCAATACTAAATCTAAACTTTCCTAGTGAATCTGAACGTTTATGTCGACAACACCAAAAAAGTATTAATCCAGTACACTTTGACGCTAAGAAATGAAACATCCTTTGAAGCTATTTTTAATAAATTTGATCTTAGATCCGTACACTTAATTGTAGCAGCTCGAAAAGGTGGATTAAAACTTTGTTCTTTAACTTGATGCATCCCAGAATAATATAATGACAACTTGTGTTACTATCTTTATTTAACCCATCAGTGTACATCTTACCTAGTAAAAACATTATTGAATTCACAACTAAAACTATTAATAAAACTCAATTCCAAGTTGCTCCAGTTCTCTTAAAATACTCATAATTTTGGGTGTATTAATGTCATCCGTATTATTCTCTTCCAAACATCGAAATTGGTCTATCATGTCATTGACATCTGTATACTCTAGGATAGGACTCTCCGTCTAACTTCCTGAAGCCCTCCTCCCCATTTTTCTACTTCGTAGTTCCCATCGCTAGTGTCTTCGATTAATTTTCTCCTTTGGATTTCGTTTTGAAATTTTAAAAATTTTAAATATTTCGTATTTTTCTTTTTAGCCACTATATTATTCAATTCTTTATAAGTGCGGGGAGGAAATAGCTTTTTAATAATATTTACATACTTCCAACCAGACGATGAACTAATGCGTTCACACCGTTTAAAGTTTCTTTTGTGGGCATTTGTTAGAACTAAAATGTTTCTATATTGTAAGAGGTCGTTATCGGTGTACTCTACAGGGTGTTCCTCAGTCAGGAGATTTAGGAGGCCATCTGTTAACTTAAACTCTTTCTCACTAATAATTAGAGTATTTCCTTTAAAAACAGCTGGCACATTTCCAAGAAACCAACTAGAGCACACCTCCCGAAAACCAAACACGTTTTTATTTGACATTTCCATCAACTTTAAAGTTATTTTGCTGATAGCCATCTTATCTCTTTAACATCTAACTTGATAATGAAGCTTTCTTAGTGATAGTAGGATATTTATTAACACGTAATGGCGTCGTAAAATAGACGTAACATAGACGTAACATAGACGTAACATAGACGTAACAGAGACGTAACATAAACGTAAAATGGTATATGGCCTGTTTTTACCTGGTTTTCAGCTGGTTTTAGCTGTTTTAGCTGGTTTTTACCTGTTTCTAGCTGTTTTTAGGAAGAGTCCTTTCTATCAGTTAAAAAAATAGAATATTTCTTAACGAGGGAGAAAACACAATTTACATTCGTGTGGCATGATGCCACACGAGTGTGGCGTTCGATCATGCCTCGCCTTCGGCTCGGGATGATGCCACACGAGTGTGGCGTTCGATCATCTCTCGCCTTCGGCTCGGGATGATGCTACACGAGTGTAAATTGTGTTTTCTCCCTCGTTAAGAAATATTCTATTTTTTTAACTGATAGAAAGGACTCTTCCTAAAAACAGCTAAAAACAGGTAAAAACCAGCTAAAACAGCTAAAACCAGCTGAAAACCAGGTAAAAACAGGCCATATACCATTTTACGTTTATGTTACGTCTCTGTTACGTCTATGTTACGTCTATGTTACGTCTATTTTACGACGCCATTACGTGTTAATAAATATCCTACTATCACTAAGAAAGCTTCATTATCAAGTTAGATGTTAAAGAGATAAGATGGCTATCAGCAAAATAACTTTAAAGTTGATGGAAATGTCAAATAAAAACGTGTTTGGTTTTCGGGAGGTGTGCTCTAGTTGGTTTCTTGGAAATGTGCCAGCTGTTTTTAAAGGAAATACTCTAATTATTAGTGAGAAAGAGTTTAAGTTAACAGATGGCCTCCTAAATCTCCTGACTGAGGAACACCCTGTAGAGTACACCGATAACGACCTCTTACAATATAGAAACATTTTAGTTCTAACAAATGCCCACAAAAGAAACTTTAAACGGTGTGAACGCATTAGTTCATCGTCTGGTTGGAAGTATGTAAATATTATTAAAAAGCTATTTCCTCCCCGCACTTATAAAGAATTGAATAATATAGTGGCTAAAAAGAAAAATACGAAATATTTAAAATTTTTAAAATTTCAAAACGAAATCCAAAGGAGAAAATTAATCGAAGACACTAGCGATGGGAACTACGAAGTAGAAAAATGGGGAGGAGGGCTTCAGGAAGTTAGACGGAGAGTCCTATCCTAGAGTATACAGATGTCAATGACATGATAGACCAATTTCGATGTTTGGAAGAGAATAATACGGATGACATTAATACACCCAAAATTATGAGTATTTTAAGAGAACTGGAGCAACTTGGAATTGAGTTTTATTAATAGTTTTAGTTGTGAATTCAATAATGTTTTTACTAGGTAAGATGTACACTGATGGGTTAAATAAAGATAGTAACACAAGTTGTCATTATATTATTCTGGGATGCATCAAGTTAAAGAACAAAGTTTTAATCCACCTTTTCGAGCTGCTACAATTAAGTGTACCGATCTAAGATCAAATTTATTAAAAATAGCTTCAAAGGATGTTTCATTTCTTAGCGTCAAAGTGTACTGGATTAATACTTTTTTGGTGTTGTCGACATAAACGTTCAGATTCACTAGGAAAGTTTAGATTTAGTATTGGTTTAAAGTAAGGTGTTCTAGTTGACCAGTTATGCGTTGCCAGGATTTTGTTCAGTCGAAAACTACCATCAAGAGCAAGATTTTTGAAAGATATCGGTCTTAGAAAAAGCTCAAAAATGCATTATTTATTCCACATCAAAATATTGTCTTTTCACAAATAAAGGTGAAACACTTGGCTTTTTTATCTGAGACAGTCCATGAAAACTTCAAGCCTAAGTACTAATGTGTCGTGGGAGTCTGAAGAGAGAAGGAAAATGTGATCTATTGACACAGGATTTAAAGGATTGAAGATTGGGATGGGGCAGGGAAAAACGTCTGCAGACAATTTTGATCCATAATCTGGAGGTCCTTGCATACGTAACACGCCTTTTGTTGTTCTATTATAAACAATTAAGGATGATAATTATAGCGGTGAGGTCTTCAAAGCAAAATCCGTGCAAGTATCGATAGAAAATAAATAAGAGAGTTTCCTTGGGAGGACTGAGTTAATAAGTCGAATGGCTCTCATTTGGAGGTATTAGTTGGGAAACATAAAGAGTGTGTAATTAGGCATGGAAGAAATAGTTTTCTGGCTCGGAAGAGAAAAACCAAGCTTTTAGCTGGCGATGTGGCTGATAAATCTAATTTAAATTTGGTATAGGTAATAAACAATATTATAAAGATAAATTGGAAAAATCTGAAACCAAATTCAGAAAAAATAGACATTTTATACCTTTTTGTACATTCTTTTTTATACGTTAGAACTATGTAATGTTTGAAACAAATGGTAAAACGGCAGCTTGTATGCAAGAAGTAGCATAGGGAGAGAGCGAGAAAGTAACATAAGAAAGAGAGGTGGTAGGGAGGTATGTATCATAAGAGAGAGGAGAGAGCTAGTAAAAGCGAGAGAGAGGTATCATAGGAGAGGAGAGCTAGTAAAAGAGAGGTAGCATAAGAGAGAGGAGTGGTAGCATAAGAGAGAGGAGTGGTAGGGAGAGGTGGCATAAGAGAGAGGTAGCATAAGAGAGAGGTAGCATAAGAGAGAGGTGGCATAGGAGAGGTAGTAAAAAGGAGAGAGAAATCCGAATACATTCGAAAATATTCATTAAAACCAGTCATGGAACTTGATGAAAATCCATCGTTACAAGAAGGAGAAGCTCATTGTTTTTATCATTCTAAATCACCATGTATATGTGCACTTACTAATGTATACAATTTATATAATAATTATTTAATGATTTAATAAAACACATAAATGAAATAAAGTTTTTTATTTTATATAAATTAGGTTTCAGATATTTCTTCAATGATGTCTTGTGGAATAAACTGTTTTACTTCACCCAAATGCTCCTCAAATCCCATTTCCTTTATGGATTGCAGAAGACTTTAAATCAGAAGTATGTAAATATATGTTACAGGCTTCTGCAGCTTTTTCATACTTTCTTTCCATATCCATGCATTCATCATATGTATAAAATCTTTCGAATCCATACTCGGCTTCATGGGCAGCATCAAATTTTAAGTTACTAAAGTCATGTGATAGATTCTCTATAGCGCTTGTTAGGTTATATGCTACTCGTTGAGATGTATATGCTAACCACATCTTGTATGAGTATGTGAGACTTAAAATAAGTTCAGAGCTTTAAATATTAATTTAGGATAGGAGGTGGGAGGAATAGGAGGTGGGAGGAATAAAAAGGAAAAATATATTTTAAAATTTTATTTTTCAATACAAGTCTTTACAAATTCACTACATGCGAACGTTTCTACATCCTCCACAACGCAATCAGAATAAACGTTTAATAATTCTAAAACACTACAAACATTTAAACTATTTTCCATAGGTGAAATAACATCATATACATTTTTTAACAAATCACCATTTTTTCATAGAGATTCCACTAACTAAAATATTGAAATATTTGGAAAATTCCTGGTTTTTAAGATATCAAAACGATATTTGATTAAATTTGTCAAGTTCACTAATTCATTTATAGTATCACCAGCTAGGAATACTTCATTACCAACATCTTGTGTAATCTTAATTATTCTTGCAACACCAATAAACACAAAGTGATTCTCATAACCATTTCCCTTCATGGGTTGCCACCCGGTTAACATAAGAGAGATCAGAAGTATGAAAATATATGTTACAGGCTTCTGCTGCTTTTTCATATTTTCTAGCCATATCCATACATTCCCCATACGTATAAAATCTTTCGAATCCATACTCGGCTTCATGGACAGCTTCAAATTTTAAGTTACTAAAGTGTTGTGATAGATTATCTATAGCGCTTGTTAGGTTATATGCTACTCGTTGAGATGTATATGCTAACCACATCTTGTATGAGTATGTGACACTTAAAGTAAGTTCAGAGCTTTAAAAATTAATTTAGGAGGTGGGCGGAATAAAAAGAAAAATATACCTATACATTTTTATTTTCAATACAACTTTTTACAAATTCATTACATACGAATGTTTCTACATCCTCCAGAACACAATCTGAGTAAAAGTTTAATAATTCTAAAACACAGCAAACATTTAAACTATTTTCCATAGGTGAAATAACATCATATACATTTTTTAACAAATCGCCATTTTTCATAGAGATTCCACTAACTAAAATATTGTAATATTTGGAAAATTCCTGGTTTTTTAAGATATCAACACGATATTTGATTAAATTTGCCAAGTTTACTAATTCATTTATGGTATCACCAGCTAGGAATACCTCATTACCTCCATCTTGTGTAATCTTGATAATTCTTGCATCCCCAATAAACACAAAGTGAATCTCATAACCATTTCCCTTCATGGGTTGCCACCCGGTGTTGTTGGAATAAATAAAGCTCATCATAATTCCTTGATTATTTAGGAAGGAGATCCATTGATCTTCATTAAAAGTGACATTTTGATTATATTTGTATCCACAGAGTTTAACAACAGGAATATATTTTCTCTCTAAGGAAAATCCAATGCTGACCCATTTGGATTTGGATTTGTTAATGTAGTAAATTGTTTCATTGACGAGAGCTACATTGCGCTTGTTACTAAACTCTTGTTGGTTTCCTGTTGGTTGATACATTTTCAGATGCTTGCTTGAAATAATTGTTGTAGAACTGTGGGTGAGTGCTTAAATAAGCAAGCGTGGTAGTGGGGATAATAAGCGTGGTAGTGGGGAGTAGTAAGAGTGGTGGGGGATTTAAACACTAATCTTATAGATTTAAACATCATTTAGCCACTAACCATGAATGAGTGTAAGACAGAACTTTTTATCGACATTCAAGGATATAACAGTTCCTTTGGATACATTCCAAAAGAATTAGCGATTTATGATGGTATTCGTTGCTCAAATTATCTGTTTAAATCACCATTTCAAAAAAATATGTTATCTGCTCTCGATCTCAAAATGGTTCAATGGGGCGAAGAGTATCATGGACTAAAATGGGAATTTGGAAATATAGAACTTAATGAAATTGATAATATTTTAAAGCATATGTTAGAAGTTTACCAATCGCCCAAAATTTACGTGAAAGGGAATGAAAAAATAAACTTCTTAAAAAAGTTTTTGGATGAAGATTTCATATACGCTATTCCTATTGCCCAAGAACCAAAATTAAGTAAATTTAAGAAAATTCCAGAATGTTATTTTCACAAAAATGTGAATCCATGGCATTGTGCATTAGCAAACGTAAAATTGTTATATAATTATAGGTATTGTTATGAATAAAAACCATTATTATATATATGTTTTTATTATTGAATATTATTTATAATACAAATATACTTTGAATAATATATATCCTATTGAACATAGAAACACTACTAACAATATACTTAATAATACTAGACACACATTTGAATTACATTCTTCTATACAAGATTTTCTATACAACTGATTCCATTCCTGTGTCACTATTGAAGTTTTATTGAAATAATATAATCTTAACTTATACTGTACAATGGTAGATATGTTTTTTATTATTGAATTTTATTTATAATACAAATATACTTTGAATAATATCATATCTATTGAACATAGAAACACTACTAACAATATACTTAATAATATACTTTTAAGTGCACTTTTATGTAGGTTTGAACGTAAATGCGCAGCAAGTTTATTTTTTATATACCAAGTATCACAATCTTTACATCGCGATAAAGTAAGTTTAGGTAATGGGGGTCTGTCTTCTACTATGGATCTTTTCAACGGTATATCACATAACTGGGTATTGGTTTTTCGTTTTTCCCGAGAACAGGATGGTATACAAGGACATGCTTCTCGTTTATGTCTATGAACGTTCGATTGATGAGTAAAACTCTTGTTGCATTCACTGCATGAAAACATGATGGGAACTAAACAAAAACGCGCGGGAAACTTACACTTATTCTTCCGCAATCAGATTTCTTCCTCTCATTACGGTAAACCATTTATATAAATCTAAACCTAAACTTATAAGACTTATATGGTCATTAAAATGTTTTGATTTTATAGATCCTGCAAGAACATTGTTACATAACGCTATACCTTCCTCAAGCAACGTAAAGAGTTGTTCATCACTACAGTCTAATTCTAAAAGTTCATAGCGCGTGTCCACAAAACACCTTTTTAAATTTTTTACTTTTATTTGATGTTTATGTTTTAACATCTTCAGCTTTCACAACTCTTTTATTCAACTCATTCTTGCGATATTTTATCTGGTTTCACAACACTTTGCACAATACTGTTTTTGCAAACAAAACAATTAATATAATATCAACGCTAACTAACCGCTGAGGATATATACGTAACAAGGAGAAGACACAACTGTATTATATCCAGCTGAAGATGCGACTGCAGAACGAGAAGCGAAGAGAGAATATAAAGAGAATCCGTCTGGGCGGGGCATGCCCATGCGCATCTCTATTGCGCAGATGTAAAAAAACGAAAAATATAAAAAACGTTTTTTTTTTTTTTTTGAGCCGCCTTTTTTTTTTTTTTTTTTTTGAGCCGCCATTTTTTTTTTTGAGCCGCCATTTTTTTTTTTTGGAGCCGCCATTTTTTTTTTTTTTTTGAGGCGCCATTTTTTTTTATATGCGCAGTAGACCAAAATGCGTACCACGCGCACACCGAGCGTGCTAGACATGCGCACGGAGTGTTAGGAGATGTACTTTGGTGTGTACATTCCAACCCACCCACTTTTAAGAATTTGTTGTTTTGGGCGGGTCTACCGCTCTACATATGGGGTCTGTATTGACCTGTGTATTGTTCGAATTAGTACAACACTTGCGTTTTAACCGCACTTACCCTTTTAAGTAACGCGCTGTAATACGATGAAATGAGTGAAGCTTTGTGTAATGATGTTTAACGATTTAGAGTGGGGGGATTTGGTGGTGGTGGGATGCTGTAAATCCATGGATTAATGAATAATACTTCTAATTATTTGTTTGACATTTATAAAACATTTATTAAAATACAGGTTTACTTTTGAACAAAAATAACAGTGAGTTTATCTACATTAGTCTACTTTATGTTTCTATTGCATATGAAACATGATTTCTGGGATACAGGAGGACCATCGAATTGTGTGCTACAGTCAGGACGATTGTAATGTATAAAACATGGCAATTTAATTTGAAGATCAAAACTTGATTTATAAGACATTGGTAATTTTCCCCATACATCCAAGAGTTCCAAATGATCTGCATAATTAATTAGATATTCCAAAGGTAACATTTCTAGTTCATCTGTAGTAAAATCCTGCAAGGATTTCTTTCCGCTTACATGACTAAACAGTACATTTGCTGTTGGGCAAGACATAGTTTTTTTGCTTGCAATTCTTGAACTTTCTTTCTCTGTTGAGTTCGAAACTTTTTTTTAGCACTCTTAGATAGATTAGGTGGAGGTTTTCGTAAAATTAAATTATTTTGTATGTACTCTTGTGGATTATAGCTTTCGAAATGTTCTGTGTCCCATGAATAATCAATAGGGACTGCTACAGACATCGTTGTGAATTGTGTTAAATACTGTAAATATTGAGAATTTATAGCAATAAAAGTGGTGTGGCGGGTAGGAGGAATGGATTTGATATAAGAGTGGTAGGATTTGGTAGTGTGAAGAGTGCGTGTTGTGGAATGGTTTTAATGGTGGGGTGAAGAGTGGGGGGATTTTGGTGGGGTGAAGAGTGGGGGGATTTGGTGGGGTGATTTTGGTGGGGTGAAGAGTGGGGGGGATTTTGGTGGGGTGAAGAGTGGGGGATTTTGGTGGGGTGAAGAGTGGGGGGATTTTGGTGGGGTGAAGAGTGGGGGGAATTTTTGGATATATATCCTGGTCTGGTACCGGTGAAGAGTGGGGGGATTTTGGTAGTGTGAAGAGTGGGGGGATTTGGATTTTGGATTTGGATTGATCTAGAACGCACACAAACACTCTACTTTAGCAGAAAGACAGTACAGTTTTATCAAGAAAAACAAGCAGTTGATGCTATCAATGACATGCCGGGTATCACCGAAAATGCCCAGCATACTCGAGTAGCCATCGAAGACTATGCGCGGTCATAACCTTCGATGTGAAGAATGCCTTCAACAGCGATTTATCGCAAAAGATCTTGGAAGAACTTCGGAAAATGGGAATAGATGAGCATCTTATTAATATAATTCCGTCATATTGGTCAGAAAGAAGCAGAAGGATCAGAGAAACGTCGAGCTATAAATAGCTAAAATTTACAGATACCCACAGGGATTAGTACTAGGACCAACACTATGGAACGTGCTGTATGATCCATGATGATCTGTTTAAGATAGTGCTTCCAGCAGAAGCAACGCTTATACGTTTTGCAGACGACGTAGCTCTAGTGGTGGTTGCAAAAGGGAAAGAAACACTAACGGCGAATGCAACCACTGCTCTACTGAGAATAGCCAAATGGTTGGAAGCAAAACAGCTGCTGTCTGGGTAAAAGATATAATTTTATGAAATTTTCCAAGATACTTACACGATAGTGTAAATAAAACTACAGCCCAAATTCTACCTCATGTTTCCATTATATGTAAAATCACAGCTGCATTGTACCATTATACACGGATAGTTAGTGACCCCAAATAACCCATAAATTATTGCTATAATTTTCCTGTAACAATTTTTTGGTGCGCTTTGACTCAAACGAAAGATCTTTAGGGCAGAGGCATTCTGTGTAAATTGATTTCTGATCGCTAGAACCTCACTGATGGGACCATAGCACTGATGGGCCCAGAAGGAGAGATTTCATGTATGCACTCATACAGGGACCGAAAAATTATTACTATTTTTTGTATTTTGACCAAAATGAGTTTCCTGTGACAACTTTTTCATCAGTAATATTGACAGTAAAGATTTCATAATACTGAATAATCAAAATTAAATCGCAATTTTATTGCTATGAAAATAATGCAACTTTGCATACACGAAATAATTTCAAATTTGTTTACCTGTTTTCAAGCCTGAGTTTATTACTATGGAAAAGTAGTTGTAATTTATTGTATAATTTTTTAATTAACACGAGATCTTAATATATTGTTTACCGCCAATAAATGCAAATAACCAGTAATTAATTTAATGTAGACAAATAAATTATTGTTAAATAGAACAAACATAAAATGCCTTAAGTTATGGAAAACAAAGCATAATCAAAAATTTTCCATTTTTACCTTGCCCATATTCATTAGGGAATGAATGATTTCATTTTCTTTTACTGATATTGTTGTACAAGGATCTCTATCACTATCTTAAGATCTCTTCTGTGACAATCTGGTCCAAAAAAAAATTGCTGTCTCTGAAGCAGAGGTCTAAAAACTCACGTATACACTTACGTTTAGAGTGACTAAAAAGGTTAAAGGTATTGGTTTAAGGTCTTCTTGTTGATCAGTTAAGTTTTGACAGGTTTTTGTCATGTCACTGTTAATAAGGCGTCATTAAAAACTTATGAGTTATTCTGTTATTTTAGCGATTTGCTTGGTTTGCAAATAATTTGTCTCTTGGAAGCTGTTGCTAGAATGAAATTAGTTCTATTATTGCGGAAAATGGAAAGTACGTACTAACATTGCCCTTTTCTTTATAACTTTGCAAAACAAATTGATAGTATAAAACTTAGTTGTCTTATTCTTATACTTATCAGTTTAATACTTGAGGTTGTCAAATTATGCCGGTCTAGAGTGAAAGAATCTGGTCGTTAATGTGTGACTTAATTGTCCATTCTTAATTATTTCGATTTATTAATTGTTTGAAGATGCCTCAAAATTATTCAAGAAATGTAAATCCCAGTATTTTGCTATCCGAATTTACAGTTCATTTTACCTGACTAAGCGTTATAAGAGTAATTTTTCCATACTCTTCAATACTCTTCATTTAAAATAGATTTTCAAGAATATAGTTAAATTTGATGTCAAGTTAGCAATGATTAATATTTTTTTATTTTATGCCGTGGGAATGTTAACCACATTATAATTTTATACAATAGAGTCTGGCTTGTAAAAAGAAAAACACCCAAGAAAGAATTTCTTATGGTACTCGACTTAAGCAGTAAGTACTCGTTGTAGGTATGGTACTATACAACTTTCAGCTTACTGAGGTCGAGTGACAAGTGGTACTTAGCCAATGACATCTTAAAAAAACATATTTGATGATCACATTCTATTTTTAGTGGTCTTATTTCTGGTGGAATGTGATCTAAAACACCAAAAAATATTTGTTTTGTTCTTGAATTATGAAATACTACAGATTTTTAAGGTCACTAGAGAGTTTCCATATTTACATAATTTAAAGATGTTACAAAATAAATGCTTCGGTATAAGTAATTTTAAGGCTCAAAAGTCACCTATGTGTATACCAAAAATAACTGTAAAAATAGCATAGCTTCAAAAGTTAACAGCCATAATTCATAAATAATTATTATAAAGGTCAAATTTATAAAGTGAAGAATATCACGTGTTCTAGCAGGTAGAGGCTAAACCTATATAGTTTTGATAACACTAGTGTAATCGTTATAATCGTATTACCCTGCCTTTAATTAGTGTTGACCAAAAAATGGACAGAAAAACAACTGTTAGTAAATAATCTCATTGATGTCTTCCTTTATGTTTTTGTTTACTGGATAACTGGAGACCAGATAACTAAATTTTGGGAACAACGCTTGAACACGGTAACTGATATAAACTTTTTTCCCATCTTGTGACAGTCTCGCTTGGTTCGATAAGCATACCATACCAGTGTTATATATTCGGTGAGCATACCTTTTGATAAACCTGGATATTTTTATAACTAGTAACCTACCCTTTGTGGGTACTTATTGACAATAATTATTGTCAATGGAGATTATTTTGAGCACCTGTTAAGACCAAATCTAATTTTTAACTAATAGATATAAAATACATTGAAAAAAAGGTATTTTTTTCACTCCTTGTATAAAATTACATTAACTTTCACATATTTGTAACATGTCCAATAAATTGAATCTTTCCTGATAGATGCATCTATCATGAAAATTTTCCATCAAAACAGCAACACTGTCCGGTTGATTTTGAAAAACGCTTTCCGTAAAGTATAGTCTCGTTAAAAAAGTCAAGTTTGGGCCTTAAAAGGCCACTCTATTATAAGAATTTATCGTCGGATCCAGCTAGCTGGGAAAATATCAATTACATATTCAGAAACTAATAACACAAATAATGTGTGTTATACCATCCCAACAACAATTTATAATGCATCGGGCAGTGTTAAATTTTCAATTTTCCATTCGTAATTCTTAACATCTCTATATATGATAATATTTTACTACAGATTTAAAGTACGTTTTTAAAATCCCAAAATGTTATTACTGTTAAAAATGTTACTATTTAAAAATGGCTTGGCGGGTTTTGGAGTTCAATTTCAAAAAAAACACTATAATTATTATTTCAATGCAGGTAGTCTTTTTTTCAGATATAAAAAAAAACGAGGTAAACGGAAAAAGTATTTTTAGTTATTTATATCCTTAAGTCAACATCTTGTTCAAATTCGTCATTATCACAGCAAATATTTTGGTCACTATCTTCTTGTGAGTCTGGAATATCCTCGAGATTATGGGTATCTTCTTGGTCAATTATATTCTTATAAAACTTTAAATTTGGCAGCTTCCTCCACGCATCCCCGTAATGCTTGCTGAACAAGTTCCTTACGGAAGCAGCTTTTTGACGATCTACAGCCCAATAACTAGCTTCGGTTTTTCGGGGGGGGGGGGGGGGGGGGGTTGGGGGTTACTATAGGGCTTCTAGGTCGAGTTGCAACTGGCAGAGGTAAAACTACACAGTGGAACATATTTTTGGGGGCTAATTAATATTTAGGGGGCTCAGCTCCCCAAGCCCCCCTCTAGTTACGTCCATGCCCAAATTCCAAATTATTTTTATTTGCCTAGACATACCGATTAAAAACATGGTCGGTGGTAGTAAACAAATCAGGTGATACCGCGCCGCGCGTTTATGGGTTGAAAATGACTTGGCGGAATATGCACTTGAATGATTATATATATATATAACAGTTGGCGGGATTTGAATTTAACAGTCGCACTCGGAACGGGGGGTATTTACCTGAAGCAAAAACCATCGAAGCACTGACGAAAAAATGCGGGGCAGACACTGACCCCCCTGTTCTATGTTTAAAAAACTTTGGGGTCAATCGCTAACCCCCCCCCCCCCCCTTCCGTGTTCTCCGAGTACACGTTTATGTTCCCAGTGCGACTGTTAAACTTTCAGGTAAACTTACAAATACAATCAGCGGGTTTTGAAATTACATTATTGTCTGTTAGATGTAGAAGAACTTAAACTATAGACTAGTGGTAATAACTCATATTTTCAATGTTTTTGACTTGGCGGGTTTTCCACCTATACGACTCATATAAAGTTAAATTTTGATTCGGGGGTTAATTTCAGGGGGTAAATTGGGAAACGGAAAAAATTTTCAAGGGCATAGTGTAGGGTATCAAATGAAAGCTTATTGAAGCACGAATTCAACAATAATATATAATGTATATTTTTTAACATTTTTCGGGATAAACGCTTAAAAATTGCTGTCCCACACCCTCATCGCCAAAAGGATCGCTCAGAAAAATCTGGGAAAAATCGTGAATATTGAGAATTAGGTGTAGACTGAGCAAAATTATCAGGATTGAAAAACTCTGGTGCGATCAATTGTTATAAACAATTCAATTTTTTATTTCTATATAACTGCTAAACCATTGGTTTTAGAGAAAAAAATTATCGACAAAAAATATTTCTCACGATGTAAGGAACTTTTACTCGTTTTTCAAAATTTTTAATTTGGCCTATTCGAAACGCTCTCCACTCAGCTCAGCGCATACGCGATGTGATACTGCGTCGGTGCCGTCGGCGGCGGGTAGCGGGGCAGATGGGCGGAGATCGGGCGACCGAGGTTTGCTCAGTTTAAGTGAGGGGCTGATGGCACGGAATATTAATTGTGCAAGTATAGCTTGCACTTGACCGAATTTCTTTATTGATTATAATTATAATTCTTTTATTTTTATCAACTTTTTTTCCTGTTTATTTTTAAAAAATGCGCTCTTAAAAGTCTTGGGTCCCAAGACTCTTCTTTCTAGGCTTGTTGGATAATATACCCCCGAAAGCACTCACTCATCATTCTAAATTTGAGGGTACCTACATATCGCAAAATACACTTCAATAAGAAATATTAGGAGTTCTCTGTTTACTCATACCAGGACACAAGGCAATGATGTGACGCCATTGTACAAAAATCTTCATGTGGAAAGGAACAGCTTATACCATCTCAATCTGCAACATTTAAATACCATTTATAGACGTTTTACTGAAGTTTTAGTTTTCCTCGAGGCACTTATGCGGAAATCACTGATCATTAAATCATTGATCATCAATGATGTGATACTAATTTACCGGTAACACAGTTCCCTGTAATAAAAGCCGCCTAAGTAAAGTGTATGTATGTTCTTTAAGTTTTCGTAAAACATGAACATGAATATCTTTGTGTCTTTATTAAGAAGAACATACAGATAATTTGCCAAAACGCGATCCATAAAATTATTAAAGTTTAATTTCTGCTCTATAATACAGTGTAAGTTTTTTAAAACCTGATATAGGCTAACTTTTTTGTTTGAAAAGATAGACTAGTACTTCCAAAAGCAAAGTTATATGAATTAACCTAACTAAGAAAAATCAATACAACATTTTTCTCCAGCGTTGCCAGTGCCAGATTTCACAGTTGCTACTTAAACAATATTTTTTTAAGTGACAACACCGCATCTTTTTTATCATTACTCAAGAGATCTCAAAATTATGAATAAAAAATGTGCAGTAACATTTTTTTATTCTACACTGTAAACGAAAATATGGTAAAATTATAATAAATATGTTTGGTTATTTTTGGCCACCAAATATCACCGCGAATTTACATTCTAATTGTAATTTTACACTTATTAGGTAAACATGTTTTAATATACCATTTGTAAATTCCCCTAAAAAATCGCTGTGAAATCAGTGTAAAATATATATTCAAATACTACAATTATAATAAAAATGATGTACTTTTACATTTTGGTTACAGTAAGATGATGTAAAACTGTATGAAATTTGTTGAAATAATTATTGTAAATTTAAATATCTGCCGGTAAACATTATGTAAATTTACTATAAATATTCGCGTATTAGTAAACTAAAATTTATTAATAAAACAATTATCACTGTAACCTTAGTTCTAATTTCCGACACGGTGATATAAATAATGTTTTCTAATTCCTCCATAAATATATGACTTTTACAGTAGATTATTGTAAAAGAATCATTGTTTGTCGTAAGTTTAAGACTATTTTAAGGTATAACCGGCAGTGACGCCCTTTTTTATGGAATGTTATACCTTTTTATTTACATCCTGAAAGGCTATAGAATCTGTGAAGAAGGCAGTTTAATACGAAGGCATTACGAAATAAAATAATCATAACTCTATAGGAACATAAACATTTATTTTAAACAAACATCGGCTTACATGTACAGTGATAGCCTAATTCACTAAAGGGGTTTAAATTTAGTACGGTCTTAAATTTAGATCAAGTAACCCAGGTAAGTTTTGACAGATTGACACTGTTATATAAAGTGTCATGCAAAAAAATGTGTAATTTCATGATTTTCGAGCAAAAAATGATTTTATGATACAAAAGTTAGTTGTCTAAGTCTGGCACTTGCCTATTTAAACCCCCAATTGTCAAATTGGACCAGTTTTAGGGCTAGCACAGCAGAACCACCACAAATACGGCACAAATATTACGCACACGGCTAAAGCGCTCAAAGCCCGTAAACAAATGATTGCATCAGCTCCAATGCGTACATGCACGTCTCGGAAGGAGCCAAATTACACTTTCAATGTGAATTTACATCAATTAATGTTGTGAAATTACAAACATTTCTATTTTCGCTGTGATTTTAAGAATTAACTGTATTTTTTGTGTAAGTTTACCAGTATGTCGTGTAAATAGTTATTTTACTACACGCTAAGTATTTTCACAAGGAAATTACATTTTACGCGAAAAATCCTTAAATTTTACATCAAATCTAAAATATTACAAACACCTTTCTGTAATAATTTAGGATTTTTATCAAGATAATTGTAGTAAATTTTCCACAACATTTTACAGTGTAGTAGCCGTTTTTGAGCAATCGGTCGAAAAAAATTCAACTAATAGCATTATACTAGATACCTATATTGGAAAATGTTAATAGTGTAATATAGTAACGAATTGAAATCCAGTCACGGTATGACAAGTCTAATTGCAAGGCATGAGCTCTAATTGCGAAAAAAGGGCCCTTTACACAGCACCTAAGCAAATCTGAAAAAGTATGCCTGAATAATTTTTCTACGAACCAAAATAAAGTCAAAATATTATTTTTTTTATATCAAATTCGGTAAAATTGATCGTAATTCAGTGGCAAAATAGCTGTAAGCATCATTGCCCATATTTCGTATTAAAATTTCCGTGAAATATGCGAATGGATACCTGGTATGAAATGGTGCGAAATCATTTTAATAGCCCACGACATAACCGGGTAATTGTGATAACCTGATAATTTGCTGTCCGTCTCCCAGTACGTGTTGTGAGCGACTTGCGATGATCGAGGATAAAATCGAAGAGGACTAGGCATAAAAATGTGTTAAAATCTTTTACCTTCAGCAAAAAGAGGCGCAGCCGTTCACTCAGAACTAGCTTTTTGTTTTGTTTCATACGTTGTGCGTGTGTAGTACAAAGAACGACCGCTATAATTCCGACTCCGCGCGCCCCATAATGGCTTTCCTGTAGTCTGTATTCCTCCGAGCAAACCTCTAGAAAGACAGTTCCGGATGAAAAGAATCCATTTTTCCACTCACTTGGCACTGACACATCATTTCTCAAAGTTTATGGATAAGGACTTTCGGATATGCATTGCGTTTCAATTTAAACCTGAAAGTTTGAATTGTCAGTGGCTTTACATGTATTTTTTTTTCTAACATGAAATTACGTAACCAAAATGACAGCACAGTGACAGTCTTACATGTGCTTTGTTGCGAAGACGTGTGTTGTATTTGATTTATCGATGGACGCCGATTTATCCAGTGGGAAACTTTGCCAAGAGCCCATTATACAGCGTGTCCAGAAACCATCTTAACAAATGGGAAACTATTTACTTTTGACTACGAAAAAAAAATTGTTCTTCATAAAAGTTCTGCTTGCTGAGAAAATAAGACTCAAATCAAAAATTTTGACCCAGCGTATATAATGTCAAAAAAAAAGTAAAAACGATAAATGTTATAGAAGGAAAACTATATTTAATTTTAATTGCAAAGTACAATAACTATGAAAGGATCGCCCAGAACTGAAAAGTGATCGAATATGAAGTTTAACAAAATAACGTCATTAAATTTATATTATGTACCTATGGATTTTTTAAAAATACATGTTTAAATAACACATAAAACCAAAATAAACACAGGCTGGATAAGATCGGATATCTCATATGATGAAGGCTCCTTTTCACACTCCCCAGTCGGTCGGTAGCCCTCGGGGGTGCATGCTCTGGGTGTCGTGTTACTGAGGACCGTGGTTTCGCGCACACGTTAATCTGTAGGCCCCGGGGCCAATACACTAGCTTGCAGTGCCAGCGTAATAAAAAATAACTTTTACTTTAACTTTAACCAAACTGAACAACAATAACATTTTATGAGATACTACACTAAGTTCAACACGACCACCGTTTCTTTCCATAAAAACTGTTACACGTCGTGAAAATTGCGCCACTGCATTTCTAACCAACATTTACTGAAAATTCCACACGTCACTTTTTAACCAATCAGAAGTTTGTTTTTGGTTTCGTTACCATGGCAACCCAAAAATTTCCGGAAATTTTCATCCTCTAAAGTACCCTGGGCGAAATTAATAAGTGGAAATTTTTCTGTCAAATTGTTGACATATCACATCACATTTGACATTTTGTTTTTATATACAAATGCAATTTTATTTTTCAGATTAAACGAGATAATTATAAAAAAAATCATTGGGCTTGTGAAACAACATTTTATTTCATGTTTAATTATAATCATTAACTAAATATTTCAAATGTGTTTCAAAATCTTTTGAAAACTCATGTTTTAATGGTGACATCAGTGAAGAATTTATATTAATTAAATGTCTGTGCTTGACTACATAAATATAATATTTTGAACCAATTTTATTTAACTTATCCTTTCTATTTCGTGAAAACTTTGTTGAATCTTCCAATAGATTTCTTTGTTCTTTTTTTTTAACTGTTCTATGTTTTCGAAAGGTCTATGGGCATAGACTTTTTGTTTTAAGAATCCCCATATGAAAAAAATCTAGTGGAGTTATATCTGGAGATTTTGTATTTCAATAGACTTTTTTAAATAATTCAAAGGTGGACATATGGATGACAATAAAGTTATTTTGTCAAATTTCATACTCGATCACTTTTCAGTTCTGAACGACACTTTCTTACGTTATTGCACTTTGCAATTAAAATTAAAGATAGTTTTCCTTCTACGTCATTTATCGTTTTCACTTTTTTTGACACCCAGCAGTATAAACAACTTTATCGACTTTTCGGTCATTTTAAAAGACAAATTATCAAAACTAAGTATACTACAATACATTGGTATTAACAAAAGGCACAAACATTTCTTTTTAATAAACTCGATATAAAGAAAGTGACAGTGATCAATATTTTAGATGACTTTAATAGACACACCTCTTGCTTCCATACATACTCTTATTGTCTTCTTACCTCGGTGGTTAAAATATGGTTCTTCTAGCGCTCAAACGATAGTATCCAGAGAGGACAATCAAGAATCAGAACAAGAAACTGGCCAAAAACAGAAACTAAAAAACACATTCCAAGAATTTACACTTTCGGTTCTTGGTACAAAACATAAGAAAATAAAACAAAATAAAAACCGTTAGCCACATTTTTCCGACAAATTTTTTTAGATATGACAAACGGTTCATGGACCAAGGAACGTTAAATCGACTTTTCTTTAATAAACAAAGGTAACACCAAAACAGCAAAAAACATTAAAAGCATTAACCAGATCTATCACATAGTATAGAATACTAGCATAAGAATAACAATTAAATGTGAATTTCACATTTGAAAACCACAGATTTTGAAACCCCTTTAGAGACTTTTTGGTAGAAACCATAAACTCCTTCATTTTGTATTTGGCATGTACACAAAAGGTGCATTTTTATGATGTCGAAAAATTAAAACTGACCGAAAAAAGAAACTGATAAAGTAAACTTACAAAGTTATAACTTTTCGAAATGTGAAGAAGATTTAAGCGGTCTATCTAAAATTTTGAGTAAAAGTAAATTTTAAAAATTCGTAAGGATTCTTGGTCCGGTTTTATCTCTCTATGGTGAATGCCAGACTTGGCCAACGGGTCTGTCGAGTCCAGTCAGCCCGTAAAATGTCTGAAGTCCAGTAACCCAACTTACAGACATGTAAATTTTATTTTTATAATAAAAGCATCAAATATCATACAGGTAAAAAATAAAATTAGGTGTTGCTTATTCTTCTACTACTCTACGCACATCACATAGTATTGTAATAAAATTTTTGAAAGGTTCCGGTAATTCTGTCATACCGATCTAGTTCTGGTTTATTTCAATTTTAGAGGTTGGCAGAAATATCAAATATTTTCCAACTTATGGTACACAAGACAATAAATATAGGACTATCGATTTAGCTCTTTGAAGACAAATACCAAACAAAAAACTTTGTTTGGTATTTATAATAATAATTAAGTTTATTTAAATTAATTACAATTTAAACATGATTTCACATATGTATATTATAAATGAACTTGTTAAAACCCCCGAAGACGTGCTTGTTTGTGGAAATTTACTTGTTTTAAGACAAAGTTAGTAAAATATGTAAAAATCATATTTTTAAAAAATACAGGAAGCTGCTATAGACAAAAATATTTACATACATACATTCGAGCGGTGAAGCACCGAGAAAAATTTCAGAACAAATTAGGAGCCAGTCGTAATGGAACCGTGCAAACTAAATAGTTGTGATTCATCTATTATATACTTTTTAGTAATTTTTAGTAAATAAAAAATCTTCAAAAGTCTATGAACGGAATGTCCCTTGCGAAATGAAGTAAAGTATACTACAATTCAAAAAGATACACTATTTAGTTTTTCTTCCACAGTAATACGTAAGTTACATTGGCTAGTCAGTTCTAGTAACAAGGCAAGTTGTAGTATATTAAGGTACTATATAACCAAACATATTTATAGTAAACCACCAAATTTCGTTACGTTGCTCTAATACGAATGAAACTTTTAATGTTTCATAATAAAAACACTCTCCGGGTATAAAAATATAATATATGGTAGTAGCCAGTTTTTAACTAGCCAGCAGGTTCCCCAGATTTAAATACAATTAAGAATGTTTGGAACATATTTCATCTCATTTAAGGAATAAATACGTAATTGTTTTGGATCTATGTGCCTAACCAAAAATACATGTGTCGAAACTGTAACCTTTATGTGTCTTTTATATGTGGGAAGAGAAGCATCGTGACACGACACATTTAAGGTGAAATTCAGGAATTATTTCGGTACTTGTGTCTTCACTTGTCAATTTTTTAACACATTGCCGACACAATTGAGTAATAATGTCTGCCTCAGATCAGGTATTATGTCTGCCACAAATCCCACTATTAGTTTAAAAGGGAAAATGTGAACTCCTATACACAAGTTAGGAATAATTGTTCTTTTTTTATATTTAATGTTTCTGCCAGATGAGCATTCTTGGGAAAATATTAACGACGAGTAAGCTAAAACAAGTATGTCAAAATTCTGATTAATAATACCATTTATAATAATGACTTTTTCCAGGCACCAAAAGTCCCTTTTCTCTTGAGATGAAGAATTTTCGTACAGTTTTTCCGTGTACCAACAATAATAACAGGGGCCTTCAAAGAAATAATGTATGATGAAAATATTTTTCAAAAATATGGGTTTCGAAAAAAAAAATTAAAATTTTTAGGTTATGAACAATAACAATGGTTTAATGAGTAATATTTACTTTTTATTTGATTCATTAAATATTGTGTTGTGTTTAATTTTACAAAAATAGACAATTTAAAGTTTGGTTAAAAAAATTAACAAAAAAAAGGAAAATATGGCAGCACCACGCAAGACTCCCTATTTCTGTCTTATATGTG
The DNA here is from genome assembly GCA_963971165.1 of Philopedon plagiatum. NCBI lineage: Eukaryota > Metazoa > Arthropoda > Insecta > Coleoptera > Curculionidae > Philopedon > Philopedon plagiatum. The sequence goes on along the minus strand of OZ020191.1, from coordinate 37,528,936 downwards.
TAAAAAGACGCAACTTGGGCAATGTGTAACACACTTCCATTTCGGTGGCACACAATTCCCACTTTTCTTTTGTAGTAACACAAATAAGGAATCTGATTGCACTATTCCGTATTTAGTATAAATCGCCGAGATAATGGTCAATGCTAATAAGCTTGTTGTGTTAATATGGGAATATCATGGTAACTATTTCTTTATTGTGCCACCAAGAGCACACATGTGTACCTTTAGAAAAACTTTGAGTAAAATTTCTGCTTTGTATCACAAACAAATCCACTATAAAATTTCAAGAACACAGTACCTACAATGTGTCACACCACACACGCCACAGGTACAGGGTCTTCCAACGAGGACTGAACAGGGGCTCATTTTTGAGCTTCCTTGTATTTAAAGAAAAATCTAAAATAGCCAATCGATGTACTTTTTCCTGCAGAATTCAAAAATGAAACCAAAAATTTATTTGAACCAGAAACAAAAGAGTTACGCTATGGATAAGGTGTTTTTTAAATGGAACATAGCTTTTTTTATACGATTTTCGGAACGAGTGATTTTTTTTATGTCCGTTCTGATTAAAATATTTAATATTGTGACAGCTATTTTTATTAAATTTTAATGTTTTATCCAGTATAATTTAACTTCAACCTGTTTGAAACATACACTAGGTAATAAAGGTAAAATCACCTTGAAATCCTTCAAAGTCAAACAATTTGACAAATTTACTATAATATTGCCGAAATGAAATATTCATTAGATGAGAGATTGCAGATTGTTATCTTGTTCTACAAATGCCAAGAAAACGCAAGAGAAGCAAGGAGAAGATTTATTGCAATCTCTCATCTAATGAATATTTCATTTCGGCAATATTAGATATAGTAAATTTGTCAAATTTTTTGACTTTGAAGGATTTCAAGGTGATTTTACCTTTATTACCTAGTGTATGTTTCAAACAGGTTGAAGTTAAATTATACTGGATAAAACATTAAAATTTAATAAAAATAGCTGTCACAATATTAAATATTTTAATCAGAACGGACATAAAAAAATCACTCGTTCCGAAAATCGTATAAAAAAAGCTATGTTCCATTTAAAAAACACCTTATCCATAGCGTAACTCTTTTGTTTCTGGTTCAAATAAATTTTTGGTTTCATTTTTGAATTCTGCAGGAAAAAGTACATCGATTGGCTATTTTAGATTTTTCTTTAAATACAAGGAAGCTCAAAAATGAGCCCCTGTTCAGTCCTCGTTGGAAGACCATGTACATACGTATTTTCCTACAGCACGTTAAGCCTCAATTTAACTTATGGAACAATTCCTTGTGTGTGAATGCAATTCCTACATCTTGTAAAAGAACACACAATTCCTTTTTAGTGCAAAAGTGCAAACGGGTTGTGACGTGACTTACTATTTTGTGTGCATTTTGACCATCAATAAAGGAAATGCGACCTAACAGCGACGTCGCCTATAATGAATTTCCCTGTTAGGAATAAAATGCTCACAGGGTTATGTCTATGGCTTCGTGTGGCACTTCAGGAAGAATCGCGGAATATTCCACAAGACGCAATTCGCGACCTCATTAATGGTATGAATCGCCGAATGCTATTAGGGCTAGAGGAGACAATACTAGGTACCGATATTTATTTAAGTAACAATTATGTTTTCCTCAGTATCTTTTAAGTTTATTTTCCAAAATGAAATTTTCTAATTCAATACGCCGATATCCTTACAGTTAATTAGTGCCGACTTAAAATTGATTAATACCATACCTTATATTATTTGTACCCTGATTGATAGTGTTTTTTAAGTAATACATTAAAAGCTTCATTTGTATTACAATAAAGTTAACTAAATTTTAGAAAAAATATTGGTGACTAGTATATTTTACACCTAAGTGTTGAATGCAGATATGCAGATATTGACATGATTCAAAAATTAAGTTTAAAGAATAGATGAAACTTTATATTAAGTGACATTTTGAAATATCCAGGCCACACAATTAAATTACAGTGTGTTTTAAAGTTAGGCGAAAGAAACAGCATTCCGATTATCCTTGTATAAAAAGCCAAATAAAAGTTTAATTAAAAATCTGAAAGATCATAATAAAGTCAATATCTGCATTTACAATTTTCTAAAAAAAATTATTCAAATTGGACTAGAAATAAAAAGTTATGAAAATTTTGGGTTGCCCGTTTTTGTGCTCCTAAGTGTACGTGTTGCCCCACTTAATATTTAAATTTAAAGTTGTAATTCTTCGTTTTGCTCAACCTGTATTTGATTATCTTTGTAGAAAGTTTTCTTAAAACTAAACTGACTTAAAAGACTTACAATCGATCAAAAGTATTTTATTATCTTTATGCTAATATGAATTTTTTTGAAGTTCTTTCCGTGTTCCCTAATTTTATACCATTTCTTTTACATCTTGTGCAGTGTTGGTAATGAAAAGTTGTCGGATTTTTATGTAATTAAATGTATTAATGTTTCCCAAAGCTTCGTTCCTTCCTAAGCCGTAACTAACAACCAACCTTTACCATAATATTTTTTCTGGAAAAGCGAGAATAGAAATGCGTTACCAAGATTAATTTTACCTTCGCATCACGTTAAACATTCTTGGACTATGAATAAATATTATTAAACTGCTTTCTTTTAGTTAGTTCCAAAACTTAGATTTAATACTTACCTACCTGTTATCTATCAATTTAAGGAATTAGTTTTAGTATCCATTAACTTTAGTGAATGTGTATGTAGACCAATAAAATGTTAAATTACGATACGGGACGAAACACCATAATTATTGTGAACCATATCTGCCACAACTTTAAATAACCAGTTTCATGGGAATTAAATACAAGCACAATTCACTTCAAATAACTCAAAAATAGTTTATTGCCATAAAAACAGCAGAAAAAGGGGAAAAATTGACACAGAAGGATTTATTTTACCTTATACCATTATTTTCACCCTCTGATTTTTGAAATAAGAACATCTCATGAGGAATTCGGCTGCATGATCTTTTTGAAAATGTTAATAATATTGACAAAAGTGACTTTTTTCTTTTTATTCTTCTCTTCTTTGACTTCATCTTTTTTCATCTTTGGTGGATGTTCTTGATTAATCGTCACCACAAAGCTCGTCTTGATTAATCGTCACCACAAAGCTCGATCATAAGTTGCTTATCCCATTAAACCTTTTTCTCCTAAATCGTTCTTACCTTCATCCACTCATTTCTGTTTTGATCCATCTCTACTTCTCATCCGATGCATTTCCATTGTCATTACCCTTCGTGGACGTAATCACTATCTCATCAGATGTCCGTACCACTATATAGTCTTCTTTCCCGTATCTTAGATAATTCTACAAATAAAAAATAGTACATAATACTGCGAAACTAAAGTGACTTAATCCCTTGAGTGTTGCCCTCGAGCAGAGCCCAGTGCCGGCTTAAGGCTGATTACTGCCCGGGGCTATTCAAAGCTGCCCCCCCCCCCCCCCGCCAATAAAATTTTCCAATTTGTATTTCCACTAGGTATTATCCATGTGAATAAAACGAACGTAAAAACACAAAGATGTGGGGGAACGTCGCCTAATACTGGACACTTGCCTAATTTTGGATACTACATCATCCCAAAACTTGTTATTAGTTTTCTGTAACTGAATCCACAAAACGAGAGGTCTTTCACATAGAATGAGCCTGTGTGGAGCACATAGTTTGGCTGTTCAGTGTTCACTTCTAGGTGGCGTCTGTGACGTATTCAGGATTTTGTTTTGGGGGGAATCAGCCACTAAATGGAAAGTGGGAAAGTGGAAAATTTTTCGGGGCCGCGCCCAACGTACGATATAAAATCGAAATAAAAATATTTTTCTTCAGAGAGCTGGGGGGTTCCCTCCCACCGACCCCCCTGAATACGCCACTGGGTGGCGCCATAATATTATGTGTTTATTTGTGACAGAGTTTTTTGTTTCTGTATTATAAAATGGTAAGTAGTTAGCCTAGGAAAGTGAAAGTTGCATGCATGCACTAGAATAGTTGTATAATAAGCCGAAGTGTTTGAAACAAAAATATCTGTCAATATATTTTTCATTTTAATCACATAACCTTAATCATAAAGGTTGCCTAATTCTGGATAGAAAGGTGTCCTAAAATTGGATATCCGAAATTAGAAAGCCAACTAAATGTATGGTTCTAAACTTTGTTATCTATAGGAAAAAAAAATTCAGAAAAATGCCTAAAAAAGGACTTCCACATAAAAAATGGAATCTAGAGAATATGAGACATAGCCATTGACGCAGTTAAAAGTAAGGAAATGGGGTATTTAAAGGCGTCAAAGAGTTTCAACGTTCCAAAAATAACCCTTGAATTATATGTCAAACGTGAGCAACCCTTAGAAGAACAATGTAAAATACAAATGGGTCGAAATCCAGTTTTATCGCCTAAAATGGAAGAAGACTTGGTACAGTACTCTTTCGAAATGGGCAAAAAATATTATGGTCTGGGACTCGCAGACATTCGCAGACTGGCGTATTATGCTATAAGGAATAACCTTCCTCATCCGTTTTGAAAAAAAGACGCCAATGCCGGAAAAAAATGGCTTATAAATTTCTTCAAACGTCATCCCAATTTATCTTTGAGAAAAGCTGAAGGAATTTCAAAAAATAGCATAGAAGATTTCACGCCAAAAAATTGCAACTGTTTTTTATGTGTCAGTTGTGTAAATTTTTTTTGTACAACTGCTATTGTTTTTCAGCTTTACAATTTTTACTCCACTCACCGCCCCGCCCGGGGCTGATTGATAACAAACTGGAACAAACTCCACTTGCGGGATTAAGCGGGACACTTTAGTCCCATGATATACGAGTATAGTATACTATTTAAGTTATTTAATGACTATCCCTGGGCTACCTGTTATATGGATTTTCTATTTTTTATGAGCCTATCGCGGAAAATCATTGTTTTTTTTATATATATAGCAGATAACTGAGCAGCAATAAAGTTAAAAAAGAATAATTGTAGAGATGTTACCTAATTACTACCCTTAGTACTCTTAATGGTAATTTTAACAAGTTTGAAGTTTTAAGTGTTAATAGGGGAGTTTTGTTACCGCTTAGCGCTAAACTTTAAACGCAACAATCTCGGCACTGGCTGGTCCTGAAAACAAGATTTTCAGTTCACTGAGCAGAAGAGCGTTTGTCTGGCAGATATGATTAGGATATTTTATGCGCAGGTCTCGAGATTTTTGCGTTTTAAACATTACGCTTATCGCTAGCCAAATGTCCACAATATGTAATTTAATTTATCTCCTTAAATACTACTTTTAAATATTTAAAAATAAAGTTTACGGACTTCGCGTGTACGCATTTATTTTAAATTACTGTAGTTGCGAATTCCAACGAACAGAATGATATAGGATCAACAAAAATTGCTCACCCAGTTGTTATAATTCAATTACATATTATAAAATTTTCTGTTAATAGGCAGTGATACGAACGCAGCGCAACATATAATAGATTCCGAACCAGTAATTGAAAATTGCTGTTAAATGCAGTTTTCAATGACGTGTCTCGTAAATCGACGGAACTTTAGAAAATATATAGCTATAAACGGTTATAGTATTCATTAAAGGCGCTGTTAAAAACTAGCTATTCTTAAAATAACATAACTCGACTTTACAATAATGTTTAACGCTGTATAATAAATATAACAAAAAGTAGTATTTAAATCGACTTTTTTATTTTTTAGATATTTCCTGGTCGATAAAAACGGTAATAATCTGTCACCTATAACATTTAACTATTATTCTAACTGCAACGTGTTGAAAGGTGGGTATATACAGGGTGATCAAAAGTTTGAAACAAATGGAAAACACGCACACAAGAAAGTATGTCGTCCAAATTCAAAAAATTCTGTTAACCGCCTGCCGTCATCCTACGAAAAACAACTGAACGTAATGGGCAATGTGTCGAATCAACTAAGGATACGGCAACACTGCCATGCGCTCCTTCGGCCGTTTTAGTACTAACAGAGAATGTTTATATTTTGCCTAGCTTTTGTAGCATTTTTTAATCTTCGAAATCAACTTTATTCTGAAACTCTTTTTAAGTGTATGTAAATATAACAACGAACTGCAACAAACAGAAATAATAGTAAAACCCAAACAAAAACCTCGGTTTGTTTGGTGGTAGTTTGGTAGTAGTTTTTTGCCCCCGGCATTCAGTGAATTATGGTTATTTCTTTGATGATCATGCGTAAATATCCTTTTTAGGTTATACAATATTATGCGTTGACTGTTTTCTCCATGGATTTATTAAGAAAGGATTCGAGGTCCGTATACTGTGAGCGTGTATCGAACGTGAAGCCTTATATTTGTTGTTTGGTATGAAATCATTTCCCATAGGGGTTTAGTTTACGAACTACGTAATTGAATCAAGAATGGTAGTAGAAAGAGATAAAATAGCATTGGAGTGTTGGAGCTCAGAAGTGTTGCTGTCTCTGCTGGTTGTTTAGGAAAACCGTCTGAACACTCGGTTACACGTACGTCTGTGTCTAATCAACTAGAAAAGAAAAAGTGCGACTTATAGATTTATAAATGACTCGGAGCCTTTAGAAATAATATAACCTATAAATAATATAACCTATATATAATACCTAATAAAACCTTTTTAACTTAAATTTATTATTATTTAGCAGAAAAATAAAATATTTTAGGGCTTTTATTACTTTTAGTAAATCTTGTGATGCTTCTAACGTATGTTTTGTACAAAAATACAAGGTAAAATAAGATGTGGCCAATGTTTACAAATTGTGTTTACAGTGTCGCTTAGAATGGTTTGTTTGGGCTTCAAAGAATGTTAAATCATCCCGCATCCATTCTTAATAAATCCATGGTTTTCTCAGTTCTTCTAACATATCAGTGTAATAGGATACCTACTTACTTACTTATTCCTTATGCGCGGGGTACGAGTTGAGTCGTTTTGCGATGGGTTTCTTTTCCATATTTCTCTCCAATTCCTTCTCTGTTGTGCTTTGAATTTTATTCCTTTTCGTTCTGCTGCTTCTCTTATTTCATCGTACTATTCTCATTGGTCTTCCTCTTCCTCTCTTCCTTGTTGTCCTTGCTTCATATACTTTTCTTACTATTATTCTTGTTTCGTTTATTCTCTTAATGTGCCCTATCCATCGAAGTCGGTTTTCCTCTACTATCTGGCTTATCGATTTTGTGCTTAAATTATTTCTGAATGTTTCGTTTCTAATTTTATCTAATCTGGTCTTGTCGTCTATTTTCCGTAGATCCCTCATTTCTATTCTTGTGATTTTCTGTTTGTGTTTTTTGGTACTTGTCCAGGATTCTGATGCGTATGTATAGATGGGCATTGTGACCTTTTTATATGCTTCGGCTTTTATGTTTTTGAGTATTTCTTTATGTCCTAGAAATGTGTGTTTTATGATGTTAAAGAGGTTTCCTACTGCTGATGTTCTTGCTGTAATTTCTTCATATGGTTTTCCCATGTGTGTTGTAATTACTCCTAGGTACTTTAATTTTTCCACTTGTCTTACTTCGTTATTGTTTATGTTTATTTTATATTTCTTTCCGCTGCTGCTGATAATTATAATCATTGTTTTTGTCTTTCTCGAATTTATTTCCATGTTATAATTAAGCATTATTTCATAATATATTTTTAAATTTTTGTTAAGCATTTTTTCATTTTTTGCTATGATTAGCGTGCCGTCGCGTCGGCGTAGCATATTTCTGATATTTCTACTTTATGCAACTTCCAGTAGCCAATTGCACACTTCTGTATTTTCTGTTTTATTTCATTTATTGCTTCGTCCAGCACTAGGGAGAACAATATCGGGCTTAGAATACATCCCTGTTTTAGACCTTTGGTTGTTTCGAACATTCTTGAGGTTTCGTGTTTTGTCCTTACGTAATTTTTTGTTGATTTTTATAAGCTTTTTATTCCTTTAATTATATATTTTTGTATTCCCCGTTTATCTAATATATCCCATAAGTTGTTTCTGTCTATTTTGTCGAAAGCTTTATTTAGGTCTATGAAGCAGATGTGGGTTTCTTTGTTTTCTTTTAAAGCTTTTTCTGTTATTTACCTTAATATGAATAGTGCGTCCTGAGTCGCCCTGTTTATTCTAAATCCAAATTGTGTATCTTCGAGTGTCTCTTCTAGTTTTGGTATTATTCTTTTTTCCAGGATTTTTGCGTATGTTTTAGCTGCATTGCTGAGTAGGCTGATCGCTTCTGACAGTTCTGACAGTTCTGGTTATCGCCTTTCTTATATATTGGGCTTATTATGCCTGTTTGCCATTCTTGTGGCATTTCTCCCCTGTTTCATTATATTGTTCATTATTTATCTCATTGTTTCTATCACCGATATTGATATTGGGGTTGAGCCTTTTGTACATAACGAATTTTTTAAACAGTGTAGCTGCGACTACTTGCGACTCTATAAATTAAAATTAATATTTTGCAGAGATGCATCGGTTTAAAAACGAAGACCTTTTTTAACTGTGGGCACAAGAAGGAGGTAAAGATCAAAATGTTCTGCAGTTTTTGGCTATATAAAAGGGAAGGTCGGAGAATATTAGGAATATTAGGAAAAAGATTGGTCGCCTATATCGCAGTTTTAACGACATATATATATCATCAAGTACAGAAAAATAAAGAATGTTTTCAAAGAACAAATTCTGTTTGGTTAAACTTATACTTTGACATTGAGACAGAGGATGCCATACCTCTGGCATCTTCCGGTAGATCCAACCTCCCATTTTCCGAAAAATAAAGCAAATCTCAAAGAAAAGAAGCCTCGCAATTATCCCATGAAAAGTAGCATGAATCATTTTAATTGTACAAGCTGCGACTACGGTTGCACGTCAGCAAGGACAACATGATTGGGCAGCAGTTTTAAAAGATATTAAGCAAAGTCCAACACCACCTGCTTTAGTCAGGAAAATTTTAGTGTATCCCAAGGAACCGCCTTTAAATTACACAGCCAAAGAAGCAGTAGAGCTGATTTTGGATTCTTACTTCAGAGAGCAGCAGTACCTTAATATACGAAATGCGGTCCGTTCAAAGCAAAGCTTCATTAATGCAGATTAAAAGCAAGTTTGGCAGTGTAAGTTCAAATGTAGACGAAAGAAATAAGCTATACAAACACGATCGCCTATTTCACGCTAGAAAAATCAACGGAAGAAGCAATCTAGAAGATCTTTCTAGACTTGGATACTTTAGATCCCATCATTTCCAGCATAAATAATTTGAAAAAAAAAACGGGCTAGGCAACAACGAAAATTAACACGTTGACCGCCGTAATGGCAGCAATTTTTGACATATCTGGGGCCAGACTTTTTTGTTATTTTAAACATCAGACAATGTTATAAATCAGCGATAGTATCGCCTAATATGGCGTTATTTATTTTTTAAACATTTGTTTTGAGTGCGCAGCAAGTGTGCATCGCATGGCCTAAATGACAAAATTTTCATGTTGGCGCCATGCGATGCACACGTGCTTCGCAATTATACAAGAATAAACCAGTAAAAACTCGGAGTAAGCGCTGCTTGATAGGCCTCGCGGCGGTTTACTGGTTTAGTTTATATTAGTTATTTGCGTAGGTAACATCAGGCATCTAAAAAAGTACATGCTTAGGTAGTGATATGGGTGAATACGAAAGACAGCAAGTGCGTTTACAGACATTGATGAACGATGTTTTGTCAGACGAAGAACCGTTTGAATATTCATCGGAAAGTTATAAGGCAAGTAGTTCTTCTGACTCTACTGATTATTCTGATTCTCCTGTGCAAATAAGTTGGATAAAACTAAAAACGCTAATCCTTCTTTTGTACCTAGTACGTCGTCCGATCAACTGTCTATCGAACATGTGCAAAAAAATGAAGAACGGGACGTACAAGGTGGTTCAGGTGTTCGTCGTATTACTCACGTTGAACAAACAATCGAAGATGTTATAAGGAATTTTCAGTGGGGTGACGATTGCTCGTCTGATGAGTTACTCCAACAGTCAACCGATTTGGGGTGGAATGAAGTGACGGTTGATTTTTTTTTGTAAAGTAAAGAATCAAACCAAAAAATGTGTTGCATCTGTTTATTACAACTAAGTACATAAATTAGATTACTACTCTAAAATAATTCCAATAGAAGCAAAAACGGCATTAAACATGTATATAGCCAATAATAAATATAATACATATATTTGGACCTGTTTTATTACACTTTGAGCCGGGCTAATAAAAAAATTTTGTTCACCAGGCCGTGCACTTTGATCGCCCATACCATTTCTATGCTAATGTGAAGCAATCGTGAGCAGCACGGCTCAACGGAAAACCCTATGTGAGTGGCGTGGCCTATAAAGTTAGGGGCCATGCGAGTCACATGTGTTTCGCATGGCGGTCAACGTGGTAAAACTTCCGGCTAAAGTTAGTGACATGCTTGTAGAACCACAAATAGAAAATTCAGACTCTGAAAAAAGTGAAGAATGCTTAAATTTAGCCATTTGCAAATTTTGGGAAAATTATCCCTAAAAAACGCTTCAGACAAATAATTGAAAAAAACTAAAAACGTATCTTAAAAAATCAACCCGGAATCGCACGTCCAAATATTTACCAGGCATTTAAGAACACCCTATATAATTAATGTAACCAGTAGTTAAAATGCCTAATCCCTAACAAAGTCGCTAATCAATGCACAATCGTAAAACTATTTCTTGAACAAACACAAAACTTAAACACGCTGATGGTAACGGTGATTGTTATTAAACTCAAGAGCGTGTTGACACATTTAAAGAGGCGCCGATCAATCAACAATAATCAACATAATTATTGGTGATTATTATATAAATAACAGCGTATTTAGCTTTGGCTATAAAAGGAATCATGTTAAAGAAACTTTAAAAGATTGCAGGAAAATTTTCTGATGAGTTTAAACGGTGTGTTCAGAATATTATAAGCTGACCAGGCGTTACGACAGATGTCTTACCTAAAACTAATGATAATATTTAATTTAAAATAAATGTTTTAGTGTCCGTATTAAGGTTACATTTAAGAAATGAATAAACTCGTCACCAAAAAGTTCCGGTAATTGTTTGTTTTTAGGGTCTTTTTAAATGTCCAAGGTTCCAAAACTTCTTAAACGAAGTGAATACATACTACAGGGTTTAAAAATTAAAACCTAATTTCATCTAAATTCAGCGGCGGGGAGTCTTTTCAGCTTTATACAGGGTGGGAAAAACTGAAATGTTAAAAAAAACAGAAACTTCAATTCCTACTATTTTTTTATGGCACATATTTTTGTGATATAATATACCGATGTTTGGAAGTTTGAGCTGATATCTCGGGTCGTTTTTAGCGGATTTTTGCTTAATGCTGTCTAACAAAAATTACGTTAATATTTTTGAAATCCTGCTAAACTTGCACACTGCCATTTTTTATTTTTACCGATATCTACAGTCAATTTTAAGAAAAATTAAATTAGATACTCTTAAAATTGTATACTGGGTGTCGCAAATTACGATCCTATTGAGATAGATTTACAAATCGCAGATGTTTACCTGAGTAGAATTTGTCTAACATATGCATTCTGCACTACATGACATAATTTAAAAGTCTCATACAATATCTCGAGTCGTTTTTGGCAGTTTTTTGTTAAAGGGTATGGTAGAAGAATTGTCCTTATTTTAAACAACACGTTTTTTTTTGCAATAAATTACTAATTAAGACTCCGCCCGTAAACGGATAGGGATACCAGCACAGACTTGCACAGTGTGTCCCAGAAAGGTTTTGCCAGAATACAAATAAAATTAAAAAAAAGCAGTTTCCATAAAAATTTCTACGTAGATAAAGACTATGAGTAATATCAAAAATATGACGGATGATATACAGCGTGTCCAAAAAACAGAAATCTTTTATTTATTACATTTCGAAGAAATTCGGCAATTCGTATAAAAGTTTTCCATGTTTTAAAAGTTAATAGGGAATATTCATATAACACAAATAAATCTGAAATATATTTTTTTAGATTCTCTACATAAATTAAATGTTTATGGCGGTTGCTATTATCAATTTATTTTAGTCCTTGTTAACAAAAAAAAATTTTCTACTTCAAATTTTCGCGTGAATTCTAAAATTTGTAAAACGTGATCCCATTGGCTGTGTCGTCAAAAGTGTTTTTATGACTCATAATGAGTACATGGCGAAAAATCAATAAAAATGACATTTAATGCGTAAATCATCCACTAAAATATCCCTGCACTTAAAGCAGAAGGTTTCTAAAATCTTATTCATGTATATTTCAAGCCAAAATCGGTCCAGGAACCTTTCAATTTAGCAACAAAAACTGGCATTTTTGCAAAATTTTGACACATCATATCTTAATAATTTCGAGTAAATAAACTGCAATTATTCTTTGTTTTCATGGCAATCTTCGAAAATTCGAAAATTCATTTTTTTTTTAATTTTGCATGTCCCCTATGCAAATAAACCTACTTATTTATAACTGTATCGAAAAAACAAGCGATTTAAATTAGTGGGATTAAAATTCTTAAATAATTAACGGATAAAATAATCCCAAAAAGAATCATTAAATAAGAAAAATAGTGTGGAATAATGTCGGAACAAATCAAGAAAATTCAGTTTTTACCCCTTAAATACGCTCCTGGATGACCCATTCGTATTCATTTTAAAGTGTGATTATCCCTTTATAAGATAGTGTTAAAAAATTGGGAAAAAATAAGATAGGAATAAATACAGAATGATTCAAATGTAGGTACTCCAAAAGTAAAAAAAAAAATCGAAATTTAATCGGAGATTACTCCCTTCCTATAGGGAATGAAGAAACTAAAAAATATGTAGAGCGTGTATTTCGACGAGCTCTTTCCGATGCATGGCGTACATGGGATTTTAATTTGAACCATTTTGACCCCACAAAAAATTAAAAACCTCTGACTGTTCCGAGAAAAACAAACCTATTCGACTTTAGGTTAAGCTTTACGTTAACATGCAGATTGACACTTATTTTTGCTGATCTCCTTACGTCATCATTCATTTACGACACATGACTGCTTTTTAAATTGTATAAATCATACCGAAAAGTAAACACTTTCTGTGGGTAAATTATCGTGGTAATTTTCTTCAAAATATTTTTTTGGGTTTGTAATAACTTCCCTAAACGACTTATGCAATAAAAATATGTGCATATTCCTTATTGTATCCCAAAAAAAATTAAAGATTCCTTTTCAGGTACAGGCGAGGCAGAAAAACCAAAAATAAATGGACCCTTGTTATTGATCAACAGTAACGAATTTTTATACAACCTTATTTTACTGAAAAAATCTGGACAAACATCATCAGTATAAAAGAACCATAAACTCTATTGCTCTACATATACTACTTCGTAGTAGTTTACGTTTCTCGTTTCAATAATTATGTTGGGTAATGAATTTAAAAAATCGTCTAGTAATGTAAAAGATCATCTATTGTAATAAGTTTGCATCGGTCTTTTTGTTGGCGCTAAAACTAAGCAGTGATTTTTGAGAAAAAAATAATATTTTGCACATAGGTTGGGCTTGGGCTAGTAACCTATATTCATTTCTGTGGCGAAAGCTTCCCCTTTGTTGCCTCATTGCGATCCGTTGCTCCTTTGAGACGTGATTGAGTCACAAACAAACAGATTTTAATATTTATTTCATAGGAAAGGATTATTAAGTTCCACATTGATGAAGCAGGTAAATATTGCATGTGTTTGACCTAGAAAAGTAGAAAAAAGTCGAATACAGTACTTACCTTTCCAAAATATAATCATCTTAGACAGTTAACATTTTTAAGACATTACATTGCTGAATATTTATGGAATCCTTAGTAAAAAGGCATAAGGTCAATGTAGGGTTCATGTAAACATCTTTCAACAAGTACTCCGTGAGTAATAATGGTAATTTTAAGTAATTTTAACTCTTCCGCAATTCTGCTGCAAATTGCTGTGATACATAGACCACCGACAAACACGACGCGATGCGAAGTGTATAATATATTTTAGAAATATTTTAAGGAATAGGTATGATATTTACCGTTTTGTAAGTTTTTCGACATTTGTTCAGTAAAAAGAATAAAAGTATGTAAAAATTTGTTCCCATTTTAAAAAAGACGCGGCTGGCGCGAAATTTTTTATTTATTTCTAAATAGTCATAGCGTATACCTTTTTAACTTTTGGCCTTCAGTAAGAGACGACACCCTACCATCATTCACAACATGGCTTTATGGGCTATCATTCACAACTTGGCTTTACGTACATTGTGCGCGTGCAGGACAAAGAAAGAGAGAATGCTAAAGATTCACCTTCGCACGCCATACGCTATGGCTTTTAAAAAGAGGAGCGCCTTTTTTCCGCACTCACTTCCAGCCACGGTTATGTTAGTGAAATGGAGAAAATGACAACACGAAAAAATTGCAACGTCGCCCACTTGAAATTGATACTACAGACATGTGTCATTTTTGAACTTTTTCTTTTCGGACTAAGTTTGTTAGTTTTATTGGCTTTATTCAATTTTTAAAAAACATTTGTACAAATTTTAACGTCAGGATACTAATTTTATTAATTAAGAAATTGTTTTAAATATCAATATTACTTCGATATTTTCAAAAAAGTTTTTATGTTGGTAGCCCTCCCACTCGAGACCATCACTATTTGAACCATCGCAATCGCTGTCAAACCGCCATTTTTCATTTTAATTTCAATTCGTCAGTGTAAAGAAGTGCTTTTTCGTGAATTTTTTAAATCTCTAAACTTTTTTAAGTTGAAAGAGATTCTTCCTACTCATCAGGTAAGTTTGATTATAATTCGTAATACATTTGTTAGATTGGAATTTGTACTTTATCGTAGAAGTTGAAAACTTAGTCCACCTCGACGCCTCATTTTGCTTCTGGATTCCGTGAGTTACGTCTGCAGCAGGCTAGTAATGTAAGTACAGATTGTAAATTTATTACTTCGGTGAATCATCAATTATTGAGAATTATTAGATATAGAGTTCCATCTTTGCAACTTTTTACGTTGAATATTGTTTATATTAAACCTTGAATATATCGAGCTTTCCTGAACAGAAATATTGGCCAATTTTTTGGTATACCCACATCAAACAATGATTTTTTTTATGAAATTCTTACTTTGAGATGCAGATTATGAAGGTGATTTTTTTTTAATAATATAATTCCATTGTTTTATGAACATATTTAAAATTGTCTGGGTTAGAGACTTTTAAATCAATAAGTATTGTGAAAATGGGGCTAAGATTTTTTTTCACGCTGAGTTGCTGCCATTTTTAACGGTTTGTACCTTAAAGATACAATGAGAATGTTAGTGGTGGTAAATAAACTTATAGACAAGTGGGGCACCAAATTAATTGAAATTTTTTTTAACATAGAATTATCTAAAAAAAAAGTGATGAAAAGTCTTAACTGATTTTTTTAAAAACTAATTTTTGGCATAAAATTAGCAAACTTTCACATGCGAAATAAGTAAACAAACTTAGTTAACAGTGTTCGAAGTTAGCATTATTTGTTTTATTTAAATTGCTATTGGGATGGAGGAAATGAGTTTTTGGAATTTGAAGGCAATATTTTATTATTTAGCACTGTATTATTTCAATTTTTTATGATTTATTTTGTACCACGTATCCAAAAATTTTAGGAACTGCTGAAGAAGACAGCTATTGACTATATTGTTAAAAAAATAAGTCAAAGCTGGTGCTCACTTGTCTTAAACATGGCAATGTTTTTATATGCTGTAGCATATTGTAGATTGTAGTAAACTTTTGCTGTTACAAATTCAGAAACATATAATTTACTATATTAGGTATTGTTCCGTTCAGTAAGAGCTTTAGTCAAAATGATAAGATCTCAGATTAAACAAATGGCCATTAAAAAATGATTAAGTATTTCTAACTGTAGCTACATTTGACTATTATTGAAAAACCATTTTTGGAAATTTGGTATTAAGATAACTTGTTCCATATAACAAATACCTAATGAAAATTAAATGAGGTTAAACACTTAGTATTATGCAAAAAGTATTTAAAACCAATTAACTACTTTTTTAGTTTAATTCTTCTAAGAACATGCAGTGCACTGCGAGGAAATTTTTTAACCAATGAGAAATTTTTATTTTAAGCAAAAAAAGGCATTCTTCCGAAAAGTTCTGCTTTATGAAGAAATAAGATTTGAACAATAGTGGTTGATGTAGTATATACAGGGTGACCGAAAAATGGAAAGTTTTCCTGAGAACTGCCCTTAATTTTTATTTTAGAGCATAATGTCAATAGAAAATGTTCTTATTTAGATTTGTATGCAAATTTTCACTTCTGATGGTATTGAAGCAGATTTATATCTCTATAGCAGACGTATTTATTTCCTTGTTCTTTTCACTTAGAAGGAATATAAAAAAATTACATGTTCTAAAATGAAACAAAAAAAAAATAGATTTTTAGTATAAAATTTAGATATTTGAATTTTTTTCTTAAATTTTGTATCGATAACACCACACAGTTTGGAGTAATATTTTCAGGTATCTTATTTAGGCCACCTGAAGATGCTGCTACTCAAAATATATACTCATAGATATAATATTAATATTTGGTACTTATCGAAAACAACATGCATGTATGTAGTTAATTGTTACCAAAAATAAAGGCATTTATTATTATTATCCAATTGAATTTTTGTTGATGATTTTCAATGTTAACTTATGTTTTAAATAAATTTAATTTTTTTTAACTTTTGGATTTTATTTACCCTTCCTTCATTTAAAGAGTCTTAGTTCAGTTGCACAGACTTGATCGAAAATTAAAGTAATTAAACTAATGTGACAGCACTCTGTTCATGTCGCTGCTTAAACGTCAATTAAACATATTATTGGATTGAACATTTTGAGAACATGATACAGCTCAATATTTTTAATCAAGTTATAGGTTTAATTAACATTAAGATGTAATAATTAGTGTTGAAACATCGTTCATAATGTTTAGCTGAAAAGATTCTAAGTTAAATATAAGGTAATGCTTAAAGCATCGTACTGAAATTCAGTGTGATTTTCGAAATTTTTAATGATTCTACAGGCCTTATAAATGTATTAGTCATTGAATATTACAGAATAACAGGTATAAGTAGTAAAAATTGACAAAACTCAACATTACATATTTTTCTCTTAACTTTAGGGAATTGTTTTATCAGGTAAGTCAAAGTACTTGCAAATTATCCCTGTTATATAGATTACTCTGAATAAGTCGAATGTTTAAGTAGGTCTTTCGCGCACAATACAAATTTTGAGGTCAAAACTATTTTTTTGTGCGTTGCTTACCTTTAATATATTTTGTTAATTTTTTGAATGAGTTTCCCGCGCAAAGTTTTCTCAGTCGGTAAATAGGTTAGCTGTTTTGCCAACAGTACCAAAAATTTTACAGAAGGATCTGTCATTTTGGTCGATAAGCAGTCTTCTATATCCAAAATTTTTATACCATTTCTTATAATTAAAAACTAATATTGTTACCAGTTTTGTTATTTCCGAGAAAATGCCGAGTATTCCATTAGGAATACTCGCAAGCAAACCTCAGTCCCAACAACAATAATTATTGACGACAATCATATTTTTACGTTCCCATCATTCTCCCAATGTTAATTTATTTAAAACGCATAAGACAATGTTGCAATTTGTTGAACTCCACCTAAATCAGATTCAGTGCCATTAGACTACATAAAATGTCTCTGTTTGCTATCTAAAAGCATTTATAAGTGTCCAGGTCTAATTTGTTTAGAGCCTATCATTTAATCGTTCGGCGAGCATAGATTCTGTTAATCTAAGAAGAATTGGTAGTTCGGAAAATATTGGCTATAATATTTTGATTTATATGACTTGAGGAATAAATTTGCTGGTAGGAGGTATGTATGCTTCTATATGATTTTAATTAAACAGGTATTCATACGTAAACAAATAAACAACTGTTAAAATATAATAATGCTTTCTAGATATTTACCTTAAGAACTAACCGATAGGTGAATACACAAAATAAAACGCATGTACGCAATCTAGTAATAAGAAAATTACATAATAATATGATCCCTTTTAGAATCTCTAGGACATTATGAACGTCTTTTTTTTTCCTTTCTATTTAGTGTTCCGTGCTAAAATTAGCAAAATGGAATCACTTCGGTGTACGTCCGTCTGTCACAGGCGATTTTCTCTGAAACTATTCGACGTAAAATTTTGAAATTTAGCAAAGAGATAGAGTGCGGTGACCCAATTATAGACGTGAAGTATAAAAAGTTGAATTTTGGGAGTTAATTTCAGGGGGTAAATTGGGAAATGGAAAAAATTTTCGAGGGCATCGTGAAGAGTGTCAAATGAAAGCTTATTGAAGCACAGATTCAACAATATATATGATGTATTTTTTTATGCATTTTTTAAACATTCTTCGGGAAAAACGCTTAAAAATTGCTGTCCTCCACCCTCATCACCAAAAAGATCTAACGAAAAAATCTGAAAAAAAGACGAACATTTAGAATTAGGTGTAGAGGAGGAGGCGTCTCCGGTGGCCGAGTTGGTACGGCGCCCGCTTCGCAACCGAGAGGCGCGGGTTCGAATCCAGCTTCGACCATGGATATTTTGTGATCGTTAAATTGGAAGGTGGTAGAGGATTTGTTCCTCGACCGAGGTGGTACCACCCCACACATCCTCTTAAAGGCCTGGTGAAGTCCGTACGGATATTTCCAGCTCTGGATGTGTGAGTCGGATTTCCCCAGTACACCCACGGTACATAGTACTTAGACTTCGGTCTTCGTGGGCTGTCAGAACATAAAAAAAAGTTGAGCAAAAATTATTAGGATCGAAAAATTCTAGCGTGATCAATTGTTATAAATATTTTAATTGTTTATTTTCTTATAACTGCTGAACCGTTGGTTTTAGAGAAAGATTTTCGACAAAAAATATATCTCAACATATAAGGAACAATTTTTGCTTGTTTAAAAAAAAATTCATAATTATTTTCGTGTCACTTTAACTGAAAACCTTGAACTAAGATTAAATTTTAAATACAATTTGATTTTTAGGTAAATGGTTGGTTTTCGACCCCTTGTATATAAGAATTTTTTCTTTTACTTTGACCATACTACTTTCACCCCTTAAAATTAATGCACTCATACCCCTTTCACCCTGTATTTAGAAATAATAAAATTGCCTTTCAAAATAACATATAAAAAAATCCTGCAAAGAAATTTTTCCCCGTAAGTGCCCGGGACTTTTATAGAACGGTTGCCATGGAAGTTTAAATTACAGTATCTGTTAACATTACTACCTAAAACCCAATTTAAACAAAAAATAAAGTGTTCAATGACAGATATAAACAATTCACAAACCGATTTGTCAAAACTTAACTGGTAAACTAAGATTAAAGTTTAAGTTTAAGAATAAGACAAATTTATTTTCGAGTCTTTTGTAAAGTTATAAAGAAAAAAGCATTTAAGCAGGTATGTTTGTTTCTCATTAATACAACTACCTACATACCATCATTTTTGCAATATGTATATTTTGACATAAAAATTTATTTGGACAACAACCAAATTGGCGCAATAATAAAATAAAGCACAAGCTTTAACTGACGTATTATGATAAACAATAATTGTACAACTGAAACTTGTCAAAACTTAACTTGTTAACTAGAAGGACTAAATAATTTAAAACAGCAGCTTTGTGAATTAGTTGCTTAGTGAGCCATTAAGTAATATTAATTATGTTTCTTTTCGCTTTGGATACCATGAGAAAAGTTTTTCCTTTGCACGCAGGTCTCGTATTTCTCTAACTCACCCAATATATGTAGATATCTTTAATTAATTATGTTATCTACAGCCAAGAAAAATCACTCTTAATTACAGCAATTGCCACTTAACGAGCCTTACAATATTAATTACCAGCTCACTTAGATGTAAATGTGATTGACGGATATTGTTTCCTATTATGACACGTGAAGATAGTAATGATTAACCTGTAATTAGTCATTATCTTTAGGCTACTCACGTTGCCGTGAAATAAAACTTTTGTATTTCTAATAATTGTATCTGAGGTGCTAATGATATAGTAATTAATTAAGTAAATATGAGAAACTAATTAGCTATTGAATATTAATTTACTACTATGCTTCCTTTTTATATCATATAAAAGGTATTCCGAGGAAAAAATATTTTTATTGATTAAAAAAACACGATGTAAATAATTAAAAACACTTTAATATGGGGCAAAAAATAAATATTCTAATAATTAAACTTTAACTGGCAGACTTACCATTGAGTTTTATCTCTAATACCGGTCTGACAAGTGTAAAAATAATACAGACACTTCCATTTATAAATTTATTTTTGTTTTTTTTCTCAAATTTATAAAGCCAAAAGTATATACTTCTTTTCTCTGGTTAATTGATCCTGATGGTCGCGTCATTAATTAATTGCTGCATTAAACATAAACAACATTTTCTACCCCCTTATTTGTTTTACACATTAAGCAGGTACATACCTAATATCCGGAGAACTACTGAACCCTGTTAGTAACGGTATTTGCACAAAGTTGGAAATTTGTATATTGGCGATTAAAGAGCAGCCATAAGTAAAAGTCGTGACCTGGCAGGTCTCCCCTGGTCGCGTCATCAAAAATGTAAAACAAAAAATTTAAAAAAAAAACTTACGTTACAAGCAATTTTAAAGTGTTTGACTTTATACATTACAAAATACAAAAAAAAATTGCCAGGCGATTCTGAAGGTCGCACGCATCTGCCAGGCGATTCTAAACGCGCACTGTGCATGGCATAAAATAAACATTGTCCTACAAGGTTCCAATTTTTACAGGCTCTTTATTAAACGATTTAACATTTAACGTACACATGTTTAACGCCAGGCGATTCCGACGGTCGCAACGGCCCGCCTGATGCGAAGAAAGAAAAAACGGTAGTGCGAGAGCAAGAAGATTGAAGATTCTAGGTATAATATAGGATGGTTGTAAAAAAATTGAATAAAACTTTAAAACAAGAATTTTTTTTTAATATTTGTCATAAAAAGACTTTTTTGAACTAAAAATTATTTTCAATATTATACAGGGTGTCCGAAAAGTCTTAGTATGGGCAAATCTATTTGCTATTAGTAAAGATAGAGACACCAAATTTTAGGTGTATCTTATTGGTTAATAAATCTACTTTTTTATGTAATTTAACTTTTTCACCCAACTTGAGGGGTCACGCTAGGGAGTTGAGGTCAAAAATTTTTAATGCAACCCTAAGCTGTGTCGTACCTCATTTTAAAGGTCTTCAAAAAAGAAATATTTTACCGCAAAAAAAAAAAATTAATTACCTTCATTTCTCCTATTACTTTAAAAGTTGTTTAAAATGACCACCATGAACTTCTTGGCACCAATAAACTCGATTTTGAAACTCTGCCAAGAAGTAGCACCTGCCATTCTAGAAAATGTGAGAAGTGAGTTCCAAAACCGACTTTATTACTGCCAAGAAGTTCATGGTGGTCATTTTAAATAACTTTTAAAGTAATAAAGGTAGGTACTTACATATTTCAATATTTAATTTTTTTTTCACCATTTTTAATTTTTAATCTAAAAACGAATTAAGATACGGACCTCGAGTTTACGGCAAAACGTTTCTTTTGTGAAAATCTTTAAAATGAGGTACCACGTGGCATAGAGCTTCATTTAGAATTATTGACCTCATCTCCCTAACGTCGCCCCTTAAGGCCGAAAAAAATAATTAAGTTAAATTACATAAGAAAGTAGATTTAGTAACCAATAAGATACGCCTAAAATTTGGTGTCCCTATCTTTACTAATAGCAAAGAGATTTGCCCGTACTAAGACTTTTCAGACACATTGTATATCTAATGTCGGAAATAAGTTTTAGTAAAAAAAAGGATTTTTTCGCCGATCGTTTTAAACATATATAATCAGCACATAAAGCTATCCGACGAAACTAGGACACTGCTAAGAAAACGAAGGGAAATGAAAACCTCGAACAATATGCAAAGAATAGAATACACCGGGCTGTGCAAGACAATAAGAAAGAAAACTGCAGGAGACATCAAAAATTACAACGAAAAACTTGTAGAAGCTGCAATCAAAAACAGAAAAAGCTAGAAGACTGCTAAGAAACCCCTCATCATCGGCAAGAAACAAGTAGTGGCACTACCAAATGACAACACCAGAGTCACAAACAGAGAAGAAATAATAAACCCAGTAACCAAATTCTATAGTGAACTATACAAGGCCTCAGGGACGACACAAGAATACGAAACGACACCACGAATAAATGCCGACACCCCAGAAGTTCTCGTGAAAGAAGTAGAGAAGGCGCTTAATAGCATGAGAAATGGTAAAGCAGCAGGCAATGACGGTGTAATGGTCGAACTAATCAAATACGCAGGTAAACGAACATGGCAAATCCTAGCAAAAATCTACACTAATTGCCTGAAATCAAGACATATACCACAAAGTTGGAATAGCACCAAGGGCAGTAAAGAAGACATAAGAAACTATCGACCAATAGTACACAATACTATACTACCAATATATACAAGGTATTCACAAAGATCACCAATACCAGAATACAGAACACGCTAGATGCTGCACAACCACGGGAACAGGCGGGCTTGACCACAGTCACACATTCAAGGAGGTCATCAGTCGAACAAAGGAATATGAAATACCACTGACACTAGCCGTCATATACTTCGAAAAGGCGCTCGACTCAATATATCCCAAAGCTATAATATTCTAATAGACGTTTACATCTGCACAAAAATACCTGGACAATTTTGTCACCTTTCATTTATCTTACTAGAGCGTTCAAAGTTGACTAAATCACTTTTTTGATAACAGAAAAATTAAATACAACTATTCTACTTTCGTCGTATCATTAGATGTAATTTTTTAATACGAGCCCAATGGTGCATCACAACAACAAAATTCTCTTGGATTTTCTAAAGAAAACTGCATTTTATTGCAATAGCTATTTTTATGGTTTGATCATCATCTGCAGTAATCTGCACCACGATCAAATATTATATCCAGTTAGCAATGACAAAACTGAATAATATAATGGGTCCTCCAAATAATTCTTCTCCCAATAATTTGCGTTAAAAATGTTAAATTGGCACAAAAAGTAATAAAATTAATTCAGTTGTACGTAACTTGATTTCTAGGTTCCAAAAATCAAGAAAAATATGGGGTGTCATTTGAAAATCCAAAGCGGGTGTCACTTCTGGCTAAACCGAAAGTCGTCGAAATTTGACAAGTTGTTTGATTAAAAACTAAAGAAATGGCAGCCGGAAAGTGATTTCGTTGACACCCGGTATGGGTACTTTACAGCTCATTATCATTAGTTATTGTATGTAGAATTCTTCAGCAATTAATACAATGTAATGCAAAATTATTTAAGGTAGATCTACCATTAAGTTTTGATAAGTAAGTAGTATGTTTTTGTTGACATTAAGTAGTTGTTTGTGTTATAAAAAGTATATATTGACTTTATTTTTGGGATAAATAAGGGTTCCGTACTTCTCGTTTAAATGTTGTGCAGGTAACTTTTGTCGGGCCTTTGTACGTATTCATACCCTTTTGTACTTTTCTTAGAACATCATTTGTGTTTTTAAATGGGTCAGATTTGAACCAAATAGTTACCTATTTCTTTTTGTTTACGTTTTGTGTGATAATCTAAACAACTCGAAGGTTAGCTCGCGAATTTTGTAATTTCTATTCCCAACTGGATTTCTGCATGAACCAATACAAGAAAAATAAATAATCTTTTAAGTAATACTTATAATTCAATCGTATAAAGTTTTCTCTCGAGATGAGTTAGTATGCTGCATTTTGCCACTGTGTTCCTTTCTTATAGGATCCCCAAGTATAGGGATTCAAAACCTGCTGCACTGCAGGCGGCATCGCCCTTCTCTCCAAATACCCACGATAAATTATTACTTCGAATGAAGCTATGCTGCCTTAGATCTGTCAGTCTATGGAAATAATAGAACATTAAAATTTAAAAATGAAAGTAAACGGTGTCATGTACAAGGGTACATACAAGAAATACGTATGTGCAAATATTTTCGGAATTCTACGCGCCTTTCAATTCTACATTAAAGCGCCATGGTAAGGTTCCATTTTCCACGTGGCGTCGATGTTTACCAATTTAATTTCATTTTGACATGGTTTTTTGGCTTTAAAATTTTTAACAATAACATTATAAATATATTAAGTATAGCTTCATATCCTGCAAGCAATTTTCAGTCAATTATTTAAAGTTTCAATGTGTATAATGATTTAATTCAAAAGATTAATATGTTAAAAGATCTATGGTTACATTTTTTCTGTTACTTGGACCTCAATATGTTTTGTAAATATTATTTTCCTAAAATAAATCATAAAATATCCTGACCCTTTTATTAATACGTTAAAAAATACCTATAGAATATGAAGCTATACTTAATATACTTATAATGACTGATATTGTTAAAAATTTTAATGCCGAAAAACCATGTCAAAATGAAATTAAGTTGGCCAACATGGACGCCACGTGGCAAATGCCGCCTTAAAAGTATTCTAAACACTAAATTTACGCATCACACAGTACTTACCTAGCTGCAATATTTCGCCATCACAAAGTCTATTTATTTCAATTGTCCAACAGCTTTACTAATTAACTCATTCAGTATTATAATTATTATTATCAACAATAACAATAAGAATAAAAAAACAAATCGTACAATTAAAATGCAAATTAATATCATTACCATTACCTACTTGAATTTAAACTTTCGCATTACTTCTGGCGTCACTTTGGTGGCGCCATAGGACAGTAAGTGTCGCACCTTTTAAAAAATAATAAAAAAATAGTGGCTTGTCGTTTGTTTATGTCTTAGCCAGTTAATTGCAGTAATATGCTTATTGTCACAGAAATGTAAACATATTTCATTCAATTTCATTCCTGCTTCAAAATATACAATCTAAAATAAAGCAAAAAACTCGGTTTCTTGACATTAACACCCATTAACGGTGTATTAGAATACAATGGGTCACTATTTTAATGTTGTGACAGGTAAATTATTGGGTCTTGTTAAAAGGTGTAATATTATATTAGACAACGTCATTAGAATATGATTAGAAGATTGATTTATTATACATCAAATTAAAATTGTTTATTAATCGCGTTGACGAATAATTTTTGAATAGCCACAGAGTGTTTATTGTCTTCCATAGCAAAAGTCTATTCTGGTTAACACCCCCATAAAGTCTTTCAAAAAATGTTTGTAACAAAGCTATTTACTGCTTAAACCGAAATTAAGGCATTCCTCCTTTGTGTGTGTCTGGGTCACCGAATACCGCTGAAGCTAAAGTAGCCTGGTAAACTTTTATTTTGCTCAATTTTTAAAAGTAATTCGCAAGAAAATTTACTTTTTTCTATCTGAAATAGCCCACGTAGACTTCAAGCCTAAGTACTAACGAATCGTGAGCGACTGAAGAGAAGCTAAACGTAACTTACTGACAGGAGATTTAAAGTATTGGAGGTTGGGGACGGAAGGGAAAACATCTGCATGCAATTTGTTTCAAAATCTGGAGACCCTAGGTATGAATGAGCGAGAAAGGTGGGATGTTCTAGACTTTTGTAGCTGGACAGTAAAGGGATGCATACGTACAGAGCCTGTTATTGTTCTGTGAGGAACTAACGGCTAGTTCTTGAGCCAAATCCGTGGAAGTATCGGTAGAAAAGGGATAAATCTCCAACAGCGCGATGATGAGTGACCGAAGATAGTTTTCTTGTAAGGCCTGGGTCATTAATCAGTCGAATGAGATAGAGTCTTTCGGATAGAATCAAGGATGTTAAGTATCAAAGGTAATGCCGCTTTCCAGATGTTGGAACAGTACTTTACGTTATGTCTTATTTGGGAAATATAGAGAGTGTGTAAGTTGGAAGGGGAAAATATTTTCTGGCTCGAAATATAAAACCAAACCTTTTAGCTGCTGATGTGTCTATTGAAGTCCTGACATCATGTTCGAAAGCGATGCCAACAAGATCGAACGTTTCATTGTTCTGTAATGCTTGGCCAGCATTCATGTGGATGGGGCAAGTGTTGCCGGATTTTTTGCGTGGTTTTGGAGGCATTAGGTCAGCATTTCCAAATAAACACATCAGGGCGACACTGTGGAGTTGTTAAATTTAAATAAAGTTTTTCCACTTCTGATATAGGTACCGATGTGAATCGATTTGATTCAATTACTATTGGAGCCGCTGAAAAAGGTAATCCGCCATATTGGGTTTAGAATGACGTCACATAGATTATCGTATTTTACTCGTCAAACCCTTTCGCTTGGTGCGCATATCTAGGGGATTGTGAAGAAAAAGGTAATCCGCCATCTTGTGGCGTCCGCGATATTGAGTTTAGAATGACATCACATAGGTAATCGTATTTTACTCGTCAAACCCTTTCATTTGATGCCCATATCAAGGGGATTGTGAAGAAAAAGGTAATCCGCCATCTTGTGGCGTCCGCCATATTGAGTTTGGAATTTCTTATCGTATTCTACTCGTCAAACCCTTTTATTTGAAATCCAAGTCAAGAGGGTTGTGAGAAAAAGGTAATCCGCCATCTTAAGGCGTCCGCCATATTGGATTTAGAACATTATTAAATATACTGTATTGCATTGTCACCGGACTTATACACGTGTGCAAAATTTCAAAGTTCTAGCTTAATTAGAACTTGTCGAAATTTTAATTGCAATATTTAACCTAAACGTACTAACAACCATACATACATACAAACTAACAGATATAAAAAATAAAAACTTGTAAAAACTTTAAAAGCAGGATCAAAAATGATTTGAGTCCACTTGGTAGGGTTTGCTAAATAATCTGTGTCCAGCACATTTTTGTAAAAGGAAGGGGATAATGCATTTTTCTGAAATCAACAATCTTATCTATTTTCATTTATAATAACTTAAATGAAAAGATATTACAATACAAAATAAGTTGCTGCAGAATAGATAAAGAAACCGCAGAAACTTTTAAATACTATAGGTTCTTAATGATAAGTAGGTACCATGAATGTCTTTCTTCTTAGTGTAATTAGTTGTTGTTTATCTGCTGAGAATGTGAAATCTGCTGACTTTAAATCTTGGATAGTCATTCGTTTATTTAAATGTGACTCACGTCTTTGTGTAAAAAAAATAGGGTCTCCTTTATAAACTCGCAACCATAAAGGCTGGGTGTTTCGGACCTTTGAGGTACCAATATATTTTGATGATATTTGGTCAAAGTCAAACAACTTCACTTCATCCATGTCCAGTATCTTGTGTGGTCTGGAAGGCCTTGTTTCTGTCATGACTTTTTTAAGATCTTCGATTGTTTTCATTTTACAGCGACTTGCTCTGGAAAACATGCATAAGACTAAAATATTGACTCTCCATCATCTTAAAACATAAACAAACACAGACATAAACAACACTTTCTGATCTTGAACTTAGATCATATTGCTGAGGTGCACCTAAATCCTGTGGACATACAGGGAAATATATCCAGTCACGGATACTATTTAAACGAAATGGAAAGGCATTTTGACTTGAACCAACTGCATTATCCCAGTCATGCACAAAAGTGAAGTCCCTATTTTTTATTTTTAACCCTTAGATCACTGAGCTCTACCACTATATTCATATGTAGGTACATTTATCAAAAACCATCTAGGAGATTATCGTATTAGCTTATGTAAAATAATGACAAAGGAAGTAAAGTTTATTGATGTAGTATTAATTCGTTTTTACAAGACAAAATGCTGCTTGAATAGGATTAGTATTAGCATTGACCTAAATACATAATTATCTTGATTTCTAAGATTTTAAAGTAATTTTCATTCATTAGTCGTAGCTGTCATTCATTAGGTTCGTTTATTACATTTACAATTAAACTTAATTTTAATCCTGTTAACTTTAGATCTGTAACTAACATGACTGGTCCAATTTTTTGTCGTTAATTCTTTAAATGACAAGCGTCGTAATTAATAATAAGTGATGAAAATAAAATGTGGGATAAAGATCATTATTAAAAAACGGTAACTGTTTTGACATAAGACAAATGATAAAAGACATATTTATTCATAAGTAGTAACAAAAACAAATTGAAAGTACGTACTTTGGTGAACATTGGGCATCGAAGGGAACGAGTCTGGAATACCAGAAGACCTGCAAAGACGGGTTGGAAACAGCCGTATTATGGCGTTATAATAACGTCATACAATGTAAATTTAATGAGGTTATACAACAGAAAAAGTCACTCGCTCAATATTTCATGTTGATATTATGTCTTATGGAGTATCATCGAGCGAGATGTTGAGCACATTATTGGGATTCGAAAAATCTAGTGCTGAGGTCATATATTACACGAAGAGAAGTATAATTTACAAATAATTATTCAAACAATACATAGAAAAGAAAGAAAGAGCATCTTTCAGATGAACATTCTTAAAGCCGTTCAACCGATTTAGTTGTTGTAAGGACTTTTAGTAGTTAAATTATTTATGTCATTCAAACGCCATCCTTTTTATTATTATTTCTACGCTTTGCTTGTTCTCTAAATATCATCGTATTTTATACTGATACGTGGTATACACCGATCAATGGATCACAATAATTTAAATTTACCCGAATCAATTCAAACAACTTTGCTTGCTTGTTTGGCATAACAATTTTTAGCTTTTTCTTGAAATGATTTTAAAATCATTTAATATCAAGTTAGCAATTATCAAATTGCTTTGTGTTACGCCCCAGATAAAACCAGACCAGATGCGAAAGCTCCAATGTCACAGATTTACCCAAATTTGTGCCAATGTCACCTGTACTTCATGCGCGACGGCGAGCCAAGGAATTACGAGACGATCCGCCGGCGGTCTGGCATCTAGTACGGAGACCGAGGTTATAAATTTAAATCACAGCCACTGCCTTGTCTTCTTCAAATGTAACGTAACTGCCGTATAGTACAGACGCTTTGACTATCGCAAATTGATGGTGCAGGCAGCCCTCAAGGTCATTGAGATTGAACACGATATTTGACAGTCTTACGCATCTGGTTTGGTTTTATCTGGAGTTACGCTATAAAATTTAAATTTAAAAAAAAATGTGGTAAATGGCTAGATGTCTTTAGGTTCGCCCAGTAAGTTAATTAAAATTATAAAATTTAGCCTGTTGATTATTATTGGAGGTTTAATTTTAATTGGCATATCTAATGGTTAAGTGGAAGACCAACTTTTATCCTTAGTGATAAAGTATGAACTTCGCAGTTTTAAAGCAGTAATAGTTGTAATGCAGCAGTTTGTTTTCTTTTAGTTTTTTTATGCACTTTTACTGTTTTAAATAAAAATTATTATTAATATCATTATAATGATGAGAAATATTATTTACTTACCTCCTGTACAGCGTTGGGAATCTAAAAGGTTTTAACGCCAAAATTATTATTGTTTTTCACAAATCTATACAACACGGAACTTTTAGAAATTGTTTATAGTGTGTAGGTAAAGCTATCATTAATATATATTATCATCATCATCATAATTATCATCATTTCAAGCTGTTTCAACCATTTCGAATCATGGTGTAGCCTCCCTTACATATTCGTTTTTCATTATGGCCCATTGTTGGTTATGCGGGCCCTGGTCAGTCCTGCTAATTTCTTTATATCATAGTCCCATCTCAAATTTGGCCATCTTCTTGGTCTTTTCATGCCTCTGGGGTACCATTGTGTAATTCTTGTGGTCCATCAATTGTTAGTTCTTCTCGCTAAGTGTCCTGCCCAGTACCATATTAGGGACTTGATTCTGTGGATGACGTCTATTACCTGGGTTTTCAGTCTTATTCACTCTATTCTCTTGTGGTCCCTTCTAGTTATTCCTAGCATGCATCGTTCCATAGCTCTTTGTGCTACCTGGAGTTTTCTTGATATGTCTATTTTTGGTATCCAGGTTTCACATCCGTATGTCATGACTCATGACTGGTAGTACACATTGATCAAACGTTCGCTTCTTCAGGTGGTGATGCATTCCAGATTTGAACATGATTGGGTTTCTACCGAATGCCCTCCATGCTAATTTTATTCTTCTATTGATTTCTGGTAGTAGAGATTCCGAGATGTGTATTAGTTGGCCCAGGTCAGGTTTTCCAGCTGGTCTAAGTTGACAGCCAAAAGTTGAAAGTGACAAATCTAGTGTAAGACAAAGACAAAGACTTTGACTTTGATAAGGGAAAAAACGATTATTTTATTTTTCAAGAGAGAATTTTTATTTTAAAATTAAATCAGTGAATAAAATATGAACTTTACCAAAATAATATTTTACTTTCAAATAGGTACTTATTTTATTATATTTGGTATTTTGATATATATGTATCTTTATAAAGGAGAAAATTCAATTATAATTATTTTGTTTTCAATTTTCGAAAAATAATATAATTACATTAACAACTATTTTTCCGTATAAAGGCAGCATTATTTATAAATAGCCCTAATAAAGGAATTTTCTTGACAACAGGTTATTTTGAGTGTTAGAAACTCCGAACTTTTAGAATAGACGTGAAAACAGTAACTTAAAAAGTGTTAGTAATTTTTTGTATTGGATATGTTTTCACAACTATATACATATGAACTGGTCTCAATACTTCCAGGATGCAACTCCTCCGTAACGCATGGCCATCGTGGACCTATTGAAAACTATTGAAAACCTTCAACCAGTGCTTGTATCAAAAGAGAGCGGATTGTTTGCAACTTGCGTATATATGCAATTTTTCCATATTTTGGCCAATTTAATAATATAATGCATATTTACTTTAAAAATGCGTTGTTATGCATATTAAAGGATTTTTGAATGAACTTACTTTTAAAACTGTCTGTTCTGTCCACTTTTACGACCACATCGTAAATTTAATAGGGGTTTAGGAATGTCCAGATGTGTTGCCAGGTACCAGCACCAGCCGATGAATTACAGACGCATATAATAAGAGAAACATCTTGTTTGCTAGTTCAGTTATGAAATAGACCGCATTGAGAAAGTATTGTGTAGATGCTAATAATACTGATTTTGTTTATAAATATTGAAAATGCCGAAAACTTCCTATGGGTGAAAAATTTTCCAGAGTTGGAGCTTGATGGCGATAAAGTGTTTTGCAAAGCTTGTGCTTGAATTATTGTCTGCGAAAAAAAGTTGCAGGTAGATCAACACTTAAAAATAGCAATGCATAAAGCAAAGCTTTAAGAAATGGAATCAGGACCAGTGCAGGAGTCTGTTAAAACATTATTTTACAACATTGGTGACAACACGAAAAGGAGGGATTTAATCATGACTTGGTCGCAGCCAATATTCCTTTAAAAAAGCTACAAAATCAACAACTAAGGGATATTTTTTAAATGCTGTAACCACAATGTTCCGGATGAGTCTACATTAAGAAAGAAAAATGTGCAAGCAATGTATGAAACCGTAATCCAAAACATCAGTCGTGTTATACGAAAAAAAATTTTACATCATTTCTGACGAAAGGACAGATGCCTGTGGTCGCTATATCGTGCAATTTCTGATTGGAGCCCTAAAAGAAGATGAACTAGGAAAGCCATACTTAACTGCAAGAGTTACATCAAACTCACAACGCGACTGTAACTCGTTTTATTCAACATTCTCTATAGGAATTTTTCTAGTCCAGTCAAGCCCCAGTTGAAAAGTTTTTAATGATTTTGTCCGATGCAGCACCTTTCATGGTAAAAGTGGGACAAAATCTAAAAATATTTGATCCCAATATGGTTCATGTTACTTGCCTGCTACATGGATTAAACCGTCTTCGCCGTATCAATCAAAATTGAGCACCCCTTAGTGAATAAATTAATTTCAAATATAAAAAGTGTTTTTAAAAGCACCTTTAAGAGTACTACTATATAAGGAAAATCTCCAGGAGTTAACTTACCTCCGGAGCCCGTAATAACCCTCTGAAATAATCAAGGAATTAACTCGGGATATACAAGATAACTCAGTGTGTGGTGCAAGGTCAAGAAATGTTAAAAATCCGGCAGTTGCTAAGCAACTTGTGTTTATAAAGCTTAATTTTAGTTTTATACCAGACATGGTTTCATCAGAAAATAGAAATTTAAGTTTAAGAGCCTCCATCCACTGATCTGATTAACACAAGTTCAGATAAATGTAAAAATGTTCCCAGTAATATGGGTGTTAAAATAAGACAAAAGTTACACGTTACTCTAGAAAATATAAGGGATTTGAATATTTAATGAAAGTGGTAAATATTTTTGATGGTAAACTAACCGAAGAAGTTGTACCTTGGCCATGTGCGTTAAAGCCAAATTATTACAGTATTGCCCGATTACATCACCAGATGTTAGAAGACGTTTTTCGGTGGCTAAACATATTTTTACGAACAGAAGGCAAAACTTTTTAGTAGAAAATTTTGAAGAGCATTTAATTATAAACTCCACTTATAATATTATATCAAATTAAAATTTTAGCCTAGCTATAACTGTATTATTATTGTATTATTTTAATTCAAAAATAAATGCTGCTTATTATCAAAATCAATTATTGTGTGTTTTTTTATCTTCTAACCCGTATATTTTTAATGTTCATGTAAAATTACTACATATTTTTGTTAAAAACGATTTATTGCTAAATTATATTTTTTAAGTTCAAAATAAAGGTTTGGCTTTAAAAATTAATTGTATGTGTTTTTTTTTAAATTTTCTAGTTTTGCGTATTTAGAGTACCTAAATTGTTGCGTATTTTTGTTAAAATTATGCATATTATTTATGTGCTTATTTTGATTAAATTTAGATGCATATATTCCGCTCTCTAGATATTAATACCAGTTATAAAAGAGTTGATTGTTCCTATGGGATAAACAAGGACAAGATTTTATCATTATTTTTGTCCCAAACATGGCCGTCCATAGGGAGTGGCAAGGGGGGCAGTTGCCCCCCTGGAGTCTGGTTCCACGGTGCTTTTTAACAACTGCGCAACTTCGTGGTTTTGTAACATATGTTTTTTGGCTGGTTGCCCCCCCTGACATTTACTCTATGGGCGCTTATGGTCCCAAACCTTATTAATTACTTGACTTGGTCCAACCGCCTAGATGCAAGAAACTTATCTTATGGTCTCGGATTAAACTAAGATATCACATATTCACCATAACAAATTACGCCAAAGTTCTTGCACATAAAGTTTTCATTCTTACGCACTATTAAACAAACAATTTATACACATTCTTAAGATAGATACGAATTCTCTAGATTGTTGAAGTATTCTTGATGCAAATAAGCATGTAATGTATAGTTAAGACTAAATGCAGTTGCTATACTTTAAATTGCTGTAATACCACTTAAATAACGTCAAATAACTTATCCAAAATATTATATATTGTGTTACTGCTCAGATAAACTTAAGTTGGTTACTTTTAATGGCAAAAAATATTTTTGTGCGAAGGGCTTAGTTGTGTGCTTGTTTGCTTTCAAGTAAAATCATCAGGCGCTTAGCATTCTCGAATCTCGAATAGGGTTAGTGTGCTTTTCTTTCTGTTGTCGTTTTAAGCCCTGCTCGCCCGATGGAGTTTAGCAGCTTCTGAACAAGTCCTTCATGCAGTAGGCGTGTAGTAGTAGCCTCGTAGATACTAGAAGTCTGATATGACCTATTAACTTTCCAATCTACAGTTTCTGTTACAGCCTTTGATTGTGGCTTCTTTATTATAAATGGTTTTTAATGGAATTTTTGGCAGACATATTTTTTGAAGCCCAGTGGTCTAGATCACTAATTCTTCTTACTTTGTCTAATTTCTTATTACCTATTATTTCTGTATATCCCGAAAACCATTCGAGACAGTCACTAACATTATAGAAAAAATTTGTCATCTTAATATTTTCATAAATAAATTACTCTTTCTAGTTATGCACTACTTCTTAAATAAAAAAATATAGATATTTTAGGTATTTCTAGAAAATACTTCCTAGCTTCACAATAGGATTTCTCAAAATTTTATGCAAAAATCAGATCTCTCAACAACAGTGATACCGAGAAACGAATAAAATTGAAAATTATATATATATATATATATATATATATATATATATGTATGTCAATTGCCGGGTTCCGGGACTTTTGTAAGTGCTATGTACATAGCGTTGGATGCAACATATATAAGGTCAACTATGTGAAAAAACTTGAGATTTTTAAATTCATGCTCAAATTTTTGAGATATGCTACATTAAGTATGTTATGTCGTGTTCCAAGACATTTTCGTATATAAAAGTATGTATATATTTTAGGTTGTGTACATAGCGTTGGATTTAACATACATAAGGTCAACTATGTAAATAACTTCAGATTTTCAAATTCATGCTAAAATTTTTGAGATATGCTACTTTCAGTATGTTACGTCGTGTGCCAAGACATTTTCGTGTATAGATATTATGTGTATATTTTGTTTTGTGTTTATAAGAGTATTATTGTACTTCATATTTGCCTTTTACAAAAACCTATGGTATTCCTTTTATGCTAGAAATATTTTAGTTACATGACATTTTGTAAGAATCGTTTATTTCCAGGACAATTTTGAAAGTTAGAAATGGAGACTGTATATACATATAGGTTTCATTTTATGAATTACTGCACCTCTGTAAATAACTTATAATTAGTAAAATCTTGATTTTTTTTTCAAGTAGGACCTACATATATTATGCATCTAAAACTGCGAGATGCTTCATCTCGCATTAGCTTTTAGATACTCAGGGTGCCCCATTACTGTTCAATAGATCAGTCTCCATTACAATTATTATAGAGTAAACGTCCTAACGAAAAGCTGTGGAATCAAAAATCCTATTGTTCAAAATATTTTTATACAGAACGATCCAAAAAAGTATGACAATAAAATAATACTTTTTTAATGGAATGAACACCCTATACATATACAATTTTTAAAATCTGCTATAAATGTAGGTATATTGTGTCACAAGTTTTGCTTTACTCTAAGTGGCACTTGGAAGATAGTGAAGTTGCTAAAGTTTAAAACGGTTTGTGTAACCTCTTATTTAATATAGAATTGTGCGTAAATTTAAATAAAAACAAACATAAAATACAAGGCATTTCATAAAAAATATTTTCTTTCTTTTGATGATAATCAAATAGATTTTAAGCACTCTAAAACTTCTGTTAGGTAATTTTTTTTTCTGTAGACATAGTAAAAACCATGGATTTATTATTAAGAAGGATTCGATGTCCGTATACTGTGAGCGTATCGAACGTGAAGCCTTATCTTTGTTATTTGTTATGAACACATTTACCGTAGTGGTAGAGTTTACGAACTTTAAGGAAATACGTAATTGAATCAAGAATGGTAATAGAAAGAGATAAAATAGCATTGGAGTGTTGGAGCTCAGAAGTGTTGCAGTCTCTGCTGATTGTTTAGGAAAACGGCCGAACCTCGGTCTGAACACTCGGTTACACGTACGTCTTTGTCTAATGAACTAGAAAAGAAAAAGTGCGACTTATAGATTTATAAATGACTCGGGGCGACTTTAAATAAACACCTTTAGAAATAACATAACCTACAAATAATAAAACCTTTTTAACTTAAATTTATTATTATTTAGCAGAAAATAAAATATATTAGGGCTTTTATTACTTTTAGTAAATCTTGTGATGCTTCTAACGTATTTTTTGTACAAAAATACAAGGTAAAATTAGTAAAATAAGATGAGGCCAATGTTTACAAATTCTGTTTACAGTGTCGTTTAGAATGGTTTGTTTTTGCTTCAAATAATGTTAAATCATCCCGTACCCAGTCCTAATAAATCCATGGTAAAAACGGAACTGCGGGACATATTATTCTGTAACTTAAAGGCTCGGATGGATTCGAGGGCTGTTCCTTAAAAAAACATGGCAAGGTTGTCGTACCAATTTGTATACCTACCGAATATTTTGGAAACTTTGATAAATGTATGTACGTGTGAAAATTAGAGATTAAAATATAGTAACCCAAATAAATGCAAGTACTCTCTTGGAAATCTATAGTATAAAGGCTGCTGGCAACCATACAGTACAAAGATTTGCAAGTATCAAGAATTTCAATCTGCTTCCTAGCCGAGCTAAATAAATAAAGTAGAATGTACTTTATTTTATTATTAAGAAAAAAAAAATATAGTATCTTCCGGATAATTATAAATCTCAACAAAACATTTCTGTAAAAAGAGGCCAAGTTTTGCTTGACCGTAAAAACTAGTAAGCTATACAAGATGCAGTCAAGTCCAATTTTATTGTGACTTACTGTTTTTGAAAAATAATATTGTCTAAAAACCGACTTAAGTTACATAAATTGTCATTTCATTATATTTTCATGCGATTTAAATTTAATTTGGAAAACAAAAAGTTCGTTTTGTAACTCACAATATTTGTCAGAGCGAGGAACTCTCATTAAAATTGAACTTGGAAGTATTTTACCTCATTACCTTTTGCGATCAAGCAAGCAAGCCCATTTACAGAAATGTTTTTTTTTCTATTATAGTTAATTATATAGATCGAGTTTTTATTTTCTTTGGTTGTGTTTTGATTCCTCGCCTTAAGGTTTAATCGCATAGCCCTTTTGTGGTTCTATACTTTTCTTGATCGACTTTCACTTCCGTCGCTGGAGGAAGTATTGTATTCTTTAAAAAACCTCCTCTCGAGGTTTTTTCAGTTCGTCACGTTTTGGGATCCCTAAATCACGAGCAAATATCGTTTCCCATTTCCGTCGGTGTGCCTGTCTGTCTGTTGGCGCGAAGACTTGAAAACACGAATAGAAAAAAATTAAATTTTGCCTATGAATCGGTTTCATGTTGACTCTAAACCCGTGAAATATATACACGGTAAGCACCTTAAAAAATTAATTACTATTTTTTGTTGCTGTACCTCAAAAACGATTATTTTTGAAAAATTTGTATGCTATAGCCAAGGCTTGTCGCTAATGTAAATAAAGATACTTTTAATTTCCCAGATATATTACGAACAATTAAAAAATTAGATACTGTCTATTAATTAAAGTACTAATTATCTGAGACACATATTACATATTTTGCGTTAGTAGGTTTCTATTTTTTTATGAAATTAGTTGCGCTGCCATACAGGGTGCGCAGTTTTAAATAGTATTTTCTTATTGCTGTTTTAATTCAAAAACTTGGATGAGCTTTCAGTTACAACTTAGATTTTTGATACAATAAGTGGAAAAAAATTTAAAAAAAGATATGTTTAATTTTGCAATAACTCTAGAACCCTGAATCAAAATAAACAATATTTTACATAAAGAGATTTTACATAGAAAATTAACTGACAGTTTTTATACAGGGCGTGAAATTAAAAAAAATCTTTTTATTTTTCCTATGGATGTGATTGGTCTTAATGGAATTTTTCATATATAGCTTTTTCATTTTCAAAAGAAGTTGCCCATTTGATCTGATATACGGAATAAACAAATATTGTTTATTTACGCTTCTCGCTAGACTCCGCTAGAGGAAAGTAGGGTACTATATCTATTAGAGGAAGTAAGTATTGTAGTAGCGAAAAAATCACTTTTCGAGTTTTTTTCAGATCTTCAGGTTTTGGGGTATCTAGACCACGTTGTCTGTTGTTTCAGAACCTTTAAAAGTACTTAATCAAAAAGAAAAAGGTATAATTTTATCTTAAAATTATTTTGTTTATATACAAGTAAAAGACTTTTACCGTTGATATAAATTTTGTTGGTTTTGCTCTAACTAGGTACTATACAAATATTACTCATACAGGGTGTGAAATTTTAATTAGAATTTAGTTATTTTTTCCTTTAACTCGGAAGTCTGAAAAAGTATGTACCTAAAGCTTTTAGTTAAAGTTTAGATTTCTCATGCAACACAGGCTACTTGACTTGATTTCACGCGGGAAGTTCCGTGCAAAGGATTTTTGCAGATTTTTTACACAACTCTGGTTACTTATATTCACAATCAAGGATTTTTAAACCTTATGACTAAGCTTGGTGAAAAAGGTGTAAACTCAGCGACGGCGAATGTGCGTTGCGGGTGAATCAGATAGATGCGACGTATTAGGCGATGTTTACTAGTCAATCTTGCAGGATGGAGCGGATCATCGTGAAGGTAGGGATGTTACGGAATATCTTTTTTTGTACCTAATAGGACCTGTACCTGTTCCAAACACAAACCTATTCCAGGTCCAACCTATTCCGCATTAAGTATATTCAAGTGATATTCGAGCCGAGAATTTTTTTATTTTTATTTTGAAGAATATTTGTTTTTTTTTTAATAATAGTTCTATATTTTTGGTTATTTTTCTATTTTTTAATTTCTTCTGATGAAAAATAAAACATCCTATTCCTATATATTTTATATATATATATTAGTGGCATAGGTAGATAGATAAATCAGGGACTTTGATTCGTTTCTTTTCTATCACATGCTATTGAAAGATTTTAGAATTACAGTCCATTTATTTTACATATTATGAAAAAAAAAAACGCGTTTCAAATTTCATTCAGCTGCTTCGATAATAGGTAACCCATCCGATTTAAGAAAATTCCTATTTCCTATTATACCTGTACTGGACTTGTACCTGTAACCGACAACCGATTTCACTGAAACAAGAGATTCCAAACGCGACAAGGTGCCAGCGGAATCGCAATAGGTATATCTGATACCTGGTAATAGGTACACGGAATAGGTACCTATAGGATACCTATTCCAAAAGAACAGGTCCAGTTCCGCTGTAACATCTCTACGTGAAGGCGTGTAATGCTATACTTTATTTTTAAAAATGTCGCGCAAAGCTTTACCTTTCGTCATTTCAGTAAATAAATTTATCCGTCGCTACACAGGTTTACATTATACGGGAAGCCGTATTCATGGTAAATTTTGTGACGTCTTTCTTTTCCATACCAGTAAATGGGTGGGTGACAGACATGTGCGTACTCAAAAACATATTGCTAATCGCAAAAGTGTATTACCGTATTGGAAATTTATGTATGATTTTGATTTTGTACTCAGTGTGTGTAACATTTCGCAGAAGATAGTTCAAAATGAACATTTTCAAGTATTTTGGAAATCCTATGTACCTCAGTAGAAACTACCCACACGAAACCAACTAAGGTATACATTGCCAAAAGTCAAAAATTGGTTTTCCTTGTTTTTACTTTTACTCGGTCTCGCTGCCCCAGTTGCTCCACCTAACGACTTTTAAGTTGTAGTAACATATATTACTCAACCATTTCCACACCATAGTACCTATGTAAAACGTACGCATTTTCAATATTTGTTTTTACTTTTACTCTGCGTCGCTTCCGCCTAACGTTTTTCACCGTTTTTCACCAAGCTTACTTTTTACATAAGAAAAACGGAGCAACCGCATATCTATGTAGGTGACTACAGTTTGTAATTTTGTCAGAAAGCTAGTCTGGCAACCTTTTATCAGGACAAACTCTTTGTATAGCCTACCAATATGTTAAATTTAATATTTAACTCTAGCGCCACTGGGAATACTCTAGAGTTTTGACGATGAACCAATTAATATAAGTAATAAGTATCCAAACGAATCCATTTTGGATTTGATTATTTATCAAAAGTGATTAAAATTTGAATCTCGGAAGTTTTTTAGAACATTAACCTGCTACCCCTAAGCACAAAGAAACCGTTTTGTTTTCTCCAGTTCGGAAATGCGAGGCGGCGAAACGTATTCTAAGTTTCTTCGATAAAAGGCTTAATAGTGAAGGTTGGGGGCACTACAGTCAGTCCCTCAAACTTAAAAAAATAAACGTATACTAAAGCTAAAGATAGGTCGGTCCTGGAAACATACATTAGCTGTATATTATGTATTTTTGCGGTCCCGGAACTCGACGTTAAATATCAGTATAATTTGTTCCTCGCTAGATTTATTTTTAATTAGTATATGCATATGCAATTTGCATTAAAAAAATCTGCAAAAATTTTCCCCGGAACTTACCTCGCGAAATCAAAAAAAAAAAACAATTATTAAAAATACACATCATTTTTTCGACAGTAATACCGAAGTTTTGACAGGCACATGATCAATCCAAGGGCGAATTTACGTGGGGGAGGGGGTAATGAAATTTGCCACCAAATTAATTCCAAAAGTATTTAAAAAGTTGTGTCGAAATAAATATTTTACTTTCTCTTACTTAGCAATGCACTAAAATTTATTTTTCCAAAATCCCAGAACTTAGAAATACCTGGATACCTACAAAACAAACAAGTAAATAATATACGGGGTGTTACAAAGCCTGGAGTATTGCAAATATTTCAAAAACTACTGAAAATATATTTTTAAAAACTGGCACGTCTATATTAAAAACGGCACACCTTGGAAGGATAAAACCGTTTTTGTCACTATACAGAGTTAGTCAGAAAGAATAGTAATTTTTTTATTTTAAATGGAAAGTCCTGTATATTTTTGAAGATTCAAATAGTCACATAAAAGGCAAATTCAAAGATATAGAGGTTAATTGATTTATTTGTCAAAATAACAGGTTTATGTAAAAAAATTAAATTATTAATTAATTTTTCGAAAATAGAAAGGTGAGAAAACACTTTTGGAATCAGCTAGGTATTGTCAGATGATAAATAGACAGTTATCAAATCTTCATTCATAAGCATCAAAAACTAGAAATTAGGATGGTAGCTTTACTAGCTTTAATTGAAGGAGAAAAAATTGAAATTTTAATATTGATTGGATATGGTGACCGCCGGAGAACACAACAGGAAGTAAATAGTATGTGAGCTATTCATGCAGACCTATCCTAATCGGCCTGCAATAACCCAGTCATTTTCAGAAATACATATTCAGTAGTTTTTGAAATATTTGCATTACCTATTCCAGACTTTTTTGACACCCTGTATAATATCTATTACTTCACGATTTAATGAAAATACGCTTGATAAAAACAGACGTAGTTTACTGTAAAAAATTTATTTGCTGCTTAATAATTTTAATACTGCAAGATTCAAAAATCGTACTCATCGCAGAACAGATGTTTCCAGTTCTGGATGTGTGAGTCGGACTTCCCCAGTACACCCACGCACGGTACATGGTACTTAGACGTCGGTCTTCGTGGGCTGTCAGAAATAAAAAATTAAAACTTTCTTGCAAAAAGATAAAAAAGATTTGATTTAAGAACTTAGCACGAAACAGCCACGCGCTGGGCTGGTATAAATCATATATTACGTCAGTAGGTTTTTAAGTTCTATTAAATTATACCGAAAAGTAAAAAATTTTCTTTAGTTAGATCACTGTAGCAATTTTCTTCAAAATAATATTTTTGGGTTTGTTGTGACTTGCTTGAACGATTTAAGCAATAAAAAATGCGTGCATATTCCAAATTCAAAATAATGATAACACGAGAAACAAAGATACAAACGGAGGTATACTTTTTTGTCAGATTTAATAAGCGCTGAGATATTTGTGGCGGAGTACTTTAAATATGTGAGATGTACCTTACGTATTACCATAGACTAAATAATACATACATACATATACATTATTTATAGTCTCTGGTGTTACTTACTTACCAGAGTTGCGTAAAATATCTGCAAAAGTCTTTGCTCGGAACTTCCCTTGCGAAATGAGGTCAAGTAGGCTGTATTTTATGAAAAATTTAAAGTGTAACTAAAAGCTTTAGGTACATTCAAATACATTTTCAGACTTATATTCCCGATTTAAAGCAAAAAGAAACTAAATTCTAGTTAAAATTTCACACCCTGTATGAGTAATATTTGTATAGTACTTTGTTAGAACAAAACCAACAAAATTTAATTTT
The DNA here is from genome assembly GCA_963971165.1 of Philopedon plagiatum. Classification (NCBI taxonomy): domain Eukaryota; kingdom Metazoa; phylum Arthropoda; class Insecta; order Coleoptera; family Curculionidae; genus Philopedon; species Philopedon plagiatum. Next base: position 37,487,041 of record OZ020191.1, on the reverse strand, counting down.
TAAGGTTGCCCATCATGTATCTAAAGCATTACAAGTAACTTTATTTTTTAGACCAACACAAAATAATTTTAAGATAAAATATATCTTTTTCTTTTTGATTATGTGGTTTTAAAGTTTCTGAAACAACAGACAACGTGGTCTAGATACCCCAAAACCTGAAGATCTGAAAAAAAAACTCGAAAAGTGATTTTTTCGCTAATACAATACTCCTCTAACAGGTATAGTACCCTACTTTTCTCTAGCCAAAAGCGTAAATAAACAATATTTGTTTATTCCGTATATCAGATCAAATGTGCAACTTCTTTGAAAATGAAAAAGCTACTTATTAAAATTACATTAAGACCAATCACATTCGTAGGAAAAATAAACAAATTTTTTTTTAATTTCACACCCCGTATAAAAATTTTAAAGTTTATTTTCTACATGAAATCTTCAACTGTGTATAAATTATTATTTATTTTGATTCAGTGTTCCAGAGTTATTGCCAAATTAAACATAGTTGGTTTTTAATTTTTTACTCCGTTTTGTATATAAAAATGTGGCGCCAAGCTTTCGGTTCATCCAAATACCTTTTTCATTAAACAGCCATAAGAAAATGCTATTGAAAACTGCTCACCCTGTATGACTGAGCAACCAATTTCATGAAAAATAAAAGCCAGCTGACGTAAAATATGTAATATGTAAATAGTGATATGTATCAAAGATAAATAGTAAGTACTTCAATTAATAGACAATATCTAATTTTTTGATTTGTTCGTCCTATATATGGGAGATTAAAAGTACCTTTATTTACATTAGCGGAAAAATCCTTAGCTATAGCATATAAAATATAATTTTTGTAAAATAATCCTTTTTGATGTACAGCAACAAAAAATAACATTAATTTTTTAAAGTGCTCACCCTGTATATATTTCACGGGAAGTGTAGTCGGTTTAGAGTCAGAATGAAGCCGATTCATATGCAAAATTAAATTTTTTTCTATTCGAGTTTTCGCGCCAACAGACAGACAGGCACACCGACGGAAATGCAAAACTATGTTTGCTCGTGATTTAGGGATCCCAAAACGTGGCGATCTGAAAAAATCTCGAGAGGAGTTTTTTTTACGAATAAAATACTTCCTCTAACGAGGGAAGTGAAAGTCGGTCAAGAAAAGTAGGGGACCACAAAAAGGGCAATGCGATTAAAGCTTAAGCGAGGAATCAAAACACAACCAAAGAAAATAAAAAATCTACCTATAAAATTAACTATACTTAATAGAAAAAAAAAACATTTCTGTAAAAGGGACCTTGCTTGCTTGGTCGCTAAAGGTAATGAGGTAAAATTCTTCCAAGTTCAATTTTAATGAGAGTTTCTGGCTCTGAAAAATATTGTGAGTTACAAAACGAACTTTTTGTTTTCCAAATTAACTTAAAATAAGACGCAAACTTACTTAAATGATTATTTGTGTAATTTAAGTCGGTTTTTTAGACGATAATATTTTTCAAAAACAGGTTTTACCTACAATGAAATTGAATATGACTGCATCTTGTAGCTCATTACTTTTTTCGGTCGAGCAAAACTTGGCCGCTTTTTACAGAAATGTTTTGTTGAGATTTATAATTAACCGGAAGATACTATATTTTTTATCTTCTTAATAATGAACTAAAGTAAATTCTACTTTATTTATCTAGCTTGACTACAAAGCAGATTGGAATACGTGATACTTGCAAATCTTAATATCTCTTTACTGTGTGGTTGCCAGCAGCCCTCAAATTTCAGGTTTTCAAGAGAGTATTTGCATTTATTCACTAGATTTTAATGTATATCCTGGTTTCCAAAATAGTCGGTAGGCATACAAATCGGTACGACAAATCTTGGCATTTTATTTCAGGTACAGCGCCCGAATCCATACGAGCCTTTAAGTTACATCATAATATGTTCCATTTTAACAAAAAAAAATTACCTAATCCTGAAGTATAAAGACCTCTAAGGCACCTACTTTTAAAGTATACCTAAGTCCGTGTCATGCGTCTATAGACGGACGACTAAGCAAAAGCAATACGGTTTCATTTGGGCACAAGCAAAACCCCAAGTTTAAACCAAGTGGTAGCCATCTTTATGTTTTCCATATTTTTACTATATTATGGTCATTTTTGCTTTGCAATATATAATTTCTATATTATGCTGTCCCGGAACTGAGCGATTAACATATAGTGCCGAAATGAATTCCGAGACCGTCCTGGAAACAGGCATTAGACATATAAAATTTCCAAGACCGTCCCGGAAAACGGCAATTGTCTTGGAACTCGTCATAACGTCACAAAAAATGTCTTGGAAGTAAACGCTTGACATACATATATATATATATATATATATATATATATATATATATATATATATATATATATATATATATATATATATGTATATATATATATATATATATATATATATATATATATATATATATATATATATATATATATATATATATATATATGTATATATATATATATATATATATATATATATATATATATATATATGTATATATATATATATATATATATATATATATATATATATATATATATATATATATATATATATATATATATATATATATATATATCGAATAGGATTGAGAAAAAAAGTCTTCCTATTTAAAAGAAGATAACAGAAAGATGTGAGCATTTTGAACGTCTTGGCAGTTTACACAAGACTCGAAAATTTACAACAAATTGGTTACCAAAAATAATAATTGAAGTAAAGACTCCAAGACAGTAAAACCTTGGTTCTAATTCACAAAAATGGGTGTTAACATGTAGCAAGTTCAAGATTAATAGATAGAAAAAAATATGATTTGCTCAGATTTGTTGCGATGTCAAAATGTTTAGTGAATCAATTTGAAATTTGACTGTACATCCACCAATCATTTTTAGCTTGAGATTCTCTGGATTTTACAAACAAAATGAATGATGTATAAAGGATCTAGTATAATTTTCCTGCTTTAAATTTTCAATTAGTAACTTTTTGTCCTATTGTGCCAATATCCTAGTTCAGATGATACATGATACATGTTAGTATTACACACGACAGTTATTTTGATATTTCCTGACATTAGAAAGTAATAAATGTATGGGACACTAAGGCTAAGAACAATTATGTAATTTGAATATAAGATACTATTATTATTAATTACCTTAGCAAATACGAGATAATCAGCACATATAAACATAGACTTAAATGGGTATCCGTTTATATTAAAATTTAAATCGTCGTCTCTTAAACTTATTAAACTAAAAGCTAGGAAACGACAGAAACATATAGCTTGTAGAGTGAGAGATATATTAGAGAGATTTTGGGATCAGTGTTCTAGCTTGTGTTTATAGTTACCGCAATTCCGACATGTGCAGTAATAAAATATGGTAATGCTTCTTTTATTTACAATCATTGGATAAGAGTCACTTATCCCATCTGTTTTAGTTAAGTAATGATAGGCATTACCGCACTAGTGAGGTAATAAGATACTGATAGCGATTCAGGTAGCCGTTTTGCGTCGGTAAGAATATCTGGACATTATATAGAGCGGAGAAGAAAGTAGTGCAAAAATTTAAAAAGTTATTTCTTGTATTTGCATTACTACTTGTTTGTTTTATTGCATACTAGTCAGGATTTAAAGTCTAAGTCAATATCTCGGGACGTTTTTATCAATTTTTTAATTACGTCTTTCTAACAAAAAATATCGAATTTTTTCCAAAAGCGGTCTTTTTATGAAATAAATTCTAAAATTCCGCTACAGTTTCATTAATAACAATATTTCCGTCGATAATCATACAACTTCTAATTTAGTCAGTCTCGAAATGTATACCGAATGTCTGCATTTCCAATTTGCCATCATACGAGGTATAAAATAAAGAAATGCAATGAATCAACAAATGTGTTACCTACGGGTGTAGTAATTTTCACATCCACTGTTCTGAGGAGATTACGCACAAACGAGGGATACCCCTATTTTGCTACCTGTTCACCGAGTTGCAAGAAAGGGATGGGCGCAAGCGCATGCTGATTGGGAACAGAAGCGTGGAATATGTGCATGTTTACGGATGAAAGTCGGTGTAATTTGTATCACTCTGACGGGCGAATCTTAGTTTGGAGAGAAAGAAATGGAAGGTACCGAGAAAAAAATATGGATGCGAGGGTGGCATTTGGAGGTAGTGGAATGACTATATGGTATGGTGTTATGACGAATAAACTGATTTGGTTGTTTTACCTAATAGGGGAAACTATGAATGCGGTTACGTACAAGGACATTATTCCCTTTGGGAATGATTTTATATTAATAGATGATAATGCTCGTCCACATAGAGCGTAGAGTGAGAATTGTTCAAGAAGTTTTGAGAGAAAATAACATTGAGCCAGTGGAGTGGCCTGCTAGATCTCCCGATATGAATGTTACAGGGCATGTGTGGAGTAGAATGAAAGTAAGGTTGAATCAAGAGGAGTACGGATTTAATAATCTGGATGACTTAGCGAATGCAGAGCGGGAAGCTATTCGCCAAGACTTTCTTGCAAATTTGGTGAGCAGCATGCCAAGAAGGGTAGTAGATGTGTTATTGGTGAAACTGTAGAGGACGTTTTGAATTTCATTCATAAAAAAGACCGTTTTGGAAAAAAATCGATATTTTCTGTTGGAAAGTCGTAATTAACAACTGACAAAAACGTTCCGAGATATTAACTTAGACTTCAAATCCTGCCTAGTATGCAATACAACAAACAAGTACTAGTGCAAATACAAGAACTTGAACTTTTTAAATTTTTGAATTTTTTCTCTGCTCTGCATAATGTCCAGATATTCTTACTGCCGCAAAACGGCTTCCTCAAACGAAATGTAAACGAAACGGCCTTTCAGAATCTGAAGAGCTCATCAAAATCCGTCAATTCGTTTTCAAACTGCAACAATTTAAAAGTGATGCCCAAACTTTGCTTTTCGTTTTTTTTTTGACGAGCAGTGTATATAAAATTGCATCTTATTATGGAGTAAGTGCATTAACGTCATTAATTTCAATACTGTTAACTTTAATTAATTAATAACAGGACAGGCAAGAGTATTAAAATAAATTTTAAACTTCCCTATTGCAGAATTAATGAAAAAAACACAAATATTTATGAGTTCGCTTTATTTAAATGTAATCTAGTTTACTGAAATGTAGGTATAAGTTAATTTTGCTTTTAGGTATGCCAACTTTTTGTAAACATACATTTAGATAAGCTCTTTAAATAAATAATTCTTCATTTGTTGTAAACTTTTTGGACCACATTGTGGATGGGCAACTGGGCTCGTCAGCCAGACTCTCATATTGGCTACTAAGACCGGATTTATATCACACAGGGACTCGAAGATTTTATTAAACAGTGATGTAAGTTTTGACGTCGCTAGCTCATAGTCTAAGAATTTTTTAAATTTTATAGAACTATTTAAGAAACTAAAGTAGAATAAAATTTTCTAAAAAATGTACAAAATGAAAGACTAATTACCTCTTCCACTAAATCTGCTAGATCAGTGTTGATGCACCATCTAAAGAACATCAAAATAAGTAAATTTTTCTCGCACCAAAATTTTACAAAAAGAAACACTTAATTTCTGGTATCACAAACCCTTCTCAACACATGCCCAAATCATAAAGCACAATCACACTGATTTATACACAGTTTATCACTTACACCAAGTTTACCGCCAAAATATGTAGAGGTCTCGAAAAGCACGATATAACAGTACTAACAGCCATGTACTGACAGTACCACACAACGAGCTACTAGGTACTACTATTAGCAAGAAGGTTCTTCATTTTCGGTCTTTAGAATTAGTAAAGCTTTCAGCTCCGTTGTCAAAGCTCTAGCAGATCTTTACGTCTTTAAGGTAAACATTGGGTGGAGTTTTCGTACAGGTGTATCTTAGGATATTGGTCAGAACTTTTCACAAAAATAATTATTTTGTGAAATATTATAATAATGTGTTTATTTAATTTCATTTTGTATAAAGTGTGAAATCTCGCAGATTGCACGAGATTTACAACTTTAATGTTTCGGAAATACCTATATACAAAAAACACCAATATGGTATTAAAAAAACAGTCATTAAATCAATGGTAGACTATGCTTGCTATTCCTGATGAATGACTACTATATTTAATACAATTCTTAACTTATTCTTGTTACCATGACGATCATGATTGATTTAAGAATAGTGACACATTGGTTTATATCCAAACAATATTGGTTTTTTAAATATTTGTTATACGGTATGGTTAAAACGGACTTAATTTTTTCACAACGCATGTCTGTTGTAGTGGCATCTAGACTCTAGGCATTGAAATATCTAGTGGATATGAGCATTTACTTACCATTAACAATTGAAACGAATTTATCACACTGATATGATCACAAAATACATTCATCAGCAAAAAACCCAAGCAAACCGGACAAGAAAAATTTTGATCAAGTTTAATGTTAAATAACTTTGCTAATTTTTAGAGATTCATCAAGTCAAGTAGCTTGAAGTTTTTATAAATTACTTGACTTGACTTGAAATCCAAGCTTTTCAGAAATTCACTGCTTGACTTGACTTGGTTTTCCATGGTTACTACTTGACTTGATATCAAGCAATTTCAAGTTACTTGATATTACTTGATAACGACCCGATTATGTATAAAAAGAAGGGGCAAATTATTTCTGCAAGCTCGCATATAAACAAGATGCGGGGTTCCCCGAGCCGACTGTAACGACTGCGTGGTTGCGTATGTTTAAACAAACCAGTATAATAATAAATGTAGATAGGATAGTAATGCGGCGTGCTCCTGATTCGGAGCTTGAAGAGACAGATACCACTCTGTCAGACACAGACGATGATGAAATGATTGGAGAGCTAAACTCGCCATCACTAGTAAAAAAAATTCACACTCTAGCAAAAAAATTGAAAAATTCAGAACATTTGCGTAAAAATTTTGAAAAATTTTGCAATACTGTAAATTTGAAAATGGCTATGCCAAAACTTGATGTCATAACCAGGTGGAATTCAACCTACGAGATGCTACGATGGAGCTTAAGTATGAGAAGGGCCTTGAACATCTTTTGTGATAATTCAGACAACGGTAATACAGCAAGTCTGCAAATACCTTAATATTTTTAAGACTATTTGCAGAACATTAGAAGGTGAAACCTATTGTCCACTTCCGATGGTGATAATTGGAATAAATATGCTTCTAGATAAACTAGAAAAATGGGCTATAGAACTCGACAACACCCCAGGTAGAGATGAAACTGATGAGAAAATAATATATAGCATTCAAGCAGCAAAGGACAAAGTTATCAAACATTGCGAGAGAAGCAACTGGATGTACTACGTTGTTTTAATCTTGCACCCCCGACATAAGGTGGAAACATTCTCCAGCACAAGTTGGGGAGACTTGCAGATGGAGGCAGTCAAGCATTTTGAAGAAATTTTAAAACAAGGTATTTTAGGTCTGGTTCACTTCTCTCATTAGCATCGTCTTCATCTTCAAAACACGATGAAAATAGTGACTGCGGTGAGTTTGACATCGATCTGCTAAGTTTATTTAAGAATCCTGTCAATCTAAATGATGAAATGGCTTGGCGTTATGAAATAGACAAATACCTCTCTGATTCACGAACAGACAGTTCTGAAGATATTTTAGAATGGTGGAAAAGACACGAAAATGTTTTTCCAAATTTGGCCACAATGGCGAAAGATTTTTTGTCAGCTCCGGTTGAAAGGCAGTTTTCCAGGACTGCTCTAACGGTTACAAAAACCCGCAACCGATTAGGCGACAACTCTATTAGAAGCCTTATGTCCCTTAGATCTTGGATGGCGAACAATGATATTAAAGACCTCTTTTAAATTTAGCTGTTATTAGGTACTGTGTTGCTGAATAAGATGAAGAGAACATTCACTGGAAAATCAGTTTTAATATGTTGTTTAATATTTAAGAATAATATATTAAGATATTATTATTTCCTAAAAATAAATTATTATTTCCATTTTTTACTTTTATATTACTTCTTGTTAAAAATTTTGAAATAAGAATTTAAGATTTAGTTTTGCAAATAAAAGGCTTTATTGCAAGGTTCCCTGTCATTTTTTGATAATATCAAACAATATATTTAATGAAAAAATCAAGTAGTCTAGAAGAACTACTTGATTTTTCAAGTACTTGAAATATAATTACTTGATTATTCAAGTACTTAAAATATAACTACTTGACTTGAACTTGACTTGTTTTCAAGTCAAGTCAAGTCAAGTAACTTGAAAATCAAGTCAAGCCGTGAATCCCTACTAATTTTAGACCGTTTTTAATGAAACTTTTGGTAGATTGTAGGCGCATTTCTCAAGAATATCACCTGCTTCTCGATTTAAGAAAAATTTTGACGTGTGATATTATACCGAGGGAAACAAATATAATTTTTTTTTAAGTTTTGAACACCCTGTGGAGAAAATTGGCAATGCGATGATGTTCCAGTGTATTTTATATGAAAGTCGCATCTTTTCTCAACATTTTGTATATTTATTCTTCCCGGTACCTGTTCGTTTTCAGAAGATACAATTTTTAAAGAAAACTCTTGTTATTTTACCATATCTATGGGAAAAAATCATATCAAGACATATCGCGCCCAGATAATGTCACATCTGTGATAATGTAATATGTTGCCTAGTAACAAGCGTCTTATTTCACAAATAGTCAGTGTCAAGCTTAAGATATTGTCTAGACTGTGTGCTGTACCTCTAAACGACGATGTATATCGCTAACGTCATGGTATGTTAGAGGAGGCAGATCTGGACAGCCGAAATAAGCAAAACAATTTTTACAATAGATGAAACTAATTGGAATGGGTCCCTTAAGGTGTCCAGATTAACCATGAAACTCTTTATAAAAATGTCTTATTGAGTATTTTTTTACCAACAATTCATTGCAAAAAAGTAGTTTTTTCATGTATTTTTTCGGTTTTTCCGTCATATATCAGTTATTTATTAACATAGCGGAACGCCATTGGCTCCAGCGGAAAGGTGACAAAATTTTACGCAATTTTTTTCCAAAAAACATGTCTTTGGAAATTAAATTTTTTCGAAAAACGGCTTTTTCGAAAATGGATTAACGAAATTTTTCAAAAATATTTTCTCGAACGCATATTTCGAACCTACATTTTTTCAAAAATGTCCTGACCGCTTTTTCAAAGATGCTTTTTAGAAAATGAAATATTTTAAAAATATCTTCTCCAAATGCCCGTACTTCGAAAGTACATTTTTTCAAAAATGTCTTAAAACAAATAATTTTTAAAACCGGTACATTTTTCGAAAATATACTGTTTTGTAAACAATATTTAGAAAATTAAATTATGAACTCTTGTAGCTTGGAAAATGTTAATGAAAAAAAGACAAAAAAAATCCTGAACAAACCCAAACGAACCTTTTTTGGGTTTGATCAGGTTTCCTTAGGTTTGGTTCGTTACTTTCTAGTAAATTACTTTTTCAAGAAGCCGCTGCTTGAAAAATACATCCGAGAAAATTTAATTTCGGAAAAGATGTCCCCTGAAAAAATGTATGTTTGAAAAGTGCTTTAAACTTAGACAAATTTTACTTTCGTATGTACCATCGTGCCGATAAAAAACTAGGACAGAAAAATCACGAAACTTGGAAAGGAAATACATATCTCCTAGACTTTAAAAGGTGTTCTAGAGCCGGAAAGGTAAAAACACCAGATTTTTAAAGAGTAACCTAGTTACATAATCTAACGTTTTGTATTTTGCGATACGAGGTGGCATCAAAATATATTTCTTGTATAAATTTGAGGGACAGTATATATGGAGAAGCTAAATTTATTGGGCATTTTTTTTAGAAAAAAGACAAATATTTTATTTAAAGTATATTTAATATCGCCTGAAAATGAAAAATATATCCAAATAATAAAATAAATTCAATAAAAGATAAAAAAATACAAACACATAATTTGTCAAAGCAACACAAAATTTTTAATATTTGGTCATAGAACCATTTCTGTTTATTACTTCTTGAAGCCTTTGTGGCATACTTAAAACTAGGTTTCTGCATAATTCGCCCGTTACTTCATCCCAAGCTTGATTTATCCTATAGCGTAATTCATCCCTGTTTCTTGGTCGAAAATCATGTTTATACATGGATTTCACCATTTTACCCCAAATGTTTTCGATCGGGTTCAAATCGGGACTCTTCGAAGGCCAAGGAAGAACTGCTATATTATTTTCTTGGAGAAAATTTTGCACAATACGCGATGTGTGTATTGGAGCATTATCATGCTGAAATGTAAAATTTTGACCATATACAGCGTTTATCGATGGTATCATCACTTCATGTAATATATTAACGTATACGGCTGCAGTTAGTCTTCCTTCCACGATTTGGCAAACTCCGGGCCCTCTAGCGCTAATCCAACCGCAAACATTTATAGAGAAACGCCCACTTTGGTTGGTTTTGTGGGTGTATATCTCATCATACCGCATGCCGGAAGGCCTATAAACCCGAATTCTCCCATTATACATGATTGAAAAGTTTTCTCGTCAGAAAATATAACTGTTTCCCAGAAATTATTCTGATTTAAATATTCATGTGAAAATTCTAACCCGCCCTGTTTGTTTCTTTCCGTTAAAAATATTTTATTAGCAGCACAACGACTTCGTATATCGGAATTTCGAACCCTGTCTCTAGCAGTGTTTGCAGAACCTGGAAAGTTCGTCTCTTCTTTCGCCTTTATTGCAGTGTCGAATGGATGATCCCTTAGATAATTAAGCAGTCTTCTATCTTGATCTTCAGTAGAAATTTTAGGGGGACCTGAACCCGCTTTTCTAATAATAGTCCCATGCCTTTCTATTTTTTGTTTTGCCAACAGCACGGTATTCTTGTTTACTCCCAGTTCATCTGCGATATCCCTAATAAAAGCACCATCTCGCAACCTACTGTAAATAATATCCTTTTGCTGGGGAGTTAATTGTGGCATATTTTTAGAGAAAAATGTGCTTGACAAGTTAATGCTAAAGTGACAATCTATATTGACATGTAAAATTTTCATATGACATTTTACTGGTACCTGGCTCGACAGTAAATATTTCTTAATAGTCTAGGAGAAAAAAGGAAATTTTGCTGTCCTAGTTTTTTATCGGCACGATGGTACTCGTATATCCCGCCAAATGATCAGAAGGCATAAATAAAAAAAATGCTGCAATATTTACACTTCCATATTAATCCAACAATTTGTCCTGTCGCTTATAAGATAAGATGACCAACTATTTTACCTGTTTCTTTTTTCAACAATTTTTTTTGTTAAATTAAGTAAATTTGTTCGAAAAACAGTTTCTTCGAAAATATATTTTTTTAAAAAGAACCTTTTGCCTTTTTCCCGGAAATGTATTCTTTAGAAAACATAGTTTCTCTAAATTTAAATTATGAATAAATGAATGAATGAAATGACACAAAAATGACAAAAAACATCCTAAACTAACCTAAACGAACCTTTTTTGTGTTTGGTTAGATTTACGTTTCCTTGTATTTGCTATGTTACTCTGTAGTAAATTAATTTCAAAAAGGAGTTGTTTCTTAATATGAATTTTCCAAGTCTTCTTCGAAACAATGATTTTTTCTAAAAACGTTGTCTTGAAAAAAATTAGTTTCAAAAGTGGTTACAAAATTTGAAGTTGATCTCAGAAAAAAAAATTTTAAAACATCCCTATTTCTCGAATATCTGTATTATTAAAAAAGTTCTGTTTTCGAGAAAATGTATTTTCGAAAAAATGGATGTTCGAGAAATTTTCGTATACAGTCCAAATGAACAGAAAGTATAAGTAATTAGGGATGTCGCGAATATTCGGTCTATCCGGCCGGATCCGGATATCCGGCCGGTTGGGCCGGATATCTGGTTTGGCCGGATAATTAAATATTCGACCGAATATCCGATGTATTTTATTGTATGGAGACGGTTTATTATTATTATTATAAATTATAATAAAAAATAATTATGCTGCATGTAAAACGAATGTTTTTTTTTATTTTAAAATAAACAACATACAACACGAAAACCTTAGGTAAGTTTAGATAAAAATAAAAACTAAAACCTAATAATTCTGAAAACTAGTACTAGTACTAGTAAATTTATGTAACGAAAATACGAACTTAAATTTTTAATATTTAAAATCAACTAATGGAAGATTGTGGTGTAAGTAAATTAACATTTCGCGATTTTCGGAGGAAAGCCGATTCCGCTTTTCTTCAAACACATTGCCTGCCTCCGAAAAAAGTTGTTCGCTAAAAATTGTGGATGCTGGTACTGACAAGTATTTGAAAGCATACACAGATAAGATGGGAAAATTTTTATTTTCGCCTTTCCACCATGTATATGGAGAAGCAGTTCTTTCGATTAATGGCAAATTCAAATAAGACTGAACCTCGGCCTCTATAGTCTTAGGCACCCGCCCGTCATTTCGGGGATTCCCGCGAATGTTTTCAACTTTGCACGCTTGACGGCGTCGGCGTACGGTTGCTGCAGGTCATCGGTCTGCATTACACAGTAAAAATTATCTCACGACGGGCATGGCGGCTCGATTTACATAGCTACAAACTTTAATTCAATTCGTCCTTTTAAACTGTTGGATATTCGGCCGAATATCCGGATCCGGCGGTTAGCGTTTGGCCGAATATCCGGTTTGGCCGGATAGTAAAAACTACTATTCGCGACATCCCTATAAGTAATTAAAAAATGCTAGAATATTGGAATATTGGTAAGTTAGAATGACAAACCGTTCTATTTTCGCAAGAACAGGTTTAAATATTTCGTCCATTATAAAACAGTGTACATTTCTTAGAACCCTGAAGAATAACAAAGTAATATCGCACTCTGGTTTGCCCGTTTTTTTTTTTTGGTATTTACTTTTGTGTAGCTAGAGGTGACGTTGCCCCCCCCCCCCCCCCCTAGATGCAATTCTAAATCCACCCCTGCAGGGATTTTACAAAAAATCTTTCTTTTTAAAGAGAACAGATATATCGGAAAGAATAAAAACACTGAATGTTAAGAAAAGATGCAACTTCGATATGAAATACACTGGGACATCAGGACTTTCTCCACAGGGTGTTCAGAACCTAAAGAAAAAGAATATAATTTATTTCCCCTGGTATAATATCACACATGGCAATTCTTTTTAAACCGAAAAGCAAGTCATAATCTTGATAAATGCTTCTGCAATTTACCAAAAATTCATTAAAAAAAGGCCTACAATTAGCAAAGTTATTTAACATCAATCTTGATCCGAATTTTTCTTGTCAGTTTTTCTTGCTGATAGTGTATGACGCAAAATTAAAGACGGAACAGCAAAACCTCGACCAGTTGTGAACAGAAAATGAAACATGATATAGATATTCATTTTGATCCACATAGGTACATGCTTAGTGTAGTGGGGGCTGCGTACCCTTAGTATTATTAAAATAAAAATAAGCAGCATTGACATAAAGACAAATAAATTTAGTTTAGTTTTCTTACGGTTTTTAGCAGTGGCGGCTCCTGAAATTTAAGATGTGTCGTATCTCAGTTCGTACGCATGGGACCCACACCAAATTATAGGATGTTACTATTGGGTACTTTAGAAACATTTTCATGAAAAAATATTTAATTTTAAGATTTGCGAAAAAAAGGTAATTTTTTGGGCCGCTTCACCTGAAATCTGAGAAAGTTCTGAAGAAAATTTTATTTCCAAGTTTTTTTTTCATAAATTTTATCAGATTTTAGCGATATGATTCAAATTTCATTGCATTAACTCTAATATCTTGAAATTAATTAATTTTTAAAATTTTTACCCTAAAATATTTTGCCTAAGAAATAATTTAAAATGTCATGTCTTTAAGGAAAATTAGAATATTTTCACCAAATTTGGAATTTGTTGATAAAATTTGATATACTTTATGAAAAAACATGGTGAGTAAAATTTTCCTGAAAGCTTTCTCAGATCTCAGGTGAAGCGGACCAAAAAATTAACTACTTTTCGCAAATTGCAAAATTAAATATTTTGTCACGAAAATGTACCCAATAGTAACATTTTATAATTTGGTGTGGGTCCCATGCGTAGGAACTGAGATACGACAATCTGAAATTCCAGGAACCGCCACTGGTTTTTAGTAGAAAAAAGATATTAGTGTTAAAACAGATTTTATTTATTTAAATTAAAGGAAATTGTAAACTCTAGGTAACAATACGATTTTGTTATAATGAATATAAAAATTAAAACAAAATATTTTGAAATTACAAGAACTCGTTTTGAAAATTTTCTATGAATTAATTACAAGAGCCCAATTTTTTCTTTATAACAAAATGTATACCCAATTTAAGATTTCCTTAGTTTAAGTAACATTTTTGATTAAATAAAATCCTTGCGTTAAAGTTGGAGGTTTAAAAGTGAAGTTATATTCTAACTCTTTTATGTCACGTCAAACCTAGTGTAAATTTTTGAGAAAATTTTGGAGCTTAATTTAAGATCCTCGTTTTTGCGTATTCTCTGTCCTCTTGTAACAAAATGCAATGCTACAATAGCATAAGTCCAGAAACTATTACATACGTTTTCCTTTTAGTTCAGTTGCTCATTTCTGTAACTAAACAATACAGCGCCATCCTGTTTACGAGGACCAAACTCTAAAAACTTACACTATACAAGAAATGACGGATTTTAATTTTAAAATTGTCACTTGTTAGTGTTACCTTATTTAACAAAACGGAACAAAATGGTAGTTTTAATAAAGCGGGGTATTTATAAAAGCTGTGTAATTTCAAGATAACAACCAGACAAAAATAAAAAACAAAGTGTTTACGCCATCTAATAACTTAAGGTAACTTAAATAAATCTCATGCCGTATTGTATATGTTTTATGGACAACAGTTGTAACCAAATTACACTAATTTAACGAACATATAGGTACACTAGTAGAATAATTGATTTTTTCAAATATCGATGCCCATTTACAATAATGCAAGAAAGAGTTGGAAAGAAAAAAAGAAACTAGAATACCAAAAATTGTAAAACAAGGAATAAGCTCTAATGACCTGAAAATTAATTGGTTTAATTTTAACTGCAATACGGAAAAATAAAGCAAGTTATAAGAAACGGTTGAGCAACAAATTTTAAATCCTCACCTATAGTATTAAGTTGGATATACGCTCCAGCACAGCACGTTAAAGAATGGCATTGGAAAAACTCCTCATCTTTTACTTGCGGCAGTCTATCTATGCAGAGTTTTCAGTACTATAAATCAAGATCTATGAGACGCTCTGACAAATTAGGGTAGTCCCAACAACTGTACAGAAGTAAACATTGCCCATGTTTACTCGTGATATTGTAGTAATTATTAGAAGTTTAAAATTGAAAAATTTAGTGTTGGTTTAAAAAATTTTTTTTTTATCTTGGATAGCCCATGTAACTTCGAGCATAAGTACTAAAGTACCGTGGGCGTCTGAAGAGAAGGAAAACGTAATCTACTGAGTCTATCTATAATTCACAGCTTGAAGCTTTTTACATATTTTTTTTTTAAATGGCAAAATAATTATAGTCAATTTATGTCATAGGTTAGACATTCCAAACTTCACTGAAAATTTCCTCTAATACACTTCTTATTTGAGTGAACAAATTTAAATTGTCATTTTGACATAAATTTAATTCTGCTTTAATAATTGCGAAAATTTTCGTTTAGATTTACTAATATCACTAGACAGGTCTAATTTGGCAAGTAAAGAGTTTAAACTGACAAGTAGTGTAAGAATAAGACAGATAATGTCCGATGACCCGATAAACTGTTAGGCTGTGGCTACATGGTTTACAGAGGTTTTAAACTTTTCAGATGATTAAAAAGTAAAAATCATAAGAAGTCGCGTATACTCATTTAAAGTTTTCTTTTACAGTTACTCAGGTGCTTTATTTGTAGGTAACGTATGTAACAGCAATGTAACAAAAACTGAATTCACTAAAAAGGTTTGATATTTACTGATTTAAATAAATATTTAGGTGATCATTATCGTGTGGAAAATACATATTAACACTATCATTTTCTTTATAAATTTGAATGAAATAAATTCCTAGTACAAAACACTTGTCATTTAAAACCCTTTTAGCAGTAAGAGATGGAAGATATATCTATACAAACAAAGGACAAAAACAATAGGATAACCGTAAAGAAAATAATAAAAGACGAAATCGTGGAATAAATTCGGAGAAAAAATAACAAATAACTTTAGAGAAAGCCTCAAAAAATATTCTATGGAACTTTAAGAAATATGCAGAAACCAAACCACAAAACATTGAAAACTATAAAAGATAAAAAAAAACGGACAAGATATAACAGAGGAAGATGAAATCATGGAAAGATGATAATAATATTTTAAGGAACTATTGGAAGGAAGAGATATAACGGAATCAAGGATCAATATAGATCATACAACTATAATTGCAGAAGCAGAAGAAATAACACCGACAGAATTGGAATGCGTGATTGGGAGATGTACACTAGGAAAAGCACCCGGGCATCACAGTATAACGAACGAAATGATACGAGCACTACCAAAATCGCCGATAGAAATAATTGAGACAAATAATGAACAATATAATGAAACAGGGAGAAATACCAGAAGAAGGGCAAACAGGCATAATAAGCTCAATATATACAAGAAAGGCGATAACCACAACTGCAAGAACTACAGAGCGATCACCCTATTAAGCAGCTAGAATATACGCAGAAATCCTAGAAAGAAGAATAAGACCAAAACTAGAAGAGACAATCGAAGATACACAATTTGGATTTAGAACAAACAGAGGGACTCAGGACGCTATATTCATATTAAGACAAATAACAGAAAAAGCTTTAAAAGAAAACAAAGAAACTCACATCTGCTATATAGAGCTAGAAAAAGCTATCGACAAAAAAGACAGATACAACATATGGGATATTGGAAAATCGGGGAATACAAAAATATATAATTAAAGGGATAAAAACTTCCACAAAAGAACAAAAAATTACGTACACGAAAACCCGAAGCCTCAGGTGTGTTCGAAACAATTAAAGATCTAAAACAGAGGGATGTATTCTAAGCCCTCTAGCAAGATGAAATAAGAGAAGCAGCATAACGAAGAGGAATAAAATTCACAAAGACATCGATAGACTGGCACAAGACAGAAATAATGGGAGAGAAATATGCAAAAGAAGCCCATCGCAAAACGACTCAACTCCCACCCCCCGCCTCACACCCCGTACGGGCAGATAGGCATAAGGAATAAATAAGTAAGTAGCAGTAGTAAACCCCGGGAATATTGTTTAAGGAAAATGTCAGAAGAGAAGAACAAATATTAATGATATAATTTATATTAAAATGTATTTGTAATTAAAATTAGTTTCTGTGTTTTGTTCGTATTTTTGAAAACACAGTACTTAGTGTACTTACTTACATGGCAAATAAGTGTATCGGAATTGGATATTAAAATAAAGTAATACATAGGTTGATTTAAGTTTCACCAACGTCATTAACACCCAGATTCACTAAAAAGTTTTAAGATTTAGTACTGGTTTAGATTAAGGTCTTCTAGTTGATCAGTTAGGTTTTTGTCCTGTCTTTTAATAATAAGTCGTCATTAAAAACTTAGGAGTTTTTTAATATTTCAGCCATTCGCTCGATTTTCAAATAATTTTTGTCTTGGAACGTGTTGCTAAAATGGGTCGAGTTCTGTTATTGTGGAAAGTACATACTTACTTACATTGCCCTTTACTTAATAAATTTGCAAACATCCTTAACAATAAATTCACAGTAAAAACTTAGATAGACCTGTCTAGCATTGGAGAACCTGATCGTAAATGACTAAGTATATAATGTTATTGCACAAATAAGTTTAAAATACATCTGTTTTAGTAATATCTATCGATTTTTTTAGTATTTCGTTAGTCTAATTCGCAAATCACATAAGTCACATTTCACAAATTTTGCAGGAGATGTAAAAAACTTCACACAATATTATTTGTAAAGCCTAAGTGGATAAAATTTACAAGATACATTATAACAGTAACTCTCTATAATGGCAAAAGGTTTGTTTATCAAAAATTAGTATTCTTTTCTAATAAGTGGACTTATTGGTTTTGCAGCATGAAATACAAAATTTGTTACGGAGTTGTGTGATTTGTACCAGATACAATGTAAATAAAAATTTTAAAGAAAAGTGGGAAAATAAATCAAAGTTGTCTATATTTAAACTAGTGTTAGTTGCAACAAAAATAAAGTGAACTATTTGGGTTGAACAACAAGATTATCATAAAAGGTGTGATAGTCTGACTCCATAGTGGTTTTAAGCGCCATTAAATGACCGTATTTGTCGCTTTTTACTCCTACCGGTGTCTTATAGACAGGAGGAAGATCTTCAAATTTGGTAACTTTTGCACTTTTGTTATACCTGCATAGAAGTTCATTCCACTCATCTGTGTGTCTAATTTTAAAATATATTTTTCCATCTGGGTTATACTTTAATGCTTTTATGTCCATTACAGTAGGGTCGCCAGATTTCCGCCCAGGTCTAATCGAGCTAACAAAATTTACAGAATCAAATTTCTTAAAAAACGTGTGGTCTAGGTAAGATACCTCATAACCATTTGGCTCCAAGCTGGAAGCTCTACATATCTGTACGTAATCTGCAGGAAGGTTTATTTTTCTACCTTTAATTCTCCTTTCTATTTTCGAATGCATATTATCGCACTCCATTTGAGTGTGCCCTGGCAATAGATATTTTTGAAGTATTGTAATTTGTTTGTCCATTGCCAAATTTAATAATGCGTTTGCAAGGGTCGAGTTCCGATTTTGGCAAGTACAGCCATCACTATAGAATATAAAAGTACTTCTTGTAGTTTGGTCGATGTTGTTATTTGACGCTAACTGTTTTTCTATGAATTGGCACAGAATTGAAGCAAAAATATTTGCGGTTAACCCAGCTTCGGCTTCGTGCCAGATGAAGCAATAACCTTTTTTGGTTTTTAAATCAAATACTGTGAAATTGTGCACGGCCAGCTTCATTTTGAAATATAAGGCTGACGCGTTGGATTGAGGACAAAGTAACACCTTTTGCATGTCCATTGTATAAATTGCTGTATTTTTGTCACCATTAGATTTGTCTTTTTCTTTTTCATCCCTGGCTTCATTTTTCTTTACTATATGCAAATCATACTCTGTTTGTGCAACATTTCCAGCTCTAAATGAAACACACACGTCACATTCATCCTTTTTTGGAGTAAATAGGCTAAGATTTAAATCTTCAAACATGTGACTAAACATAGTAATAGACAATGGCACTTCCTTAAAGTTAGGGCACCATTCAGTTTTATACAAAGCATATAATTCTGATTTTGATCTCCATTTGGGCTCCAAATATAATTATTTACTAGACTTCCTGCAATAATGGGATTCCATTTTGGGAAGTGATTCAAAAAACTCTTTTAAATGGGCCTTCTTCTCGGACGATTTCAGAGGTCTTGCGTCTGAAACTACCTCTGTATTTTGTTCAGGAGTAGGTCCATCATTAACCTTGTCGCAGGATTTAAGCCAATTATGAATGGTCCAGGCTTTTAGTGCCAAGGTATTTGCAAACATTGTTTTGCAAACTCTAAGCTTTTCGTCACTTTTAATCAAAAAATAAAAGTATGTTGAATCTCTTTGAGATTGATCTTCATTTTTTCTGTTTCTACTTCTTTTAGTTTCAGTCTTATTACAAAGCAGCTTCACGTAGAGTTTTTTTTTCTTTCCAAGACAGTTTCCAAAAAGATTCAAATATGGCCTTTCTATCTTCCTCTTCAAAAATACGACATTTAAGCTTCGAACTGTTTCCTGATAGTTTACAATGGCATTGTGGTCCCAAGGTTTTTCTTTGCCTTCTGACACCATAATCCCATGATTCTGCTTGTTTATTTTTTCCCAAATACGGCATTCCTTTTTCCCTTTTCTTTTTATTGCTGTTCTTGCCCCAGTCGTCGTCATTAACGTGTTGTCTTTTGCGTCTCGTTCTTATGTCAAGATTCTCTTCAAAACCATGTTGCTGTATATTATTTTCTAAACCACCGTTATCTTCTATGTCATTTCCAGTTTCTTCTGTTTCATCTTTGTCCTTAGCATTTTGTGTTTGAAATAAATCCTTTTCTAGATCACGGTCATTTTCTCTGTAGACATTCTTGTTAGTTTCATTTTCTTCCGTTTCATCTTGGTCCTTAGCATTTTGTGTTTGAAATAAATCATTTTCTAGATCACGGTCATTTTCTCTGTAGACATTCTTGTTAGTTTCATTTTCTTCCGTTTCATCTTGGTCCTTAGCATTTTATGTTTGAAATAAATCATTTTCTAGATCACGGTCATTTTCTCTGTAGACATTCTTGTTAGTTTCGTTTTCTTCCGTTTCATCTTGGTCCTTAGCATTTTGTGTCTGAAATAAATCAGTTTCTAGATCACGGTCATTTTCTCTGTAGACATTTTTGTTAGTTTCGTTTTCTTCCGTTTCATCTTGGTCCTTAGCATTTTGTGTCTGAAATAAATCATTTTCTAGATCACGGTCATTTTCTCTGTAGACTATCTTGTTAGTTTCATTTTCTTCCGTTTCATCTTGGTCCTTATCATTTTTTTCTGGAAGTGAACTTTGTTGTGGAGAACATGAATTAATGTACTCAATTTGAACATTAGGAACTGTTTGAAAAGATAATATATTATACTGATTTAACTCATGCGACAGACTTAAATTACAAGTAGTGATGTTTCGAGAAATCTGGACATCCTCAAAGGTTTTAGCATTAACTGGTTCTTCAAACAATACCAATGATCCATTACGAAATTCGGAAAGACCTAATTCTTGATCCAATAGTTGTTGCTGTTCTAAGATTGGAGAGCAGACGGCTAATTCCAATGTATGAGTATTACTGGGATGTAAAATTGTATCAGCCACATCTGTTGAAATACCTCGACGACCTAATTCTTGGCAAGGTAATATGGACGGCTGGATAGTTTGCATTGTATTCTTAGAATTTCGACAAAGATTGGGTAGATTTATAGTTTCATTTTCTTCCTTTACTGACATACTCATAATTTTTAAAGTCCTTGCATTGAACGGCATTCTGAAAAAATATACATAATAATCTTGATTATTTATTAAGGCAACAAACGAATAACTAATAAATGTAGTATGGGGGAAAGTAATACAACGTATACTCCACAAATTATAGTTCTGTGGCGTTAATAATTATAATTAAACATGTTTCGGGGGCAGAAAGCAAAAAGATAATTATTAGAATTTTGCGCCAATATTAACAAAAGAAAACACATAACTCCGTCAATAAAGCCGAACTTACTAACGGGAAATACACACAACTCCACAGCCACCCAAAAATATATTAAAGAAAAGCACACAACTCCATCCGTAAAGATATTTACCTAAAGGGAAAATCACACAACTCCACAGACGTACTAAAATTGGTTTAAAATCGTAACAACCTAAAACTATGGTAAATAATAGTAAAAAATGTTCAATATTCGGTACTTACTTGTAAAATAAAAGTAGACCTCAAACACACTTTTTCACTTATTTCGGCAAAAACTGCACAAAGCTTAAGACGAGTTTTAGCATGCAGCTGTTTCTGCTTACACTGACGGACTAATGTGATTTGCGAATTGCCTAATACACATATTGGACATGTGTGATATTTTGTTTCCGTTATTGCCGATTTAAAAACATTCTTTCGGACTTGTTTGACATTCGAGTGCGTAGGTATTTATATTGTCTAATAGATGGTGCCACTAACTCGATTATGGAAAAAATTGGACTTATGTGATTTGCGAATTAGACTAACGATTTGTTTCATGATTACCCGTAAATTTTTTTTGTTCAGACAAAACCCCAAAATCTCGCTATTTTAAAATTTTCTTCCGGAATCAAGTTTTTCCAATCTGACAACCCTAGTGGCGCTTGTCCAGAATCAAAGTTATTTATTTCTTTTCCATTTTTTATTGTATCAACCAACATAAGGCTAACGGTGTAAACATAGCTTTTAGGTCGGTTAATATTTCCAGAAATTTTATAATTATGAAGAGATATATTATGTCTTTTTGTGTTTACACAGATGATGTTTAAGTAACACTAGTTTTAAATGTTTTTGTTCTGTTTTATATAGTGATATTAGAACTGTGGTGACAACACGAAAGAAGCGATAATTTTTTAATGAAATTATATTCTTTCTAAGATTGGGTTGTCGTTATCAGTGAACGTGGTTTTGATAAACTCATCCTGAATTCATAATGCTAAAATAATTAATCAAAAATCGCCTATTTTTAATATCATGTAATATTAAAATTGATCATTAAAACAATACTTAAGCTAGCTAGATTACATTCAATTTTGCAAAAACAAAACATTTAAGTGCTTTTATTTGGTAAACACTTTTGGACAGCAGGGCATGCCTTAATAATACTTTTAAATTTAAATAAAAATAACCATAACATAATTCATAAAGGTTAGTGCATGAGACATAAGCTATAGTAGGGGTTTGTTTATTTAATAAGGGCGCCATTAGGGTAAATAAAGAATGGCAACAGAAACCAGACTACTAACAAGGAATGCGGTCAATTCCTAAAAGTGATATTTTTGATATACCTGTAAAAGGTACCTAAACTATTATAGAAACTACTTAAAATTAAATTGGCTATCTAAAAAACAATGTCTTTTCACAATTTGCTACAATGACAGTTTAAAAGGACCACCCATTTTACACACAACCCTAGTCAAAAGATTAAAATCTGTTGTTTTCAAATTTTAGGGTGATCAGTGAACATAAAAATATTGACCAGGACTTTCTGCTAAATAGTCTGCTATATTTACAGGATTCATTACAAAAAAATCGGTCAAGTGCTAGCTATACTTGCATAGTTAGTGTTCCGCGCCATCAGCCCCCCACTTAACCTGAGCAAACCTCGGCCGCCCGATCTCCGTTCATCTGCCACGCTACCCGCCGCCGACGGCACCAACGCCGTATCAAATCGCATATACGCGGAGCTGAATGGGCCAAATTAAAAATTTTGAAAAACGTGTAAGGACAAAAGTTTTAGTCAAAAAACTTGTTTTCTAAAACCAGTGGTTCAGCGGCTATAAGGAAATAAACAATTAAATTGTGTATAACAATTGACCGCGCTAGAATTTTTTAATCCTGATAATATTTCGCTTATCTACACCTAATTCTCAATGTTCTTGATTTTTTCAGATTTTTGTGAGCGATCCTTCTGGTGATAATGGTGGGGGACAACAATTTTTAAGCGTTTTTTTCCGAAAAATGTTTTAAAAAATGCAATAACAAAATACAGCATATATATTATTGAATTCGTGTTTCAATAAGCTTTCATGTGACACCCTACACGACGCCCTTGAGAAAAAAAATGCAGTGCCCAATTTACCCCCCGAAATTAATCATCAGAATTAAAATGTAACTTTTTGTACTTCAAGTCTATAATTGGGCCAGCACACTCTATCTCTGTGCCAAATTTCAAATTTTTACGTCGAATAGTTTTAGAGAAAATCGCCTGTGACAGACGGAGGAACTAGACGTACGGACGGACACCGAAGTGTTTCCATAAGTGTTCCGTTTGGCGGAACACTAAAAATAAAAAAACGACAAATATGAAGGGTACAGAGTTTTGATGTCATCTTGTAACCTCCAAAAACAAACAACGTGTGCGTTCAAAATATTACAAAATAATTTTAATAAATATATGACAATCTGTCAAGACTTAAAATTAGTTAAAGCTTTCAAATAGTTGTAATCGTCCAGTTTCTCCTAAGTACTTTTAAAGGCATTTATTATTACAAATAAGTTACAATTCACAAAAACTTACAACTAGTAGGTATATAGTACAAGTACATAGTACAGTAAATACAAAGCACAATACAAATATACAATAAAAAGTACACGCCGAGTGTTGGTACAAGTACCCTCCTCTGCGTGGGAGAACCGGCAGTGCCGGGGGCTGGTGGAGGCCCTGGGGAAGCCGTTTCCGAATGCAGTTCCTGATCGTTTCACAGTCCGTTCGGTGATCCTTGCGGTGTGTAAGAGTTACAGTATTGCAATGCTTAAATAAGTGTGATGTTTAAATGTTAGTTTTGATTGGGTTGTTTTGAAGTTGGCAGTTAGTTTTCGAGTGGAAAAAATGAGAAAAAAACCACCTTGATATTAAGTTTCTCCTAAGTAGGTTTTTC
The DNA here is from genome assembly GCA_963971165.1 of Philopedon plagiatum. Classification (NCBI taxonomy): domain Eukaryota; kingdom Metazoa; phylum Arthropoda; class Insecta; order Coleoptera; family Curculionidae; genus Philopedon; species Philopedon plagiatum. The sequence continues at coordinate 37,462,738 of OZ020191.1, read as the reverse complement.
CCATTAATGCACTTCGGATATTTACTCTTTATATGGTAGTATTTCTTCGCTGTGCTTTTAGCCAGCTTTTCAGAAGAAGCAAAACACGTTTAAGTATTTTTACTGAAAATGCTTCATACAAATTAGTAAAGCTATACAGTTCAAAAATTAAGGAACATGGACTAATAGTTTCTGGATAATAATTTTACTTTCATTTGAAAATAGGTACAAAATTTTTGTCAAATGGTGGTAAATGTGTTCGGTTCAAGCAAGTTCGAGATTCGGAAGCAAAACAATACTATGAGACTATGAGGACAAAACGTTCAATGTGGGATCAGATTTAGAAATTTCTCACGAAACGGTGGTTATAAACTGGAACAATCTACAACTGCCGAGCAAGTTGCTAAAATTTTAGATTACGCTTTTAACATGAAAAAACATACCTAATGGCGAAGACTACAACGAATCCAGTATGAAAATATTATGGAACACAACGGCCCTAATGGTTTCAGGATAAGTATTTGAAGGAATTTGGAATCATTTGGATCCTTTTCCTGCTGTGTGCTTTAAAACTGCTTGTTTAGCAAGAGATACAAAACGAAAATTGCTCCAGGGTTGCCAAGAAGAAAGGAAAGAGTTCACTTATGCTCCTTTGGACTCGTTTGGCGAGGTAATCAGGTGACAAACTGCAAAATTCATTATTTATAAATGAATCGAATACTGGAAGAATCGAGTACAATCCCATTTATTCGAAAACTACCCAAGGCGGTGCGAAATCACTTTCAATAGTAAGTGGCTTGAATGAAATTTGTAAATGAAAATCTCTGTCCTGTAAGATTATTGTTAAATAAATGTTTACTTAAATGTGTTCTTTTGTTTTGTGAAATAGTCATGCCGAATATCATTCGAGATAAAATTTTGTAGACAAAGTTTATCTCTTGTGTTATTCAAGTTTGTTGCTTTTTGGCAATCTAGCTCATGGCATTTTATTCAAAACCACTCGGCTGGCGTTGTTAAAATGTCATTCTCGAAATTGCAAAACAAAATTTCATAACAATAGAAAAAAAATTCCGACACAAGTTTCTCCTTTATGATATGGCATTTTCATTTTAAGTGCGAATGTTTTAAAAAATATTGCATTATTTAGAAATTTCTGTTTATACTTTTGTATAACTGATCATTTCTGTCAGATATGTATATAATATATTATATTATTCTTGACTGCCTTGGCGCCAACATTTTAGTACAAGAAAACATGTTAACCCAAATACTTTATCCTTATTGTCCTTTGGATATCACCAATAAACAGAGTAGTAAACTTTTGATTTATATACTTCTTTCCATTCATCTTTATATTTCTAAGCTATGTATCTTTTAATATGTTATTTCCCGCTCACCCGATTATGTCTTATGTCATTGCTATAGCAGATTATTCGCCCATAATTGCTAAATTTTAATGTGAACTTTGATACTTTTTCTATAATTTAATAATTTATACGGTGTGTTTAAGAAAGTATGCATGCACGCCATGTTACGGAAAACTATATTATTATTGAATTCTCCAAACAATTTATTCTTGTCAACAGTTGGTGCTTACTGTTAAACTTAAATCTAACCATATCATATCTTATGTAAAAGATATTGAAAAGTTGTTTTAAATCAAAAACTTAACGCAAATATAAGTTTTGAGAATAGGGTAAATGTGGGAGAGATGCCGCAGGTCACGTGGTACGCGTGTTGGTAGAGTCAAAATCAATCGTGTAAAGTACAATAACGTTGGTGCCGGCGGAAAGATTGTTGAGGCAGCAACTCTCTCGAACCTTGTGCGACTTCATTAAAAACCAGTGGTTAACTAAAAGTTTTCCCTCCGCCGGCACCTCATTATACTTTACAGGATTGATTTTGACTCTACCTACAAGACTTTGGTAACAGCAACATCGGAAGTCAGCTGGCTAGTAAGCGTGTATGCAGTCGATAGGGTTTTCCTTTGCCTTTTGAGATCGTAATTTAACAATTAAAACGGTAAGTAACATATTTATTGCAAGATATTTTATAGGGTACTTTTCAAACTTTAGTAGCACATTGAATTTTAAGGAAAATCGGTTTGATTTGTATTATTCGAGTTGGATTGGCTATTTTATAGATTAATATGCATATTTTAGTTTAGGTTTTTATTTTGGTTTTTTGCAAAAGTGATGCGGCGTTTCTCCCTACCGCAAAGGATAGATGCCACATATTGTAGTTTTGTGTTTAGATGAAAGTGATATGTATTATTTAGTCTATGCTTCAAGTCTTTAATTAGGCCACCACACTCTATCGCTGTACCAAATTTCAAATTTTTTCGTCAAATAGTTTTAGAGAAAATCGCCTGTGACCGAAGGACGGACGGACGGACGGACGGACACCGATGTGATTCCATAAGGGGTTCGTTTCAGGGAACACTAAAAATAAGTAATAATATTCTGTAGGTTTACAATTCCCAGAAAATATCAGCGTAAGGCCAGCACCAAATCAAAAGGAAAAAGGACAGAAGAATAAAATTGGAATTGTTGTCAGAAGTGCAAAATTGCTACGTGAGATATCTACCATGTTCCCCACCAAATGCAACATACATAAAATATTATGCAAACGAGAAGAAAAACAAATAAGGCACTGTCCCTTATGGAAAATAGAAAATTATTATCAGGAAGTTATTATAGGACGTAGGTTTATGATACAAAATATCATTACAAGCAGTTGTGCAGCCTTTTGAAGCAAATTATAGTAATGGCCCAGGTAATGGTAAAAAGGAAGATTATTGAAATTTGATATATCAGTCTTAAACTTTACCTTTTAGGTAAAGTTTCCAATTGCTTTATAACTTTTTAGAAATTTTAAAAGTAAGGTTACTCTACCTTAGGTTATTTTTGAAAAATACGCTATTTGTGCCTGCCCTAACAATTTTACATAAGATATGCAATGTAAGTATTTAAATTGACAATAACCAACTTCTTTCAGGAACAAATTTTTTTGAGAAATCAATAATAAAAAGATACCCATATGTTGCATACTTTTTGGAACACACTATGTTTGAATTGTTTTAATTTTTTTCCATTTAACACTGTACGTAACAGGCAATTCTATAAACCTTTACATACCCTTTATTTTAGAGTGTGGAACAAAAGGAATTCCATTGTTTTATTGTTAAAAAGTTTATTGCTCAAGAATAATAAAGTACTAAAATTTATTAGAGTTTGTCACCTCATAAACTTTAAAAATTAAAGGTAACAATACAGTAAATCATAAAGCTTGCGGTAACAAAAGGACTCTTGTAGTTTGAAAAGGTTCAATATTTTGGTCACTATGCATAAAACATGTTCTTAGAAAAGAAAGGAGGGATTAGTATCACAAGTGGTACCAGTACGTATTTTGTGACGGAATTTTGACAACCTCGATAGTTATTTTTATATTTCCTAAATAAATAAGCAAACTTACCTAAAAATGTTTCCAAATTACATATTATAATACGAAGTGTAATATTAAATAAACAGAGACAACAGAACAGTGATTTTCTTATACGAGTAGGGTAAAGTCCGATATTTTCGTGATAGTTGTAATACTTTTTGCTACTCCGTGGAGCTTCTTGTTTATAAAAAGCTTTATATTAATAGCCCAGATAAAACGGTTAATAGCCCAAAGAAACCACATCGTATAATCAGATTTTCATAACATTTATTTTAGGGTTATGCTACTTTTGTGATACAAATAATAATATTGAAACATTCAGTGCCTCACTGAATGTCCACTTTATTGCAATCTCCATATTATTTTTAAAAGTCCATAACAGCCAAAATAAAAGACTTCTAAATAAAACGTTTTTACGTGACAAGCTTGCTAGTAGGATTAAGGAAAATAGCAAGCAACAATAAAGTACAAATCTGTAATACCCTAGCTAAGTGATGGTTTAATATCTTCACTAAGAATTTACTTTCTTACATATAAAACATATAGGAAACGTTATTCTTTGTTGTACAGTTATCACCAGAAGGAACTGTCAGTTATATATGTGGCGTCGTGGAAAGAACTGCAGTCTTGCGAACATGTCATTTTAACTAAGTTTAAATGTAAACATTTCGAAACTATAATGACTGACTGTTTCATATCCCGTCCGTTTCATTGCAACTCTCCCCTACCCCTTACAAAAGGGTGGAGACGCGCTCGTGCGATCTTAAATCAGGACCAGCTGCCACTGGTGCATGAAACAAATCAGGTAAGAATTCTTATCATAAAAGTGAAACGTACCTTTGCAAATTATCCCAAATTCCAAAAAATATACTTATACGAAGAATTTGGGCTAAAAATTTTGGTTTTTTACTATTTTTAATTATAAACTTCCGTAGGGCAAAAAATTTGACAATACTCATCCCATCCACATAAATTGCCTAGCCCTATATATGAGGCGAATCTGCAAAAGTGACTCTTGGCAAAAATTTTAAAAATCTATATTGTACAAAGTTATAATGCAAGTGGAATCTAAGGACGCACTCAGCTTGGAGAAAAAGTGACTTTCTTTTTATTTATTTATTTATTTATTTATTCATGTGTACACTACGGAATAACAATTTAAAATGGTACAAATTAAAAAGGAAAAAATACCCAAGCATATAAATAAAATTAAGAAGAAACACTAAAAAAAGTATAGACACAAATTTAACAATAAAGCAGGGAGCTAAGACTATTAAATTATTTAAATTAAGTAAGTTTTTGTAGGTTTGACAATGTAGTACTAAAAATACCACAGTCCTGTTTTTTTTTTAGTCTAAAGAGCACCGCGATACAAAATTACCCAAATTCATAATGTACAATTTTAGGTAGCCTGCATGAAAAGAGACATGAGAAGATCTAAAGGACATATCGTCGGTAATGAATAGCACTTGTCCAATGTGCGAACACTAGGGGCGAATCATGTTACAAGCACCTCGCGTCGGTTTACTTCAAATTAAACAAAAATTTAAAGAAAAACTAAATTTTATTATTATTAAATTGAAGAATCGTTACTTACCTTTTCGGCATTTGTGCGGAAAAGTAACTTTTCCGTGCTCTACATTTTTCTTTCCAGAAATTAAAAAATATAACATTGGTTATTTTTTAATACAAACTTTATTAGTGAGAAACATTAGGAATGATAAATATTAAAATTTTTGAAACATTAGGAACGATAAATAATAAAATTAAAAGTACAATTTGTAGCTCTTGAAATTTTTTTGCGGATTTCATTTATTTTCCCTCGTTTCCTGTAGTTTTTCTCGCAAACATTGATATTGAATGATTTTCGTTGGAAGTGTAATGGGTATTTTGTGGTTTGCTGTAAAGTTGTTGCTGCTGGAGTTAAAAGATACTAGTGCTATGCGTCTCATCTGATTGGTCTAACAACAGAGACGTGATTGACTGATATATGTTAATACATGGTTTTTCAAGTATATCTCGAGCAATTTTCCTTTTTTTCTCAATACAGTCTTCAATATAAGACTCCGCCACTGAACTAAATTTCCACCCAAGTCTCTTAGTGTTGGTAATATTGGAGCCGGAGTTTGCCAACATTGTTTCTAAAGATCTACGGAAACAACGTCCGGCATAAATCTTAGAATTCTGCAGGCCTAAGCTCCCTGCTATGTTTGAAGGCATTTTTCCAAACGTATTTATGCCCACATATTGTCTGGAACATTTTCCATCTTTGTATGCCAAGAAAAATCGTCGATGAGAAGTAGCTGTAGGGCGAAAGGAGTTGTACTTTTTGTACAGTTCAATGTAGCTTATTTTAGATCCAGGATTACATACAGCAAATTTTCTTGGAACATTTGTTTTTGTTTGGGTATTGTTATTAATAAAACACCTTCTTTCTCTTAATACTGTCTATGGTGAGCTTCATCATCTCTTCCCTGTGGCAAGCGCCTGCTATGCCGAAAATTGTTGCAACTTTGATCATTAGATAAATATTATTACCTGGTGCTTTACAGAGAAAATTCTCAATATTTGCTTTTTCGAAATTTTTTTATTTTTTCGGCGTAAATCGGTCATTACGTCTTTTTAAAAAGGCAGTTAACTTAAAAAATCTGCTCAAATCGATCTCCTTTTTAAGTTTGATGATGAGCTTAATCATGGACCATAGGGTAGAGGGTGAATATTTTTTGGATAGATGATTAAAATATGCCATAAATACCTCCTCTTTTAATGACGATACTTTTTCTCAGTATACACCATAATTTAAAAGCTAGAAATTCCTTTTCGTGTCGTTGCTGCGACTTCTCGGGTATTAAACGACTACTTGCCTCGTTTGCTGCTTCCATTATTTCATCTGAAATGATTTCTTCATCGAAATTGTCTATTTTCAGGGTGGTTATAAGTTATAACTTAAAATTATCTTAAATATCGCAGTTACCACGATACACTTACAACGGTATGCTACGTTGTGACGTCACTTCGAGAAAAAATCTTAAATTGACTAGGCGCTTACCTGAGCAAATGAAATATGACAATGATATTTTAATAAACGTCAACTCAACACAGTATCCAACAATAAACTGACCTGTTCTTATGTACAAGGGGTGCAAGCGTCTAGCCAATTTAAGATTTTTTCTCGAAGTGACGTCACAACGTAGCATACCGTTGTAAGTGTATCGTGGCAGTTACTTAAAAAATTTAACTGGAAATTGATTTAAGACACCTTTAATCTCCTCGTTGCTAAGGAGACGATACCAAAATAACAATACAATCTGTTGCATAAACAAACTAGATCAGACATTTGCTTTTATGATACTTATCGAACAAACAGGTTAATACCCAACATAACTGGTCGAACTATGACGTTCACTTAATACAGAGTGTTTGCAAAGACATTTTTGTAGTCGAAAGCTAGAAGAAACTAAATTTGACGAAAAAAGGTTTTTTTTAATTCGTGCGGAAAATAACTACCGCACAAGTCTGGAAAAGTACAACTTTCCGCATCCAAAACAGTGTGGAAAAGTGAACTTTTCCGCACGCTCGCAGGAAAGTTATTATCCTAACTAGTGCGGAAAGAGATATTTTCCAGCACGCGAGTGCCGTTACCCGAACGACGCGAAGTGGAGTTCGGGTAAGCAGTCGAGTGCGGGGAAGTGTCTTTCCGCATGAGTTAGGATCAAAATTTTTTCTACAAGAGTTAGAAAAACTACCATAAAATATTTCTAAAAATTTATTTTTACTGAAAAACAAACACAAGTTTAAATTTTACTTACTAATAATATTTATAATGAATGTACAATTTGACACATTACACAGTAAAAAATCCAGTTGATTAACCACAAGAGATATCTGATTTTATTGGCCGGATTAAATTTTTTGATTTAATTTGTAATTATTTTCTAAATCAGTTTCATAATCTTCGTTATGATTCAAACAAATTACTCATTCTCGATTACTTTAAATCGATACTGATCAAATGCATAAAAAAGACAAACATATTAAATCATATTTCCTTGTTAAAATAATCACAATAATCAGTATCAATCACCTACTGACTAAAAAATACTCAAACTTCTAAACCAAGCCGCCAACACATGCGCAGTACGCAACCTTTTAATCACAAGGGAGTACCGATATCCATCCACCCCGCTGCAATCTGCAAAAATTCCATTTAATCGGCGGTTTCTGTGGTAGTGCAATGTGCAATGTGAGGTTATAACGAATGAAGTGGTCAACCTGTTCTAAAATTTTACGAATATTCTTTTAAAAACTTTGTTGTTACATCATGTTGGTGAAATTATGTTTCAAAAACAAAAGAAATACGCAAAAATCTCAGATCTTGAATCCAATCCCTTGGAGGAACTCATGCACCAATGTAAGTTATTTTCCATGTATTTTCAAAGAAAAGATTTGTCATGCCAGGTCTTCATTAGTGTTTTATGTATTTATGTACAGATGAGTAAATAATTTTCGTGTTTTTACTTCATATAATTATTTTCAACTTTTACACTGTAAAAAAAAATTATTAAATTTTAAATCAAATTCAACCCAATTTTGACTAAATCCAGGTCCACGCCTCACCTCCCCGGATTTTTGTTTATGATATGGGACAAACAATTCCCATGCTTTGGGAATTTGCATTACCTATCTTTTATATAATTTCATCTGTTTGTTCTCTAATGTGTTCCCTTTTCTTATGTATTATAGTATTGTCATTTAATAAATAAAATCGACGCCCTAATCAGGTACTTTATAGGGCGGAGAGGGGAAGGGCGGTGCTACTGATGATTGCATATCAATCACATTGGATTTAAGATTTAATAAAAAATGATTAGAGTATTATGGAAATTTAATCATTATGGAAGAAAATTTTAATAAAAATTGATTTAGATGTAATCAGAATTAATTGTTAGGTTAATCAATTTTGAATAAGAAAATTTAATCACAGATCCTTCGATTTAATCAATATGCAGTGTTAATTTTTTCAATCAATCTGGCGTGGACCTGGATTTAGTCAAAATTGGGTTGAATTTGATTTAAAATTTAATCATTTTTTTTTACAGTGTATGAAGTTGAAGCCATTGAAGCCAACTGATCGTGATTAGCGGAGGGTTGCAAAGAAAGAGGTATCGAGCTATTGTTTGCGCTGCTGGAAAACTGTGTACTTTTTGAAGACGTGGACGCTTCTAAACTATACACAGTAAAAAATCCAGTTGATTAACCACAAGAGATGTCTGATTTTATTGGCCGGATTAAATTTTTTGATTTAATTTGTAATTATTTTCTAAATCAGTTTCATAATCTTCGTTATGATTCAAACAAATTACTCATTCTCGATTACTTTAAATCGATACTGATCAAATGCATAAAAAAGACAAACATTTTAAATCATATTTCCTTGTTAAAATAATCACAATAATCAGTACCAATCACCTACTGACTAAAAAATACTCAAACTTCTAAACCAAGCCGCCAACACATGCGCAGTACGCAACCTTTTAATCACAAGGGAGTACCGATATCCATCCACTCCGCTGCAATCTGCAAAAATTCCATTTAATCGGCAGTAGGTATGGCGGTTTCTGTGGTAGTGCAATGTGCAATGTGAGGTTATAACGAATGAAGTGGTCAACTGTTCTAAAATTTTACGAATATTCTTTTAAAAACTTTGTTGTTACATCATGTTGGTGAAATTATGTTTCAAAAACAAAAGAAATACGCAAAAATCTCAGATCTTGAATCCAATCCCTTGGAGGAACTCATGCACCAATGTAAGTTATTTTCCATGTATTTTCAAAGAAAAGATTTGTCATGCCAGGTCTTCATTAGTGTTTTATGTATTTATTTACAGATGAGTAAATAATTTTCGTGTTTTTACTTCATATAATTATTTTCAACTTTTACACTGTAAAAAAAAATATTAAATTTTAAATCAAATTCAACCCAATTTTGACTAAATCCAGGTCTACGCCTCACCTCCCCGGATTTTTGTTTATGATATGGGACAAACAATTCCCATGCTTTGGGAATTTGCATTACCTATCTTTTATATAATTTCATCTGTTTGTTCTTTAATGTGTTCCCTTTTCTTATGTATTATAGTATTGTCATTTAATAAATAAAATCGACGCCCTGATCAGGTACTTTATAGGGCGTAGAGGGGAAGGGCGGTGCTACTGATGATTGCATATCAATCACATTGGATTTAAGATTTAATAAAAAATGATTAGATTATTATGGAAATTTAATCATTATGGAAGAAAATTTTAATAAAAATTGATTTAGATGTAATCAGAATTAATTGTTAGGTTAATCAATTTTGAATAAGAAAATTTAATCACAGATCCTTCGATTTAATCAATAGGCAGTGTTAATTTTTTCAATCAATCTGGCGTGGACCTGGATTTAGTCAAGATTGGGTTGAATTTGATTTAAAATTTAATCATTTTTTTTTACAGTGTAGCTCGAATTTGATGGAATATTGAATATTGGTCTTTTTTTGTGTGATGGATTCCTCCAGGTAGCCTTCGGCAACAGACGTCGATTTGGCCTGTGTCTAATTCTGGATTTTTGAGTGCTATATGCAATGTTTAAGGGCATGTTTCCTACACAGTAAAAAATCCAGTTGATTAACCACAAGAGATGTCTGATTTTATTGGCCGGATTAAATTTTTTGATTTAATTTGTAATTATTTTCTAAATCAGTTTCATAATCTTCGTTATGATTCAAACAAATTACTCATTCTCGATTACTTTAAATCGATACTGATCAAATGCATAAAAAAGACAAACATTTTAAATCATATTTCCTTGTTAAGATAATCACAATAATCAGTATCAATCACCTACTGACTAAAAAATACTCAAACTTCTAAACCAAGCCGCCAACACATGCGCAGTACGCAACCTTTTAATCACAAGGGAGTACCGATATCCATCCACCCCGCTGCAATCTGCAAAAATTCCATTTAATCGGCAGTAGGTATGGCGGTTTCTGTGGTAGTGCAATGTGTAATGTGAGGTTATAACGAATGAAGTGGTCAACCTGTTCTAAAATTTTACGAATATTCTTTTAAAAACTTTGTTGTTACATCATGTTGGTGAAATTATGTTTCAAAAACAAAAGAAATACGCAAAAATCTTAGATCTTGAATCCAATCCCTTGGAGGAACTCATGCACCAATGTAAGTTATTTTCCATGTATTTTCAAAGAAAAGATTTGTCATGCCAGGTCTTCATTAGTGTTTTATGTATTTATTTACAGATGAGTAAATAATTTTCGTGTTTTTACTTCATATAATTATTTTCAACTTTTACACTGTAAAAAAAAATTATTAAATTTTAAATCAAATTCAACCCAATTTTGACTAAATCCAGGTCCACGCCTCACTTCCCCGAATTTTTGTTTATGATATGGGACAAACAATTCCCATGCTTTGGGAATTTGCATTACCTATCTTTTATATAATTTCATCTGTTTGTTCTTTAATGTGTTCCCTTTTCTTATGTATTATAGTATTGTCATTTAATAAATAAAATCGACGCCCTAATCAGGTACTTTATAGGGCGGAGAGGGGAAGGGCTGTGCTACTGATGATTGCATATCAATCACATTGGATTTAAGATTTAATAAAAAATGATTAGAGTATTATGGAAATTTAATCATTATGGAAGAAAATCTTAATAAAAATTGACTTAGATGTAATCAGAATTAATTCTTAGGTTAATCAATTTTGAATAAGAAAATTTAATCACAGATCCTTCGATTTAATCAATATGCAGTGTTAATTTTTTCAATCAATCTGGCGTGGACCTGGATTTAGTCAAAATTGGGTTGAATTTGATTTAAAATTTAATCATTTTTTTTTACAGTGTATGGTATTAATTCTAACACACTGGGTACTGCATTTTCCATGTTTGTAGTTCAAAAAGAATCGTAAGCTTGCATATTTTCTGTATGGACTTAACTCTCATTATTGCCTTCTTTACACAGTAAAAAATCCAGTTGATTAACCACAAGAGATGTCTGATTTTATTGGCCGGATTAAATTTTTTGATTTAATTTGTAATTATTTTCTAAATCAGTTTCATAATCTTCGTTATGATTCAAACAAATTACTCATTCTCGATTACTTTAAATCGATACTGATCAAATGCATAAAAAAGACAAACATTTTAAATCATATTTCCTTGTTAAAATAATCACAATAATCAGTATCAATCACCTACTGACTAAAAAATACTCAAACTTCTAAACCAAGCCGCCAACACATGCGCAGTACGCAACCTTTTAATCACAAGGGAGTACCGATATCCATCCACCCCGCTGCAATCTGCAAAAAGTCCATTTAATCGGCAGTAGGTATGGCGGTTTCTGTGGTAGTGCAATGTGCAATGTGAGGTTATAACGAATGAAGTGGTCAACCTGTTCTAAAATTTTACGAATATTCTTTTAAAAACTTTGTTGTTACATCATGTTGGTGAAATTATGTTTCAAAAACAAAAGAAATACGCAAAAATCTTAGATCTTGAATCCAATCCCTTGGAGGAACTCATGCACCAATGTAAGTTATTTTCCATGTATTTTCAAAGAAAAGATTTGTCATGCCAGGTCTTCATTAGTGTTTTATGTATTTATTTACAGATGAGTAAATAATTTTCGTGTTTTTACTTCATATAATTATTTTCAACTTTTACACTGTAAAAAAAAATTATTAAATTTTAAATCAAATTCAACCCAATTTTGACTAAATCCAGGTCCACGCCTCACCTCCCCGAATTTTTGTTTATGATATGGGACAAACAATTCCCATGCTTTGGGAATTTGCATTACCTATCTTTTATATAATTTCATCTGATTGTTCTTTAATGTGTTCCCTTTTCTTATGTATTATAGTATTGTCATTTAATAAATAAAATCGACGCCCTAATCAGGTACTTTATAGGGTGGAGAGGGGAAGGGCGGTGCTACTGATGATTGCATATCAATCACATTGGATTTAAGATTTAATAAAAAATGATTAGAGTATTATGGAAATTTAATCATTATGGAAGAAAATTTTAATAAAAATTGATTTAGATGTAATCAGAATTAATTGTTAGGTTAATCAATTTTGAATAAGAAAATTTAATCACAGATCCTTCGATTTAATCAATATGCAGTGTTAATTTTTTCAATCAATCTGGCGTGGACCTGGATTTAGTCAAAATTGGGTTGAATTTGATTTAAAATTTAATCATTTTTTTTTACAGTGTAGTTATTACAAAGGATCAAGCAGAATGGTTTTTGGAGTCCATTATTGTGACAATTATAACGTCTCCTTTGTCGCCTATGTCGTCAATGGTAAGTTTAGTTAGCTCCTCACGGCGCGCGGCGGCAGGCACCAGCTAGCCCATAAATGTTTACCACTTTAATTAGAAGGTAAATCTCATCAGGTGCTTCTTTCTTAAATTTCGCAATGTCTTCTTGTGTAAAAGCTTTTGCTTTTTTGCTATAAAACCTACATCTCGTCTCTTGATGTAGGCAGTAACTTTATAGAATTTACTGATATCTAAATCTTTCTTATCCTTAAGTACATTTTTTAACATGGAATATCGAGAAGGTATTTGACTTCCAAAGTTTAGACATTTCCAAGAAATACGCCAAAAGTACTTCTTCTTTCGTTTTTTTTTTACTTTTTTCACTTCACACCAATTAACAAAATGTTCGTATTGTTTTTCATACCTGACTAATGACTTTTTTTGTAGCAAATCCAAATTTGCGATGTTTGCAGCTTCCAGAATATCTTCTGGAAGCTCTTCGTCCGATAAATTATCGATCGAAGACATTTTTATCAGAATTTGAACGAATCCAAAATCAAAAATCAAAGCCACCTTCCGGTGAACTGTTGTAAGGTGTTACTTTGACAATTGAACTTTAAATGTGTGTCGTGGTTACCATGTCAACATCTATGTACGGTGTTTTTGAAATAAACCGTTTCAAATTATCTTCTTTTTTAAAATGTTTATAATAAACGGCAAAAATTAGTGTTTCTGTAATATAGTTCATTTACTTTGACTAAAAATGAGTCTGAAAATTCATATTTTATTCACCATTTTATTATAAAATTATACAAAAAATATTTTTCCTGCATCGTGCGGGAAAAATTTTCCCGCCCGGTGTGGGAAAATGACCCTTTCAGAACTAAAATGAGTGTCGGAAAACGGTAAATCCGCGCACGTATTCAGAAAAAATATTAAAACAGTTTCCTTCTTTGATTATTTTGTGCTTTAAGATTACGTAATAAATATCCCAGATAAAAAACACGTTCAGACTACCAATCAAAAATTAAATGACGGTACGGTAATAAATAAAAGTATGTGTTTGTTTGGAATTGTGTGATTTATTTTACCTTCATCTCGCATTTTACGCATTTTTTATTTGTAGCATCAACAACTCCCTTACAACTGAGTTGAAAACAGTAACAACTTGTATAAGTTGCAAGCATTATTATCCATACAACCTCATTCATCGTCATCCCTTTTCCACCTCTGGGCAAAAATAAGGCCGTAAGTGTGTATAAAGTGTGCAAAATGAAGAATAGCCATGTAAATATTAGTGGTAATGAGTCGGCTCGTAAACTAAAGACAAGCCTCGTGCTCAGATTGCTTCAAGTATCTTGTAATTCATCTTAGAGGTACGCAAGCCTATTTGTTTTTGCGTACGTCAACTTCCATTCATGTATGACACAGTATTGGCGCTAGTATCAGTATCATTTGCAAAGTATTTGAATTTTATATTATACAGTGTGTCTGCTTAAGTTCGCAGCATATAGGAAAATTTTTTATTATTAATTTTATGAAAAAAAGTTATTCTTCATAAAAAGTTCAGTATGGTCCAAAACCTAAGATGCAATCATCAGATATCGAAATTTCACAGTCATATTCGAGGTCTGTGAGAAAATATGAATTTTACCCTAATACAGTAAAATACATTTATTTTTGACAGTATAGAAAACTTTTATGAAGAAAATTTATTTAGAATTGTAAACTAATTTCTAATAAACATGATAAACGATATATGAATTAGAAAAGCATTTCCGAATTGAGAAAATGAATCTGCTTTTAGCATAATATAATGTGACTTCAAGTAGGTACCATGTTTTTGGCAACTAAGATCGTGTTCAAAAGTGACGCATATAAGTTCAGGTGATTCTTCATTTTGTTATTTTTGTAAATAGGATGAGTATAAGATGTAATAAGGGTTTTCTAAAATTCTAAATTTATAAAATTAATTGGAGATCCTGCTAAAGAAACATGACCTGTGCTCACTATTTAGTTAGCTTAGCAAAAGTGCTTTGAGAAATGAATATATATCAGTATGGAGAACTATCGTTAACATAGGTAACTAAAATTTTTGGTAGGGGAAGAGCTTAGGTCTTTAATGTGAAGAAGTACCTTACATATTATGTGGAAGTCTGCAAACTTCCATGTAGGAATACATTCACATATCTTTGAGATTATTTAAAGTATGCCAAAGCAAGGCGGTTTTTGAGTGCACATCAAAGCGTTTTAAACTTTTTACAAATCTTTGCGTCATGTCATGGGCCAGCATAGCATAAGAGTGTTTAATATAATTCTAAAATGCGTTTGTTTAACTCGTGGCAGAAAATAAGAACCATAAAACATATTACGTCTAAATCGAAATGAACCAAGCAGGTGCAGATCTTCACTGCAGATAAACCTGGGTATCAATTAACAGAAGCGCATAACAAGATCCAACTCTCTTGTAAGAATTAAAAAAGAAAAATATATCAATCTGTGTTAAACGTGGGTAGGTATAAGAGAAACGTCAACCAGCCTTCTACAACATAAAAATGACGTGCGACTTCTTTTGTCTGATCGATTTGCCGCTTTCAAGAAACCTGGGTAAACCGGGTTGGCGGCTCATTACACGCGTTATGCAAATGTTTCATTTTCTGTGTGATTAAATGAGATTTTTCGCAAAAGCTGATGAGCAAGGGATACTCATTAAGTGAGTAAGGAAGAAGCGACTGAATTAATAACTTACTTTTAATAGGTGAAAAAGGAAACTGTCATATTTAACCAAAAAATAAATATTGTAGTTTAAAATTCCTTTTAGATTGTGTAAAATTTTGGGGCCAATGTTAATGCCGCATTCACTTTGTGAGGTTAAAAATCATTTATTAAAAAATTCAACCATGAAATATCTGGTTTTCCTATTGATATACAGTGTGACCAGTAACAGCTGAAAATGATCGGCATTACGCCTTCTTATTTTTCTCTCTTTCTTGACTTTTAGGTAGAACATCTTTCCACGCCTCTCTAAAAGCGGAAACAGATTACATACTTCCTAACTTCCTATAAGTGTCACTATTTTTAAATAGCACACTTAAAGTCAAAGAAAGCGGCCTTGCTAAATTTCTTTTTCAGAAGATATGAGTATGACAACATTGTCACTAAATGTTCCTCCAAAATGCTTCTTAATGTGATTTTTGTCATTATTATTATGCGATTTAAAGATTAAAAAACATTAGAAACTCTGACAATGCCCATTATCAAACAATCAAACAAATTATTAACAATTGTAAGTAAGTCTAATGAAATATATTAAAAAAATTTAACAAAAGCAATCGGAAATCGAAAGACAAAATTCTGCGGCGAAGTAAAAAAAAATCGGCCAGAATCTCCAAGGCTAGACCTAATTTAACAACCAAAAGTTTTAAACTGACAAGTGCAAGAATAAGACAACAAAGTTTTATACTATGACTTTTTTCCGATTTTTTTCCTAAATTTATTTAGAAAAGGGAAATTTTAGTACGAACTTTCCACAATAATAGAACTAAATTTATTATAGCACACGTTCCAAGATGAAAATCATTTGAAAATCAAGTAAATCGACTAAATATTACAATAACTCATAAGTTTGTAGTGACGACTTATTAACAGTGACAGGATCAAAACCTGTCAAAACCGAACCGATCAACTAGATCTTAATTTAAGCCAGTACCTACTAAATCTAAAACATTTTTAATGAATCCAAATATTAATGTTTATTAACAGTCACTTCTTTGTTTGCTTAGTTAGTAAAGCTTTAGTTTATGCGTCTTATATCAAAGTTATAAAAAAATCTTTACCATGGAACTTGCGAAATAAGCTGGATATTTTCAATCAGTAAAAAGTAGTGACAATAGACATGGTAGTTTATAAGTGAGGTGGCTAATAGAATCTACAGTGTGTTCCGGCGATCTTCCGGTAGCAGATCTCTGCTGCTCCCTGAGCCTTTGGCTCCCGGTTCCGCGCGGTTCCCTAAGAGTTCCGCAGCTGGAACTACTTTTAGTTATTGGCTCTGCTTTTTCTTTCCGGTGGCCTCTTTTACCTATAAATTAAGAGTCTCTTCACTGGGCCCCGGAGCCCAACTTTGGGTCCTGAACCTGCGTAGAGAGCAGTTTTTCAAAGCAATAAAATCTACATACTATGCGAACATAAACATACCATAACATAACATTTACCATGTTATATAATAAATTTTTGGTAACACCCTGTAAATAGAGCTAAGAGTGAAGATTATAATTATCTTTATGATTTTGTTCTAATTAAGATGTTGTCTTCATAGCCGGTTGAAGAGTGTCAAACGCAATTATTATGTTATTATGCCGTGATATTAAGATATCGTGAAAGGGAAAAAATGTTTTATCTGTGCTAACGGATCGCAGGCTATAAAGCCAGAGATAAACGATGGAAAGAAATTGTACTTGCAAATGTAATACTTTAAGAAACAAATTCTTAGAAATCTAACCAAAGCCTTATCTTCAAGCTTTCGAATGATGCAAAATTTATTAACTTTAAATTTAATAAAAATTATAGATGTTGACCGATTCGAATAAAATTATTTTTTATGGAATATCCTATACCTATTTCTGTATGATATTGTTTTAGTTCTTTTTTAATCAGTTCCAGTTACGGGATTCCAGAAACTCTTTAAATTGTAAGCTTCATAATATACAACTCACGAAGACGTATTCTGTGCTGGGATTCCCTTTCACTCGATACGACAGCTATCGTAACGCTTTCGATACTCGATAGTCAAAGCGATATCGACCAATTCGATACTCTCATTCGATGTCGTTTATGCCATCGCTTTCTTCGATATCGGAAACCGTAGTATTCGTAGCACGCATGCGTAGTGAATTATAACCCAAGATTATTTTGTTGCAAAAATGCAAAATTTATTTGATTTTCTTCTATGATTGTGTAGCGTGTGGTCCTGATTGTATTCATTTATTGCCTGATTGTTTTCATCTAAAAAATGCTTCCAATTGTTGATATTGTTTTGAGAAGAAATATTCTTGAATCCAACATCAATTACAAATTACTTTCTTTAGGGCTTGCAAACACTGTGCTTCGAGCCTTTTTTAACATATGTAATTGGGTAATTGCATTACTTTATAAGTGATTGAAAAATGAACTATGAACTTGCAAGCCCTTCGAAAAGACTTAAAGCCCTACTAAAATGGTTTAAGCACTTTCTTTCAATGTTCTTAAAGTCTCTAGAGAGCTTGCGAGCTAATTTTCAAGCTTCAATTACCAAGCCTCAATTACATATTTTAAATAGGGCTTGAAGCCCAGTGTTTGCAAGCCCTAAAATAATTGGTAATTGCAAGCCCTTTAAATTCACAATGAGTGCTTTTTTTATCTAAGACATCCCACGTAGACGCCAAGCCTAATATAAGTACTAACGTACCGTGGGTGTCTGAAGAGACGGGAAATGTAGTCTATTGACACGGGATATGAAGGATTGGAGGTTGGGACGGGAAGGGAAAACATCTGCAGGCAATTTGTTCCATAATCTGGAGACCCTAGGTATGAATGAGCGAGAGAAGTGGTCTGTTCTAGGCTTTTGTAGCTGGACAATAAAGGGATGCATACGTAACGCGCCTCTTGTTGTTCTGTTAGGAACATTCAAGTGGGGAATAATACCGGCTAGTTATTCCCCAGCTAGCCGACTAGTCTTTACCCAGCTCTGCCCGCCACTATAAAATAATTATTTTAAGAAATCGTATTATGCAGTAGTAAAATAAGAAATAAAAAAATTAAACATCGCCATTTATTTTCATATAAAAACATGCTGACATATACTCTATTAGGATGTTCCAATGAGCTTCCTGTACTTTAAAAGCCCTAGAAACAAAACAGTTTTTTGTTTCATCCAAACTTAAAAAATCAGTTGAAAGAAGGATCATTTCTGAACAGTGTGTTTATTGTTTTGTTATCCAAAATGTTAAAAATAACTTAAAAATCAACTTGACTACAACATTAGTATCCGATTTTAACTGCAAAAGTCTAAAATGTCTTTTTTTAAATAAATACATTTTATATATTGGTGTAGTAACATGTTTCACACATGTGAAATTAAACAAAAAAACAACTTTCAACACACACAAACAAATAATTCTAACCTAAAAATCACTGTCATCTCGAAATCGACCTAAACGGGATCTCTAGAGGTACCGAAAGACTCTATATCGGTTTAGACGATATCGAAACAAACGGGAATCGGTTTTTTGCGCCAAATAGAATATTTCGATATCGAATAGCATTCTGGAATCCCAGCGCTGATATCTCATTTGTGCATAATGAAAGATATTGGTAGCCTTTCGTTCGAATTACGCACATCTCGTACGTCGTCACGTCATGCTGGGTTGCTAAATGTCAATGTTGGAAAAAGCAGATCTTTAGGATAAGACCTTTTTAAAGACAAACTTGCTGGTTAAGCTGTAACGGGTTAATTTCCCCGTTGCATTGATTTTTAAAGAATTTAGTGAATTTCGCCTTTTAGCAATCCACATATTTTATAGAGCGAGCTTGCTTATGAACGCGCCTGAATTGGACCGATATTTGCAGCCTGTCTTTTACGCTTTGCGCGTTCTGTTGGCGAATGATTGTGGGCTGGAATAGTGTACTCTAGAGTAGGTTCTGTAAATTTGGTTTATTATAGGGCCAATGTTTGATATGTTTTTTTAGGTATACCTATTATAGTCTCATTTGTTTAGACTTAAGGGAAACCCTTTATTTTTCAGTGTTGAATTATTGTATTGAAACAAGATAGTAGTTCAGAGTTACACTCTTAAAATGCCGTGGTATATACGACTAATTTTTATTTGCTCCCACACTTATGTTACCAGAAATAAGTATTTTTGTTAAGAAAATAAAATAAATTTGTCTCTCTCTGCAACTCTATTTCATAGCATGACGAAACCCGTCTTTGTTAAGGGGTTATATACAGTTAGGAAAAAAAGCGATTTTTCAAGAATTTTTCCTGAGAAGATTTTTAAATTTATTAATGTGAAAATTTGTACACATATTATGGTAACTTTTAACTGTATTTTAAGATTTTTGTATTTCTAAAAATAATAATTTTGAAAGCTGCTATAGCTGATCTCCAGGAGTTCCTCTCAGAAAAGGCATCTTGCGGTGACAACGATATCTCTGGACTGGATCATCGAAAATGAAAAAACCAAACGGATTTCGTTAAAGTAATGTATAATCTTCTAATTATTCGAAGGCATAAGCAAAATAAAATTTTTTGACCAAATGGCGGCTTCTCAAAAAAAAAACGATTTTTGACCAAAATTTTGGCCTTAAATTGTTTGTATAAAAAGATATTTATCGCTGAGAAAAAACCTTCGATTAATTACTAAAAAATACACTCAAGAAGCTTGTGTTAAAATTTGATCGACTGATCGATTCAGCCGTTTCCGAGAAATCTCCGTCACCGACTCTAAAAACACAGTTTTGAGAAAAACGCGTTCAAAGTTTCAAAAGCACTTTACATATACTTAACTGTATATAACCCCTTAAGATCGCGATGTGTTTTAAAGTTATTTTTGGTGTTTTTATAACACTTTTAAGAGTTTAAAAGTGAATATGAGGTGTGTTGTGTATGGTTGTGATGTGAACAATCAATTCAAGGGCTTTATGCCCGATATTAAAGCTTTTAGCTTCCCCAAAGACAAAGAAACACAAAGTGTTTGGAATCGTCTGTGTTAACGGGGAGATACGTCTAATGTGAAAAATGCTAGAATCTGTTCTAGACATTTTAACGAAAGTGATTATGATGGTAATTTAAAGCATGAATTGTGTCATGTCATGAACGTCAAATGTGTTTAATATTTTTCCAAACTCGCTTCAATTAAAAAGGTTACTGTGTCAAACAATTGCTAAACATCTCGCAACTAAAGTGGTGACTAGAGAGTCATTACTTGATCGCATAATGAACGCAGCAGCTATTATAAGAGACATGCGCGAGTCAGACCATCGAGCGACAGGAGCTACTCATAAAAGAACTGACATGTGGTTTAGAAGTAGACGGTAGTATTTTTGAAAATTTTAAAACGTACCTAGTCTGTTTTATAAAAATAATTTTATTATAATAATTTTTAATTTTTGCAGCCCTTGTATCTTTGTAACGATTAAGAATCGGACGCATATATAAGGTTAATTTGTGCTGTACATACATTCTTTGTGTCCAAAGTTTCTCTAAATTAAATAAATCTTTATACCTACATTCAGAATGGAAATAATCAGAGAAAAATAAATTTCTTAATTCTTTCTTTCAAAAAAAATATATCGTTAAAATATTTTAATTTTAATTTTCCGGGGGCATACAAGGGACATGATAATATCGCCAGCTCCTTATATTTTTAAATGTTCAGTAAGAAGTCCTTATTAATTCCCAAGTGCATAACGGAAATAATAAAATATTCTCAACAAATAAAAGTTATAAACTTTGAAATGGGAACTTGTAAAACCGCTTTCTTTCTTTATACATCTCTATGAATATTATTTTAAAATAATTTGAAATAAATATCTATTTGTAACGACATGCCTATAATCGACATAATATACCGATAGACAGTTAACAGTTTTAAATATCTCAACAGGTTTCACCTCCTGGGTGGAATTCTCAGCGTCTTTTGCTTACTTATTTACTGAAGTAGCCGACAACAACTTTTGCTTCATCTTATCGATGTAATCTCTGAATTTCATTCACAAATTTGCATTTCTTCGACGGTATATTTTTAATGGAATTAAGACCAGGGAGGACTAGAAGAAAATTATGTACCTATTTAATTTTTTTTTATCTGTTGATTGAAATTTACTTTGGATACAGTCATCGAAAAATACACTGCTATTTCCCATTCAAAATATCTGTTTCTAACATATTAGAAAACACTATTAAAAGGCTGATATCAATAATATTTAGGTCAGTTGGTGGTTTACGGAAAATATTTTCCTTTTATGCTTCTTTTCCAAACAACACAATTATCATTACTGTTTCATACCTGAATTTAAAAGTTCTTACTAAGCAACATGGAAACACTCTAAATGTATTTTATTATAACCTTAATGTCTACTTTTTTAGGCAACTGTTATTGTCCCTTAAAAGTGTTCTCATTATAGTGAGTATTAATTGAATTTGCAGTGCAAATCATTATGTAGCATTTGAGCCCTACCTGTCTGCATAAGGAATTTTCACTAAGACAATGCACTTTGTAAGTTACACCTATGGTCCAGGTGTAAAAGACTTTCGTCCAGAATTTTTGAATACAAATAGAATTACCGACAAAATAATTTTGATGAAAGTTGAAAAAAAAATGGGATAAAATCATGAATTAATTTACCCTTGAAAATGACCATTTTATTCAAAATAGATACTCTTGACCAAACCGATTGCTTTTCATTTATAAAAAAAAACTGTCAAGTCCAAGCTATACTTGCACAATTAGTGTTCCGTGCCATCAGCCCCCTACTTAACCTGAGCAAACCTCGGCATCGAGTATGCGCGGAGCATTGAAGAACGTGTACGGACAAAAGTTGTTCCTTACATCGTGAGAAATGTTTTTTATCGAAAAACCTTTTCTTTAAAACCAATGGTTCAGCAGTTATAAGGAAATAAAGAATTAAATTGTTTATAACAATTGATCGCGGCAGAACTTTTTAATCCTGATAATTTTCGTTCAATCTACACCTAATTCTCAATGTTCATGATTTTTTCAGATTTTTCTGAGCGATCCTTTTGGTGATAAGGGTGGGAGACAGCAATTTTAAAACTTTTTCCGGAAAAATGTTTAAAAATATGCATACAAAAATACATCATAACAATTGTTGAATTCGTGCTTCAATAAGCTTTCATTTAACACCCTACACGATGCACTTTAAATTTTTGTTTTCATTTCCCAATTCACCCCCTGAAATTAACCCCTACAATCAAAATTCAAATTTTTATACTTCACGACTATAATTGGGCCAAATTGCCAAATTTCAAATTTTTACGTCGAATAGTTTCAGAGAAAATCGCCTGTGACAGACGGACGGACGGACAGACATCGAAGTGATTTGTGATTTCATAAGTGTTCCGTGTTCACGGAACACTAAAAAGAAGGAAGTATTGAGATCGTGGGAAAATCATTTCTTGAATTTTCTCAGATCTTCAGATTTTAGGGTTAAAAAAAGCATGGTTTCTTATTTTTGTCGGTCTCTCTGTCAATTTGCCACTCACTAGGTCTGTCGGCGTGTTAATAAGTCACTGCTTGATGGTAAATAATATATTCTTTACATAGTATACCACATTTCTGACGCAAAATGTCTATCCGATCGGTCCGATCGGATGGATTCGATTCTCTAAAAATAAATAGAGAGCATAAATATCCTCTTTAATTTTAAAAGGACGAAAAATCCCAAAACTAATTACTTAACAAAGGTCTTTCATAAAATAACAGAACACAAGTGAATTTAGGTTTAATACCTCTACAATTACGTATAAAAGCTTTCTTCAAGTAAAACTTATGTTCAATCACAAAAAGACGAATAGCTGTTGAAGTGTTAACTGTCATTTGAATCAGTTACTCCAATTCCGTTCTAATCGCGGAAAATAACTTTTCTATACACTTCAGTCAATTCACAAACATTATAGAATTGAGTTAAGCTGGCGCATCCAATCATAAATTTAATTCCAACTACGTACAAATAAATTTTCAAATGGATGTAAACTAGTCCTAAAAAAAAAAACGAAAAAACAAAGTTCCAGCATTAGTTTTAAAATTGCTGTAGATCGTTTTGTTTGTATTTCATTTCGTGAAGCCGTTTTGCGTCAATAAGGATATCAGGACATTACACAGAGCGGAGGAAAAAAATGCAAGAAGTTAAAAAGTTTAAGTTCTTGTATTTGCACTAGTACTTGTTGGTTGTATTGCATACTAGGCAGGATTTGAAGTCTAAGTTAATATCCCGGGACATTCGGCCCGTTTTTTGATAACGGCCTTCTAACAAAAAATATGGATTTTTTTCAAAACTGGCCTATTTTATGGAAGAAATACTAAAATTCCGCTACAATTTCATTAATAACAATATTTCCATCGATAATAATCAAACAATTTAGCATTATACAGGGAAAAATAATTTAAATTGGAAAATAAATCTATTATTTTTACTTACATACCCTTCTTCATTAATACTTAGGTGGTCCACTTTCGGCTGGCTGCACATCTGCTACCCTTCTTGGCATTCTGCTCGCCAAATTCGTAACAAAGTCTTGGAGAATAGCTTTCCACTCTGCCCTAAGTGCATTCGCTAAGTCATTCCGATTTAAACCCATACTCATCTTGATTCAACCTTATTTTTCTTCTACTCTACACATGCTCTAACATTCATATCGGGAGATCTAGCAGGCCACTCCATTGGCTTAATGGTATTCTCCCTCAAAGTTTCTTGAAAAATTTTCGCTCTATGGGGACAAGCATTATCGTATATTAATATAAAATTATTCCCGAAGTTTTGCCCAAAGGAAATAACAATCTCATTTATACACATGTCCCTGTTCCTAACAGCATTCGTAATTTCCCCTGTTAAAACAACTAAATCAGTTTTACATTTGCCATACGACCACCAATGCCATCAATCCACCATTCCCAAATGCTACCCTCGCGTCCATTAACAGTAGCGGAATTTTAGAATATATTTCATAAAAAAGATCCTAGAAATAATAGGGGCGTAAAATTGAACTTTTTGGCCCAAGGGCATAAAATGCTTTTGTGCCCTTGGGCGTAAAAACCTGTGTAGCTTTCAACATTGAATAATGTGACCACAAAATTGATGCCTTGTATGTTGTAGACTTTTCCGCAAAATAAGCTAAAAAAATACATTTTCAGTGGAACTTGTAACGTTCTTGCTCCTGCACCATGGTTTGATCTCTGCGTAAGCCTCTTCATATATTTTTTCGCAATTTTGGGTTTCAGGCTTGCCATATTTGTTGTTTCTTCTACATCTGGAGGTAGCAATGAAAATCCATTTTCGTCGCTTTCATCCATTCATTTTTCCTTAAATCTTGACGAGAATCGCAAAATGATTGATTTCAAGTAGACGCGACAGAGCTTTGTGTTTGTTTCTGTCATATGCGTAATTCGTGTTCCTATTTTTTTATAGCTAGTTAAGCGGTAAGATTGTCTAAATTTAATTTAATTTTTATTTTATGCCTGTCGCACAAAAAATCTTGAGGCCAAAACTTACACTTAATACAAAAATAACTTAACTTAGTAGTTGTTTTATTCCTATTCGTCAATTTAAATCTTTAACTGTTAAAGTGAGAGTGTTTTTAAAGACAAAACTTAATTAAAAACCTGACAGTTCAATGCTTTTGAAGCCTCTGCTATTGATTAGAGATAAACTAGAAATAAGAATAGTCGCACATTGTTCACAGCTAAATCGCACTGAAAATAATGCATATTATGGTAGAATTTCTTCAGAATTATTGTTTTTAGCATATTATATTCTTGGCCAAGAATATCACATAAATCACCACTAGCCATTAAAGATAAAAATCGGACTTCTACTGGATGCCAAGTCGGAAACGTACTCTTAATGCACCGTTTAAGTTTTGATTCATAATTTTGTGCAGAAAATTAGGCATGTAAACCTGGAAGATAATTAAGAAGTAACAATGATTTACTACCAAAGTGACCCACATAACTCCTTTATAATGTTCTGAAATATGTGGTCATGTTATTATTATTTTCCTGGGTAGGTAAAATAGTGCTTAAATTTTCCTTGGTTAGAAAAGTCTAATATAGTATAATTCTAGTCTAATATATAATTATTTCAAAATTAATTTCTTCAAATTCATTCAAATTCTTTAAAAAAAGTTTGGCTTGCCTTAAAAATAATATTGCCGTTAAGATATTTAAGTTATATTACACAGGGTGAAAGAAAAATTTAAAATACCTCAAAATCATATCATATTATTATATTTTCACGAAAAAAAAATACTCTTAAAAATCTTTTGTTTCGACTAAAACTAATCTTGCTGCTCAGAAATTCAAGCTTTGTGAGCTCTGTGACTAAATTAAAAAAGCATTCTCAAGGCAATAATATCTTTATTTATAAGAACAAAGAATTTTATTATAAAGACAATAATTTAAAAAAAAAAACAAAAAAAAATATTGGGCCTCTGCAGAACCACCATCATTTTCTATGCGTTTAAATGTTTTCGGAATCTTCCTACCGAATTTTCGACATCCGTTGGTGACATCTGATTACAAGCTTGTCTAATTCTGTTTTTTAGATCAATTACATTTAAAGTAAATCAGCTTCATCCCTTAATAAAATATTTGGTTAATTATTAATACTTACACCTATTATTCCTACCAATGCAAAAGAAAGAAAATAAAATATTAAATGAATCTAATGCCTTTTGGTTTTGAAATTAGAAGTCCCTTAAATGCTTTCTCACCCTGTACAGGGTGAGCTTTTAAAGTGTTACAAGGCGATTTCTCAAAAACGGTTTAACAAATTTTCATAACATTTTGGTGAGTTGATAGGGAGATGGAGGGACATACTTAAACATATTTTTGACATTTACCCCCTCTCTCTATTTTTAGGGGTAAAGGGTAACTTTGGAATTTTAAATGGGATAATGTGCTTTATAAAATTCGAATCTACGTAAAAAACTACGTATGTGCACAATTTTTTTTTTGATTTGCTCTTCCGGTTACGAAATTATGGTTAACTAAATTTTGATTGAATTTAAAAAGTTAATAAATTTTACTAATAAATCAAGTTCACTTAAATTTCGGAATTATTATTCGATTCCGTGAAAATGCATTCTTTTTACTTAAGTCAGTTGAGAATTTTGACATTTTAACGATTATTTCTCAGTTTATTGCTCAATTAAACATGGAAGTGAATTTTAATGTGCAAGTCGATATTTTGTTAATTTTGGGGGAGTGCAGAAAACTACAGAGAAGCTGCACCAGTGCGGTCCGGTCAACTGGCCTGCTAGGTCCCCGGCTTTGACCCCCCTAGACTTTTTCTTGTGAGGTTTTATAAACCACAAAGTGATGGCGACTGCACCTACAACTTAAGATTATATGGAAGACCGAATCCGCTTTCCCTGCTTATTAGTGACACCTGAAATGTTACAGCGGGTACGAAATTTATTTAGGAAAAGAGTGATAAAGTGTTTGAAAGTTCAAGGGGTACATTTCGAACAACTTCTCAAGCGTGACAGACGATAACTAAGTTGACATTAAATGGTAAATATTTTTTTTATTTTATATCCTAATAAAGCATAATTTCGTAACCGAAAGAGCAAATCAACAAGAAGATTGTACAGATATGTATAATTTTTTACCTAGATTCGAATTTTAAAAACACAAATATATCTTACCATTTAAAATTCCAAAGTTATCCTTCACCCATCAAAACAGAATATGTGGGTAAATGTCAAAAATATGTTTAAATATGTCCCCCCATCTCAATATTAACTAAACAAAATTTTATGAAAATATTTTTAAAAGTTTTCAAAATATCGCCATGTAACACTTTAAAAAACTCACCCTGTATACTGACAAAATAAAGAAAAACTTGTTGCAATAAGTTAACTGGTTAAAAAGATATAGATTGTTAAATTTGGACAAAAATTAGGTGCATCACTTTTCTGACGTTCAGTGTGTGTTACATGTAACCATGACCGAAACGAAACAAGTTTATAAATATCTCTTGAGTAAAAACAAACAATTTTTGAACCTATTGCAAAACCGAGTTCATTGCGTTACTCCGTTAAAAGTTTAAGATCAAAGCCTAATCCCTGTTTCCTGTTTTTATCCCATCATGAATGAAAATATGGATCAAAGATACATCGACAGTTTAAAAAATCGGGTTAACTCTCGTACATGTATTACCGTAATATAGATATATAATATGTAAACTGTCTCAGCTATAATCGTTTTCTGTTCGGTTGAATAACATTTTCTGGCATTACACCAAAAACTGCATGACATTGCATTGCATTAATAAAACAAACAAAAGACGTAGTTTTCATATATTACAACATTTCCATTTGCTTATTTTTATTGTCTTTTAAAGAAAAGGATGTGTTATTTTTACCAGCGTCTGGACTAGAAATAATTCCTTAGATTTATTCCTTGCTTTTCTTTAACAAAGAAATGACATTTTACCACTGTAAAAGTCAGATTATTTTTATAATTAAATAACTGTCGCAGTTCGCGTAGTACCTCTTTAGAATAAGATTTTTTTATTACAGACTTATTAGTAGGGTTGGCCACTTTTGGTCTGTCACCAGAGGCGTCGATGAGGGAAATAAGTACATACGTGATTATACGGTATCTGACAAAAAGAATTTAATTCAAGTCAAGTACGAGTTCGAATCGAGCATAGAGGGTTCCGTACCACATACAATATTGTGAATTTCTCAGAGAACAAATATGTTTATTCAGCAAAAAGGACTGTTTAACATCTAATGACGTAATAGGGGCGTACTTAAAATGGTCTATGAAATTACGTTATGGATCGATAGGAGCAACTATAAATCTGTCGTAACCTGGCGAAATCAGGATTGTTCATTAACACGCTGTTGCCAAATACCGTATATGACGCCTCTGATGACAAACCAAACTAGCCAGCCTTAATTATTAGCTATATATTCCAAAAAGAATCATATAAATACACTTAAGGCCGTTGTCTTGTAATAAGAGGCAGATCACTTTCTATTTTTAGCCAATATGCCAATTTTAAAGGTTAATATACAAAGAAAGCAATATTATCCCGAAAATCTAGCAAACCTGAGCAAATGTGTAGGAAAAGGGATTTATATCAAGAGTAGTTATATCAATTTAAAAACCCGGTATTTTCGCGTGCCCTCAAGCGATGTCAGATGATATCCAAACTACATACTATGTTCTGTGCTAAGACTGTTAAGTTCTCAAATTAAATTTTTCCATATTTTTGCTCAAAATTTTTGATTGTTTACGACAGTTATTCAAAAATTAGGAGCACAAAAATTAGATTTAAGAACTTACATATTTAGTTGTCCATACTCTCCATACCTAACTGGAGTCGTTTATCAATGATGTAAAAATCTGTATGCGTATAGTTCGTTTCATGATTATAGTGTAATTTGTGTGTATTATCTTTACTAAATAATGAAATTTCTCAAAATCTACCGTATCAGTTTCGTATTTTGCCAACATGCAAAAATACCACTATACAAGTGCCCCGAGCAAATTCTTTTTTCATGTGCCAAGAACAGCCAAAATCAGAAGAAAGTAGTATAAAATTATTTAAAAATTTTACATAAATCTCATTAAATGTCAGTATCTCCACATTCAATTAAGCATAGTTTGCTATATGTTTATTTTTATGGTTTAATGGATCCTATCCAAAGATTTAACACAATGTTGAGGTTAGGATTTTCCAGTGTCAAAGTATAATGCACGATAAATGAAAAGAAAAACACATTTGAGTTTATTAAGCATATAACAGTTAATAAGTATAACAAATAACTTGAGGCTTACTCCTTTAATTTCTGAAAATGTAGGTAAAGTCACGATTCGTAAAAAAGAACCTAAACGCGTTAACTGTCGGAAATAAGGAAATAAAATAATTGTAGCAGTCGGCAAATCATCAGAGTGTCCCTGTGGCCATTGCCAAATAGTCTTTCTAAGTAAATATGTTTTCTTCAAGAAATATTAGAAAAAAATTAACACTTGAATTTACAGTACACAAGCCCCAATGGCACTTTTATTTACATATTATGTGACGGCGGCGCAACCAACAGGATCACGTTTTTCAAGTTTCGAATTTTGTATCAAAAGTATTTTTATTTCTTAAGAAAAACTAAAAGAAACGGATAAAGACAACGATCATAAATATATAATTTATATAGACGTAGAGAATACAAAAAAAAATCAGATTTATTTGGATTATACGCCTATTGCCTATTGTTAAAATATTATTAATACATCGCCTAAACGTAGGTACACAGTAAAAAATCCATTTGATTAACCACAAGAGATGTCTGATTTTATTGGCCGGATTAAATTTTTTGATTTAATTTGTAATTATTTTCTAAATCAGTTTCATAATCTTCGATATGATTCAAACAAATTACTCATTCTCGATTACTTTAAATCGATACTGATCCAATGCATAAAAAAGACAAACATTTTAAATCATATTTCCTTGTTAAAATAATCACAATAATCAGTATCAATCACCTACTGACTAAAAAATACTCAATCTTCTAAACCAAGCCGCCAACACATGCGCAGTACGCAACCTTTTAATCACAAGGGAGTACCGATATCCATCCACCCCGCTGCAATCTGCAAAAATTCCATTTAATCGGCAGTAGGTATGGCGGTTTCTGTGGTAGTGCAATGTGCAATGTGAGGTTATAACGAATGAAGTGGTCAACCTGTTCTAAAATTTTACGAATATTCTTTTAAAAACTTTGTTGTTACATCATGTTGGTGAAATTATGTTTCAAAAACAAAAGAAATACGCAAAAATCTCAGATCTTGAATCCAATCCCTTGGAGGAACTCATACTCATGCACCAATGTAAGTTATTTTCCATGTATTTTCAAAGAAAAGATTTGTCATGCCAGGTCTTCATTAGTGTTTTATGTATTTATTTACAGATGAGTAAATAATTTTCGTGTTTTTACTTCATATAATTATTTTCAACTTTTACACTGTAAAAAAAATTATTTAATTTTAAATCAAATTCAACCCAATTTTGACTAAATCCAGGTCCACGCCTCACCTCCCCGGATTTTTGTTTATGATATGGGACAAACAATTCCCATGCTTTGGGAATTTGCATTACCTATCTTTTATATAATTTCATCTGTTTGTTCTTTAATGTGTTCCCTTTTCTTATGTATTATAGTATTGTCATTTAATAAATAAAATCGACGCCCTAATCAGGTACTTTATAGGGCGGAGAGGGGAAGGGCGGTGCTACTGATGATTGCATATCAATCACATTGGATTTAAGATTTAATAAAAAATGATTAGAGTATTATGGAAATTTAATCATTATGGAAGAAAATTTTAATAAAAATTGATTTAGATGTAATCAGAATTAATTGTTAGGTTAATCAATTTTGAATAAGAAAATTTAATCACAGATCCTTCGATTTAATCAATATGCAGTGTTAATTTTTTCAATCAATCTGGCGTGGACCTGGATTTAGTCAAAATTGGGTTGAATTTGATTTAAAATTTAATCATTTTTTTTTACAGTGTATACCAATTTTTGTCCGTTGCATTGAGGCCACGTATTAGTGGCATCTTCAATAATCATAAGTTTTTTGGGATTGTATTGCTTTTTTATGTATTAACTTTTACATTCAACAAAAAACTACATCAAAAGAAACTGTATTTTTTAAAATGTTGTTCAATAATAAAATGGTCTGTTCTTTTCGCAAGACTCGTTCGTTAAATGTAACCTATATTTTAAAAATTGCTTAACAGTATCAGAAACTGCAATATAATTTTGAAATTTGTAATAATTTTCAAAGAATAACTGCTTCCATATAAAAAATTTACAACCTATTCTGGTTTTGAGGAATGATAATTAGGCATTATTCTTAAGTTGGAAAAATATTCTAACGTAACAGTTATCTTAGTGTGTTCAAACGTCATAATAGGATAGCCCATAAAGTTTACACCTCACAACAAAACCACGTCAGGTTTTAAATAAAAATTTTAAAATAAACGTTATTATGAGATAACCAATAAGAAATTTACAACCCACAGAGACGTCAGGTTTAAAATAAAAATTTTAAAACAAACGTTATAATGGGATAACCAATAAAAAGGTTACAACTGACAACTAAAACATGTCAGATTTTAAACAAATATTTTAAAATAAACGTTATAATGAGACAACCAATAAGAAATTTACAATTAAATTTATTTGTTTAAATAAATAGTTTAAAACAAACGGTATAATGAGATAACTAATAAAAAGTTTACAACTTACACAAAAACACGTTAGGTTTGAAATAAAACGTTTAAAACAAACGTTATAATGGGATAACCAATAAAAAGCTTACAACTCACAACAAAAACACCTCAGGTTTTATATAAAAAGTAAAAAAAACAACGTTATAATGGGATAACCAATAAAAAGTTAACAATTCACAATAAAAACACGTCACATTTTAAACAGAAAATTTAAATCGTCACTATTTACAATGAATTATTTGATCGTTTTCATTTAAGTAATAGATAAACAATATTATTTAGCAGTATGTCGTTTTATTCTTAAAACCATTTTACATGGGTGCAAGACGTTGCAATTCTTTTACGAGTTGCACGATCTATTGCAATAATTGAGCAATTCTATCGAAAACTTTGGTTACTTTTGCAATGCCAACATTTACATTTACTAGGCCAAGTTATCAGTACAGAAGTTAAATAAGGTTAGCTTTTTCCGTTGAATTTCCATTTTCCACTTCTCAACTTTACAAAACCCCAAAGAAAACGCCAGTCAACATAAAGAAACACTTTAATTTTCTGGTACCTGTAAGGGTCGTGATCTGCAGTATTGCTAGAATGTAAAGACTTGCAGGCAACGGCTTTACTCTTGCACTAACTTGCTGCATGTAAAACGGGTATAAATATTGCACTAGCTTGCTCGATGTGAAACGGGTATAAATACATATTCGTCTAGTTTTAGAAGCATTCTGATCAACTCACGATTAAATTGGCCTAAAGAGATATTTATAAAGAGATTACATCTACATAAAATATGTATATTGTTTACAGCAACATCGGTAAGGCAGGTAGGTTTACACAGAAATTATGCTACATAAACTTTGGTAATAAGATTTTGTACAAAGAAACATTTCTAAGCCACACTCTTACACTCGATGAACTCCGCAATAGCATGTATAAATATTTTAACCATAAAACATGTTATTAAGGAATCGCCACTACTAAACTAGCACTTAACACACTTTTAATCCTTGTACCAGAGAACATTACGATATG
Organism: Philopedon plagiatum; assembly: GCA_963971165.1. Lineage (NCBI taxonomy): Eukaryota > Metazoa > Arthropoda > Insecta > Coleoptera > Curculionidae > Philopedon > Philopedon plagiatum. Next base: position 37,429,922 of record OZ020191.1, on the reverse strand, counting down.
GTAGATTTTCTAGCATTCTGTAGTACATAATATTTAATACCTTACCACAACCAAATATGGTTGCAGGGTTCGGTTTACTAATTGGTACTATCATAAGTAATCATGTATATTAATGTTAGTTTTCCGTTTTTGTTTGTTCAGTTGGTTCGTAGAAACTGCAAAATAAATGTTAGGCGGGTTTTCGTCTAGACTGTTGCCCACCTAGAGCAATGTTATGTTTTTTCTCTTTGTGCCTCTTCGATAAATATCAGTACTACCTCTGCAACGTGTCTGAAAACCTTTTTTACTAATAAAAAACTTTTTTGTTATTAATGTTACGAAACAATGTACTTTTTATAAAAAGTTCTGCTTTATATAAAAAAAAAATAATACTAAAATATTAAACGGAATTGAAATTAGCAGTGATGTGCGGCCAAAAAAAGGGAAAATTCAAAATTGCTGTAAGGAAAACGTAGTCTTAATTTTTATTTTAGAGCAAAATGTAACCAGCAAATTGTAATTATTTTAATATTTTAGAAATAGTGTAGGAAACGTCTTTTTTATGAGCAGGTCATGAGTCTAAATTAACAAAGTATTTTAACTAAAGTATTTTTTTTACTACGTTTTGCCCTAAAATAAAAATTGAGGGTACTTACTTCTCTATGGTAATATCAGTGGCGGCTGGTGAAATTTCAAAGTTGTATATCTCTGTTCCTACTTACAGGACTCGTACCAAATTTAGGGGTTTTAATAATGAGCCCACTGGAAATGTTTTGGTAAAGAAAAAAAACATTTTGTAATTTGCGAAAAAAAGTTAAATTTTTGGTGTGCCCCTCCTAAGAAAAAAATGAACACGTCTAGATATTTTAATTATTATTTTTTCTAAAAAAATTACATCTTTTTGTCGGCAGTTTTTAAATTTTGTGAGAAAAAAATGAATTAGTAGAAAGTTATAGTCATTTGAATTTTCTTAAGCCTAAAATATAATTTAAGAAAAAATTCAAATGGCTATGTTTAGAAAAAATAATAAATAAAATACCTAGACTTGTTCATTTGTTTTCACACTAAAAATTTAACTTTTTTTCGCAAATTACAAAATGTTTTTTTTTTCTTTACCAAAACATTCCCAGTGGGCTCACTACTAAAACTCCTAAATTTGGTACGGGTCCTGTAAGTAGGAACAGAGATATACAACTTTGAAATTTCACCAGCCGCCACTGGGTAATATAACTAACTGCATTTATGCACGAAAGCAAATTCCTTAGAGCAACAAATCTGAGGGAATGATTTTCTGAGTATTTTACCTTTTCGAAATGTATTTTGTAGATTATTTACCAAATAAAAATTATAAAAAAAGGTAAAAGCCTATTTTATAGGTATATTAGGTATAGGTATATGGGTATATATATATATATATATATATATATATATATATATATATATATATATATATATATATATATATATATATATATATATATATATATATATATATATATATTATAGTATTACAATTAGAAACACAATTTGTCTAAAACTGTTATTGAGTTGTTAGGAGCAAGCTTTTAATTGGCTGCGTCCATTGGCATTAAAAAACTATAGACAAAGCATTTCATTCATAAAATCGTTTTGCGCCAAATCAATCATCCGTTTAAAACATGCAATGGATGCGACTAAGAGAGGTAGACAAAGCGGAAAAATGGCAACACTGTCCAACATTCCTGGCGGCTGTCTCTTCCAACACCAGTGGCGTGCTATTCTGTATTAATTTATTTTAGCCTAATATATTATTAATATGTAGGTATATGTAAAACTACACCAATGGATTCGATACCTTACCAGTGAATCCAACATTACTTCAGTGGCGAAATTTTAAAGTTGTATATCTATGTTGCTACTTACGGGATCAAACCCATGCCAAATTCAGGGGTTTTGAAAGTGAGCCTACTAGAAATGTTTTGGCAAAGAAAAATAATATTTAGTAATTTGCGAAAAAAAGTGGAATTTGCGAAAAAAAAGTGGAACACGTTTGAGTATTTTACATCATTTTGTCGAAAATTTTTAAAGTTTAAGAGAAAAAAATGTGTTAGTAAAAAGTTATAATCATTTGATTTTTTGAAACCACAAATTTTATTTAAAAAAAATTAAATGACTATAACTTTCTACTAACACATTTTTTCTCTTGAAGTTTAAAAAATTTCGACGTAATGATGTAAAATTTGTCCAGAACATATAATAAACAAAATACCTAAACGTGTTCATTTTTTCCCAGGGTGTGCCAGGTCAAAATTTAACTTCTTTTCGCAAATTTCAAAATATTTGTTTTCTTTACCAAAAAATTCATTCAAACTCCCAAAACCCCTGATCTTGGCATGGTTCCGTAAGTCGCAACAGAGACATACAATTTTCAAATTTCACGGGCCGCCCCTGCCTTACTTACCTGTGAAAAGGAACTTATGGGTTTAAATAGTGCAATTTTTGCAAAACTTGACACTGCCGCACCGTATTTAAATGTTTTTTCGCAAAATAATGTCAGCTTCTTCAAAGAGAAACATTGAAACGCTTCTCGCAAACACAAAACAACACAATTCCACTTTCGAACAATGTCGCACAAGTCAGCGAATTTTATGAATGGTCGCTTGTGTCACTTTTCAGTTCGTAGTAAAACTGGTAGTAAACGGTCAAATTGCGTTGCTACGTTTACTTAATAATTTATCACAGTGAGAAGGGAATAAAAGTCTATTCGGCTATATATAAAATAGAACAAAATGTAAGTATTACTTTTTTATTACTTAATACTTATTTATGCTAACTTTATTAGATCAAGATATAGTCAAAAAAATGTCGTGTAATAGTCTATTGCTTAGATGGCATCAATCAGAACATTTTGTACCTATACTTTGGCAACCGTCTGCAGTTACCCAGTCAATATAATCCGCCAGTTTTTAGTGCAAATTCAATGACTTATTGCTTTGAATAGTAAATATCTCTGTCTTTAGTTTTTTTAAAGTCTATGGCTACGTCTTCGTGTGCTTGCTCTGTGTGAGTCATGTTCTGTTTACCCCGATTGTCGTCTCCTCTCATTTTTTTAATGATATTTTTGTGATGCTCTTCGTCAATCTGGAGGTAAGGCCTTATTGATAAAGTAGCTGAATGTCCTGTAATTTTTATCAGTTGCTCCTTTTCAACGCCGCTTTTGGCCAAAGCAAACACTGCGGATTCTCTCAATGAGTGATTTGTGATTTTTTTATTTGTTGTGTACTATTTTGGCGGAAAATTTAGTCCAGGTGCATGCTGTGTTTTTTCCGATGGGTGTACTTTTGTCCATGTCTTCCCTGTTAAATTTATGCCTACGAAAAACCTTAAGGATTCAACGTTTTGCCTCTTAGTCATATATTTTTGTGATATAGGTGTACTGGACACATATCTGGATTCGATTTGTTGGATACCAGCCATTTCGACTCAGCTCATTTTTTATCTCCGCGCCTTGGGCAGTTTTTGCAAATATGGAATTGTATTCAATTCTGTTAGTAGTGTTTCCAAAAATATCTCTTTCTACTTTAAAATAACTAACCAAACACCTAACAGCTTCTCCCCCTCTCCAAGCGAGCTCAAATGAATACACATGAAAACTTTCTTGACGAGTCCGTCTGCAGTATTCTCGTTAAAACTTTACAATTTTCTTAAAATCTTGACAAGTGAGTGACTCGGAACTCAACTTTCGTTTTTGTGGTATCTGATGCAACTATGTTCTTTTTGCGTTTTTGCTTCTCTTGTCCTTTTGAAGGCTGTATCTTCGAACCGGTTGATTTTTCGTTGATACACATTAAAATACTTCTCCATTAACGGTTTTTTCGTCCCTTTCCATATGGTTTTCACGGTCCCTGAAAACAAAGTTTTGCTTTAAAAAAGCCTTTTTATATACACGTTTTGACAACAAATATTTATATTTTTTAGTTTTTTATTCTTCTTACCTTCTTGGTGGTTAGTTTGTTCCATTCGAGTTTCTCATATATGCCCAGTCTTTTAAAATGAGCATCTTCTACCTGAGCATTCGGCGTTTTAGCATTAAAATTAGACTTTCTAGCTTCACCAAAGGTTATGAATTGTGTCCACACAAACGCCGTGGATCTCTTTGTGTTGCCAGCTTCTTTTTTAAATATGTTTCGAAATTTCTGTTAAAGAAAAATCATCGAATCTTTCCATTCTACGATTAAAAGTAACGTGTCTAAATAACTCTGTTGTTAGTCTTTGACAACCAAAAACCCCTTACGCCTACTATCAATCTAGCATCAGTTCTTAGCTGGCGATTTTCACTTTTTGCTGAAAGCTGGTGAAAATCGCGCCGAGTTTTATACATATGAGGTAAATAATCTCTGGGAGCCATTTTGGATTTTGCCACTTTTTGGCAGCTCTATACTTACTATCTCAAGCTCTGATATTTTTATATTATTTGCTTAATATCTCATTATTTTTCGTGACTATACATTTGTAGTAATTAATTTTGATTTCATGTGACGCAATTCAGAGAAGAGTAAATGAATTATTTTCATCCGGAACTGTCTTTTTACAGGTCTACTCGGTGACTCGATGGAATACAGACGGCTCGGAAAGCTATAGCGACGGCAAGAAGTCGGATATTTAGCCTTCTCTTTCTCTCTCTCTCTTTCTTTTTCCTGCACAATGTATGAAACTAAACAAAAGGCTACACAGAAAAAACGATATCGTATATTGAATTAGATACCAATTCACTCAATGACACTCTATTCCGTATTACACAATACAAATTCGGTTTCTTTCAATGATATCATTGTTAACCAATAGGTTATAAGATTGCTTGAAAGATAAGGTTTCATTGGTTGTAAATAGGTCGTTTAAATATGGCAATTATTTGATGCAGTAATACCCTATTCTAAATTCAGTACAAAATATATCATTGGTTTCACTAAACTGTTGTTTGCAAGAATATACATCTTATTTAATTGAAATGCATATTATTATTGCGAAGCTTTTTCGATTTGTTTTACTTACATACTACAAAACACTGAAATGAGTTGCTCCAGTCCCCAGAATTGCTAAAGATCTACTATTTTTGGTCTACCTTTAACACAATAAACAAACAGGCTGCAAGCTTAAACAACTATTCGACGAACAAATACCAACAGTACAATTTTAACCTCTTCAAAGGGCTTCAGCGAGCAATAGAAGTAATATGTCAGCCAACAATAGAACCCATTGAATTAATATTTTTTATTATTTCTCTGATACATTATGTGTTTTATTGGAATGTTGATTTTAATTAATTTGATATAGTTATTAAGTTGTTATTCACTTAATTTTTACATTTTCTATTTAAACTGTAGTTCTTGTTCGTTTAATAAAATATATTGTAATTTGAATCACACCGCCTATAAATAGCTATTTTTCGCCCAACTATATTTAAGCATTGTCATCAAATAGTTTAATTTTTTGGCTATAACAACTCTACACTCTAAGGAATAATAGAAATTTATTGGTTTCCAGAATATTTTGGTCATTGAAAAATGGTAATATAGTTTTCAAAGATACAGGAATACTTTTGAACTCCAATAATAAGTCTATATTTAAAAAAACATATTTTTTTTTGTATTATTTTAATAATGTTTTGTTGAGACAATATTAACTTTAACATAACGAATGTGACAGTGGTCAAAAATAATACTATTATTGAAAATAGCATAGCAGTTTTTTCTGTGTAGCTATGAATGAATGGTGTCATCTCCTATTGCCAAAGGTCAATGGTTATGGATGGCTGTTCGGCAAAATACATCACAAGAAGGGAAATCAATCAATCAAATCAATTGAGTTACTAGAAGAAATCGATAAGAGGGAAGTAAAAGATATTCTACGATATATTAAATACATTCTATCAAATTCAGTGCTGAATAAGTTGACAAACTGTAACAAAGAGACTGTATTTCTTGCCCATGATATTTATTTTTAAATTGAGTAGAGAATAATGCAGACTGTAAAGAATTTACAGTGATAGAAATGATATTAACAATTACTTCATCGGAAACAATAGCTTTCTTAATAATATTAATAATGTCAGATATGGGTGTTGTATGGCACCGTTTATTTTTAAGGGGCAAGTGCATAGAGTGTTTTGCTTAACAATGTAAAGAATGTAAAGTCACCTAACGCGCTTACAAGAAAATTAACTAGAGATTTCATTATTACATTTTTATACTGTAATGCAGTATTGCCTGTGATTCTGTAACGCAAGAGATCAAAAATTGCAAGAGAGCAAAAAGTTTCAGGACTAAATAAAGGTACTAATTGTTGAGTAACCTTTTCGCATGGTAAAAAAATTAAGAAATGGAAAAGTAACCCCGAAGAAATATTGTTAGCGTATTTATAGCTTCATACATAGAGAGATAATTATCTTATTACAACTTTTAATATAAATTGAAATAAAAATAAAACTTTGACATTCTGGTATATTGAAGACAACGCATTTTAGGACATGTTTATAAAAACCCTTTTGACCTTAAACCATCTCAAAATTACACCATCAAATACCTAGACATTTAGGCACGATAAAGTACCGTAAAATGGGGTTCCTTTGGCAGATGTTGACCTAGTTTGGTATTATAACTCAAAAACGAAAAGGAATATTAAACTTTTGTCCTTTTGGAAGTACCTCACCATAATTTGGATTTAAAATCTAAAAAGACAACCAAGAAAAAAAATTTGCGGGGTGCCAAAGTAGGCAGCAAAATGGGGTAACTTTGGCAGGTGCTTGAAAACGTTTTAAATCTAGGATAGACGTCCTTTAAGCCTTCTTTGGTACCAAAAATAAATATCCGCATGTACAAGTTTCATGTAGCTACTTTCCGAGTTGACTCATAGGAGAGATTAAACACCAAAGTTAATGCATATATTTTTATTGAAAATAACAAGAAATAAAGCCGTCCTCTAAGAAGATAAAAGTGCAATTCTGCAAGAAATTATTTGAAAAATGAAAATAAAAGATCTTAGACAGAAAAATCTTTGTCTTTTCAACTGTCATAAGGATTATTTCGGCTGAGATCACAGACGAAATGTCTCTCAAAACGCTTTTAATATTACTAAAGAATTCACGAATATCATTTGGACCTACTGCTGCCCGAGATCTCTTAATGTTCGATGCCAAACGGACACTAAGATTGTTCTTTTTGACTAAGTGTTCCACAAAATCTCTTCCACGGACACTATCTGTAAACATACTCACCACACGGCCTTTTTTTCAAGATATTTATGAAGAGAATTACGAATGTCACATTTTGTTAAGGGGAAGCCCCATTCGCTAACTGTTCTTAACGTCTTGGTTAGAAGACGCTCCTCCTCAGGATTAAAAACCCTTGGGTGGTCTGGTGGCCAACTGTGCTTGCCCGTAGACTTATTTTGAAGGGTCCCACGTGGAATATTCCATTGCATTCCATTTTTATAGTGTCTAGGCATTTTCAGTTATTTTAAACCTGTCCTAATCAAACACATTTAAAAAATCTAAAAAAAAACAAATAAAAAAAATAAGTAAACCATAAAAAAGTTGACAAGCTGTCAAACTAGGCCTAGGTCATATATTTATTAGTACTATGTTGTTAGCATCCAATCTACCCTTTGTTAAAATTTGACGCAAAGATAAATTTTTTGTTTTGTACCACGTGATGTCTTAGCACTTTGAAGTTTTGACGGAACTGTCACTGTCAGTTCTGACAGCAGTTTAAAATGTGAGCTTGTCCGTTTCCTTTTCGTCTTTTTACCTTTCAAAAGTAAAGATTAATGTGTTTTTATTTGTGAAAAGTGGACTAAAAGTTAATTATTATCCTATTTACGATATTGACACAGCTAATGTACCGATAATGCCAGTGTTAAGCAGCAAGAAGTGTAGAAATTACTTGTAGTTTTTGGCGGCGGATATTCTTCACAAGAATGTATACTGAAGCGTGAATACATAATTTTTAATTCTTAATTTGAGATTTTGGGGCAAAACGGGTAAGAACATTATGTAAATAAAGCGAGGCATCGTTTGGAAATCTAAAAAAACACATTATTAATCTCGAATTAAAACTCAAAATACGTAAGTATAATTTATTGTAATCATTAATTTTTATATAATACAGTATAATTAGAATTAAAATCTTCTTAAATAATTAATTACCTACCTATGCAAAATCACTTTGTCTTTCTCAACGGACCGTCGACATGCGAAACAAGATCTCATTTTCTATCTAAAATATTATTAACTCTGTTTCGATATTGTACTTTAAAGTATATAATAATTTATCGAAATCGAAGCCTTGTCAGATTCCAATTTGGACTTTTAAATATGACAGGCGTGAGCGGCCATGTTGTCATCTTTGGTGTTTTGATTAGCGGATGGTACGTAGTATTGAGTTCACTTGTTTGGCAAATCACGTGGTGATTTATGAGGGATGTTCAGGACGTCACGTGACTTTTTAGATATGGTTTCCAAAGGCTACGTCTTTGCTTCAACACTTTCTCGTCGTTCGCTATATAGTTAGTAATAAATATATGGCCTAGGTGCCAAAGTAACCCCATTTTACGGTATAAAGACGAAAAGAACTGGAACCACCTTTCCATTAATAAAAGAACTAAAAGCTAACTTTAGCTAGATGTGTATGGAAGAATATATTTTTTACCGCTTTTACTATCAGTACAATTAATTATTAAAGTAGTAAATTATTCTTTTTGTTTAAACAAGAAAACGAAACTAAATCTGCTAATAAATGATTTTAATTTTTCATTAAACTTTAAGTCCTTTTTAACAATAAATAAAGAAGTATCACAGTTGTCAGTAATATATTGTAATCAAAGGTAGATAGGTCCATAACGAGGTAGGTGGTCAAAAAAGCCATTTAAATTAACGCTGAAAGATTTATAAAGTGTTCTAGTACATAATCTTTTAATAAGTTCCTAGCGCTTGAACGTGCACTTAAGATGCCTGTCCAATTGCCGAGATATATTGGCATTTAGTAACACATCTTAAATTTTTTATAGCTAGGCGTAAAATAAATGATATGGGATACTTTAAATTATTACATATACGGCTTCATTTTGTAATTACGATTTTATATTTATAGAGGTATAATACAAGGCTAAATCATATAAATATGGTGTACATAGCTTCTGTAATAAAACTTGCTTTGTTTCCTGCTGCAAAGACACGAGATAAAAAAATATTAGCAGTGATAAAAACGAACAAAAAATATATTGTCACCTGTAAGAAAGCCCACCATTTTGGGAATTTGGGTAAGCATATGCTAATCAGTGGTTCTCAACCATTTTTGGACCAGGAACCACTATGATTTTTTTGTTCTTAGCAGAGACCACAAGATTCAAAAATAGTAAACTGTGATAATCTTAAGGTGGCATTTTCCAATCGGGTCCATGGTGGGCCACCTTAATTTCATTTTGACATGATTTTTCGGCTTTAAAATTTTTAACAATAACATGATGAGTATAACATTAAGTATATTGATATCCTGCAAGAAATTTTTAGTCAATTATTTAAAGTTTCAACGTGTATAATGATTTCATTTAGAAGATTAATATTTTAAGAGAGCTATGGTGTCATTTTTAAATATTGTTTTCCTAAAATAAATCATTATATCTTAAAACTTTTATTAATACGTTAAAAAATACCCATAGAATATAAATCTACGGTTAATATTGTGAAAATATTCATACAAATGAAAAATAAAGCAAAAAATTATACTAAAATAAAATTAAGTTGGCAATAAATGGATGTGGTTGGCAAATGAAGCCTTAAAATAAACCCTAATCAAAACTTTCAACATATTCGTTCAACTTAATAGTAACATGCAAAGAGTGTACTATTATGTATAATTATAATATAAAAAAGGACATTGTTAATAAAAAATTGAGTTTGCAAAATCATCAATATGATTTTTGAGCTAGCTTCTGCTATATCATCTGTGTAATCCTGGAGCCAATATTATTGTACAAAGCTACACGCATAGTATCACTTACTTTCAATCGATTCCGAGACTTATTTTTAATTATAAGCAAAGCAGAAAATCCTTGTTCACATAATTAAGTCGTGGAGAAGAGCATAATGTAGCGCAAGGCAATTTTCCGAATTTCAGTATATGAAATTGCTTTTTTACATCAAAACTCCTCAATGGAAGCAGATTTAAATGCTTCCTCACAGTTTCTATCATTTAGTATTTCAATAAGCTCTTCCTGGACTTCGCCAGTAACCTCTCTAAGATTAATACCAAGAGGGTTACGAATCAGCTTTTGGATACCTTTCGATTGATAAACGATTGAATATTGAATCTCCAGTGAAATAAATAAATGTTTAAATATTTCGCGGACCATATTTTAGTTCTCCTGGACCACCGGTTAAGAACCATTGTGCTAAATGAACCAGGAAGTCCAGGTTCTCCACTGTCATAAACTGCTTCAAAAAAATGGGTCAGGACTTGGAGATGCACAAAAAGGTAATTGTTGGCAGGACCTGTACTTTTTTATTTTCCAAACACAGCTTATATCCACGCTGTGCTGTGTAAGGAAAGTAATGTGTCAGTCCAGATTTTCGACTTGGGGTTGTTGACTTATGTTTATTTACGTTTTAAGGCGTTCTAAAGCTGTTTTAACTATTTTCGAGTGCATATATGTTTTTGTATAGTCCAAATTGTGGCGAGACGACTGAAACGACTGACGTGAATTTTGGCACAAAAGTTTCTAGCGACCTGTGGTTAAACCGGCAAAAATTGGTTAAAACCGGACGTTGAGTCGGTGTTATATTGGAATTTTATTACAGAGAAAAGTGACATCTCATTGTAAAGATCTCTTAAATCTCTAGTACAGTTTAGTTTGGATTTCAACAGGGTAAGAATACCAATAATGGTTCGATTGCTGAGGAGCGTTTACAGTTATATGAATCGGGGGGGGGGGGGGGGCGTACATTGGGGAGTACCTCAGGATTCAGTGTCTTGGTTTTCTTTCTATCATATATTAATGACTTAACGTACGTTGAAATCATGGATTTATTAAGAATGGATACGGGATGATGTAACATTCTTTGAAGCCAAAACAAACCATTCTAACCCCCATATTCGCCGTGTATACAAAAGCCAACCTTATGGTTTAAGCTGGCTTAACTTGACATTTTCATATGCACCGACATCCGGAAGGTAACTAAGCGAGCTTAAAGTTAAGCCCCCAATTTTGGCGGCTTAGATTGTAAGGCGAAGCTTTCCTCAATTATATAACCCCACTTTAAGCTTTTATCTATAACCCAACATTTCTTTCTCATCTAGTTTTTAGCAGTGTTAAAAGGGTGTTTTTAAAGCAAAAATCAATTAATATAATGGAAGTTGAGGATGAAATATTTGTCGAGGACGATCTGGAGATACTGGATATAGTACGCATTGGTTTCCCCAGACATATTTATTTGAGACCAAATTATATAGAAGATATGGATGACTTGAGCTTTTTTCGTCGATTTAGGCTTAGGAAACCCTCAACTATATATATTTTAGAAATGATAGAAGATCAGCTGGAATTTCAAAATGATTTGTAGGTATTTTCCTTACGAAGTTTATAATTACGAATTTAATGTTTCCCGCCATATTTTCAGGAACAATAGTGGGTCTCCGATTAACCAACTCTTGACTGCACTATTATTCTATGCTAGCAGTGCTCACCAAATAAACGTTGGAGATATTATGCAAATGGACCAGAGTACAGTCTCCAGAGTTATAAAAAAAGTATCTGAAGCCATTGCGAGTTTAAGAAATCGATTAATTAAGATGCCTAGTACACCTCAAGAAGTACTATCATGCCAAACTGGCTTTTATGATATTGCACGATTTCCTCGTGCTGTGGGCTGTGTTGATGGGACACATATTAAAATTCGATCACCAGGTGAGAACATATAATAGCTACTTTCAGATATAAGATATATGTATCCTTCCTCTCCTCTTGATATACCTATAGATCCTTATACAATATATTTATATTTGTATGTTTACAATATCTAGAGGTGAATTGTATAAAACACCCAATTTTTTTTAGGTGGAGAGGATGGGGAAATATATAGAAATAGAAAGTCATACTTCTCCGTAAATGTGCAATTAGTCTGTGATAGTGACCTTAAAATAAGCAACATTGTAGCACGATGGCCAGGGTCAACCCATGACGCAACTATTTTTAACAATAGTCGGTTAAGAACTAGGTTTGAGGCTGGAGAATTTGGAAATGGCATTCTACTTGGTAAATCTTTTGTATAACCTTTGGTATTAATTTTTAAGTCTTTTTTTGTAGGCGATAGTGGATACCCACTAAGATCATACTTAATTACCCCCCTTGGAAATCCTAGAACACGTGCAGAACAACTTTATAATGAAGCACATATTCGCACAAGAAACTGCATCGAACGAACAAATGGAGTATATAAAAGGAGATTCCCAGCCCTTTGTTATGGACTTCGATGCAGTCTTAATACTGCTTTATTTGTGATTGTTGCCACAGCAGTTCTGCATAATATTGCTACAACAATGCATGAAGATATTCCACCACCTCCCATAGGGGTTAATGCTGAAGAGTTAGAATATTTACTTAATCAGGGGGAGATTCCTGCAGTCAACCTACAAGAAAATGTAGTGTATGATTTTAGAAATGACATTATAAATAACTATTTTGCCAATTTGTAAATAAATTATGTTTACAACATTTTCATATACTCTGATAAATAAAAGTTTCTATTTATTGAAAAATACTTTTATTAATTATTACTGTAAAATATCTGCTAAGTTAATTAACAGGTTAATTAATTATTGGGGTACTCTTACAAACACAGCAACACACATTATTATAAGTACAAAAAAAGATTTCCAAGTAAGGGTTACCAAGTGCACACTGATAGAGAAAAAAATACTCTGCTCTAAATAAAATATTGCACCTTCCTATTACTAAGTTGCATTATTCTAAAATAAAATTAACAGGTGAACAGTCATGTTTGTGCCCAAGATTTTTGTTTATAACTATTAATAACATTGAGCAACAGAGCCTGCATTACCCTCCTATGTTCTAAGGTTACAAGTCCAAATTCTATACCTTTGTAAAAAATACTTTAATTAATTATTACTGTAAAATATGAGCTAAGTTAATTACGGCGTTATTGAGGTACTTTTACAAACACTATAAAAAATATATTACCAAGTAAACACTAATATGGGAAAAAAATACTAACACTAAATAAGTAATATAATCTACAGGACTAAAATAATATTTACAAACTTTGGCTGCTTACTTTGGAAAAAAAATTAGATTTCACTAACATTTGCCCTAAATAAAGCAATACTGCACTTTTCAATTACTAAGTAGTTACATTATTCTAACAAAATTAGTGAACAATAACATGATAAACATTCTTCTAACCTACTTTTGTAGGACTACCTATATGAGGGTATTCATTTTTTTATTTTTTAATTCCAATTCAAGGATCTCTACTTCCAATTTACGTTTTTTTAATATAAGTTTATTTTCTTCTTCCATATGTTTACTTTTTTTTAATGTGAGCTCATTTTCTTGTGCCACATGGTTTAGTTGCGCTTCCACCAACAGCAGTCTTTTATCTAGCAAAATGTCATATTTTTTTGCAACATCAGATGATGCCATTGGCTTAACAATGGTTGTGGGCCTCCTTCGACTACTGCTTTTTCTTATTGTCTAAAATAATTAACAATCAATTAATAGAGCAGCCTCGACAGATGAGGACGTTATGCCTACAATATTAACTAATATAATTTTCTGTTTATTGAGATAGAATATGTTCTTTAAAAATAATGCTAAAATACTCACCTTTTCATCTCCCTCCGAACTATGTTGGCCTGTTTTTCCAAATGGAAAAGCCAGCGGAGCACTGATAGGGATTTTCAACTGCTGCGGAGTATAATTTTTCCAATTTTGGGATACTGGGGTACTGTTTAAGGAACTTGTACTCTAAAAATAATAAAAAACACCATTTCACATCATTTTGCAAGTGGTCAAGCTTATACAATATCTTTTTCACAGATCAATTAGTCCTGGAAATTACATGAATATAATTACAAAAATGACTTTGAGACTGATCTACAGTTAAAAACAGTAAAAAATTACCGGTAATGCCTCTTTTTTTTTATCATCTTCCATCGCATAGTCAAAAACAATTTCATTGTTTACCTCTCCAATGAAGGTAATAGGGGTCTCCTCAGCATCATCATCATACTGGTTTTCAATTCCCACCAAAGTCTTTTTATTTAAAATTGAAAATAAAAGTTCGTCCGTCTCATCTTTTTTAATTTTTGGAGGGGGTCCACCACCAGTAAGCATTGTATCTTTTCTTTCCTCAGCCAATACTTTTCGTAACTCTTTTTTACGGTTTTCATAACACTTTTTGAGGCAAATAGCATTTCTGAAGGTGGTACTGGTGGAAGACGCATTAAAATCGTTTTCTATCTCTTGCCACGCCTTTTCTTTATTGACGGAGGAAGCTCTATCAGTTTTTTTTGTCCTCAAGTATAAATGCATATTTCTGTGCTATTAGACGCAGCAAATGAGCCTTTTCAGAGCTTGAAAAGTTCGGTACTCTCGTTTTTGGACTTTAACTCATATTTTTACGAAATAAAATCAGTTTAAATTTTAAAAGAAACCCTTGTTTATAAGAAACAGAAACAGTAAATAAAACCACGAATAAAAAAAACAGGCGCGAAAAATCAGCAGACTTAGGTTAAATTAAATAAAATTCTTCTTTTTGCATTTTTGGACAGATTGTCAGGTAGTATTTGGGTGTTGCCAAATTTCTTTATGGCTTAGGAAAGCTTCGCTTAATTATTTACGGTACATGGCATCGATAATTTAAGCTAAGCTTTAGTTTAAGCGTAGCTTATATAAGCTTGGCTTAAGGGCTAAAACGGCGAATATGGGCGTAAGTGACACTGTAAGCACAATTTGTAAACATTGGCAACATCTGATTTTACCTTATATTTTTGTACAAGAAATACCTTAGAAGCATCACAATATTTACTAAAAGTAATAAAAGCCCTAAAATACTTTATTTTCTGCGAAATAATAATAAATTTAATTTAAAAAGGTTCTATTATTTATAGGTTATGTTATTTCTAAAGGTGTTTATTTAAAGTCGCTCCGAGTCATTTATAAGTCTATAAGTCGCACTTTTTCTTTTCTAGTTCATTAGACAAAGACGTACGGGTAACCGAGTGTTCAGACCGAGGTTCAGCCGTTTTCCTAAACAACCAGCACAGACAGCAACACTTCTGGGCTGCGTTCGATATCATCGCCGGGTGACACACCGGTGTGATTTCTCAACCTGAGCTCCAACACTCCAATGCTATTGTATCTCTTTCTACTACCATTCTTGATTCAATTACGTATTTCCTGTGGTATTTCCTTAAAATTCATAAGCTCTACCACTACGGTAAATGTTTTCACAACAAATAACAAATATAAGGCTTCGCGTTCGATACGCTCACAGTATACGGAACATCGAATCCTTATTATAATAGATCCATGGTTGAAATTGGGGGAGAACAGACTCTCTTCGCTGACGATACAACTATACTATGGCACTCCGATGACGCTCTCACTTTAAAATAAACTGATATCAGATCTAGTTAAAGTAAAAGAATGGTTTGACTCAAACTTATTGTCTTTAAACGTTACAAAACCAATATTATTAGCTTTAAGTGTGGTATGGAGGGTCTGATTACTGGCGAATCACCCCTCGAAAACTGCTCTAGTTGTGGATTTCTGATGTCTATCAAGCTAGCAGAGCCACAATGCCTTTTTAAATTTTTTCTTGTGTCATAATTTTTGGCTATTTTATTGCTAATTTATTACGACATTTTTAATTTTTTTGCTCTTCGTTTTTTTAAAAAAACCTGTGGCTCTGCTAGCTTGAGTTCAAGCTAGCAGAGCCACACTGAAAAACCACAAAACAAAATTGTTTTCCAAAATGTTTTTATGCAGGAATTTTTGGCCAATTAATTGCCCCTGAAATATGTACAGAGACTGAGAAAAAAATAAACTGTTAGAAAAAAAACAGCGATTTTCTGTTTCGTCTATAGAGAATACGATACTATTACTTAAGATCGCGAAATAATATCTTTATAACTTGTGGGTATATACCAGGTTTTAAGACTAATTTATTGCTAATTTATTACCACATTTTTAATTTTTTTGCTCTTCGTTTTTTTAAAAAAACCTGTGGCTCTGCTGGCTTGAGTTCAAGCTGGCAGAGCCACACTGAAAAACCATAAAACAAAAATCTTTTCCAAAATGTTTTTATACAGGAATTTTTGGCCAATTAATTGCCGCTGAAATATGTACAGGGACTGAGAAAAAAATAAACTGTTAGAAAAAAACTGCGATTTTCTGTTTCGTCTATAGAGAATACGATACTATTGCTTAAGATCGCGAAATAATATCTCTATAATTTGTGGGTATACGAGGTTTTAAGACTAATTTATTGCTAATTTATTACCACATTTTTAATTTTTTTGCCCTTCGTTTTTTTTTTTAAACCTGTGGTCTGCTGGCTTGAGTTCAAGCTAGCAGAGCCACACTGAAAATCCATAAAACAAAAATCTTTTCCAAAATGTTTTTATACAGGAATTTTTGGCCAATTAATTGCCGCTGAAATATGTACAGGGACTGAGAAAAAAATAAACTGTTAGAAAAAAACTGCGATTTTCTGTTTCGTCTATAGAGAATACGATACTATTGCTTAAGATCGCGAAATAATATCTCTATAATTTGTGGGTATACGAGGTTTTAAGACTAATTTATTGCTAATTTATTACCACATTTTTAATTTTTTTGCCCTTCGTTTTTTTTTTTAAACCTGTGGTCTGCTGGCTTGAGTTCAAGCTAGCAGAGCCACACTGAAAATCCATAAAACAAAATTCTTTTGCAAAATGTTTTTATGCAGGAATTTTTGGCCAATTAATTGCCCCTGAAATATATACATGGACTGAGAAAAAAATAAACTGTTAGAAAAAAACTGCGATTTTCTGTTTCGTCTAGAGAGAATACGATACTATTACTTAAGATCGCGAAATAATATCTTTATAACTTGTGGGTATATACCAGGTTTTAAGACTAATTTATTGCTAATTTATTACCACATTTTTAATTTTTTTGCTCTTCGTTTGTTTTTTAAAAACCTGTGGTTCTGCTGGCTTGAGTTCAAGCTAGCAGAGCCACACTGAAAAACCTTAAAACAAAATTCTTTTCCAAAATGTTTTTATACAGGAATTTTTGGCCAATTAATTGCCCCTACAATATGTACAGGGACTGAGAAAAAAATAAACTGTTAGAAAAAAACTGCGATTTTCTGTTTCGTCTATAGAGAATTCGATACTATTACTTAAGATCGCGCCCGGTGGCAGGTGTAGCTTGAACTCAACCCACCAGAGCCACAGGTTTTTGAAAAAAAACGAAGAGCAAAAAAATTCAAAATGTGGTAATAAATTAGCAATAAATTAGTCTTAAAACCTGGTAGGTACCCACAGATTATAGTTATTATTTCGCGATATGAAGTAATAGCATCGTATTCTCTATGGACGAAACAGAAAATCGCAGTTTTTTCTAACAGTTCATTTTTTTCTCAGTCCCTGTACATATTTCAGGAGCAATTAATTGGCCAAAAATTCCTGTATAAAAACATTTTGGAAAAGAATTTTGTTTTATGGTTTTTCAGTGTGGCTCTGCTAGCTTGAACTCAAGCCGGCAGCCACAGGATTTTTTTAAAACAACGAAGAGCAAAAAAATTAATAATGTGGTAATAAATTAGCAATAAATTAGTCTTAAAACCCGGTAGATACCCACAGGTTATAAAGTTATTATTTCGCGATCTTAAGTAATAGTATTGTATTCTCTATGGACGAAACAGAAAATCGCTGTTTTTTTCCTAACAGTTTATTTTTTTCTCAGTCCCTGTACATATTTCAGGGGCAATTAATTGGCCAAAAATTCCTGAATAAAAACATTTTGGAAGAGAATTTTGTTTTGTGGTTTTTCAGCGTGGCTCTGCTAGCTTGAAACTCAAGCCAGCAGAGCCACAGGTTTTTTTAAAAAAACGAAGAGCAAAAAAATTAAAAATGTGGTAATAAATTAGCAATAAATTAGTCTTAAAACCCGGTAGATACCCTCAGGTTATAAAAATATTATTTCGCGATCTTAAGTAATAGTATCGTATTCTCTATGGACGAAACAGAAAATCGCTGTTTTTTTCTAACAGTTTATCTTTTTCTCAGTCCCTGTACATATTTCAGGGGCAATTAATTGGCCAAAAATTCCTGTATAAAAACATTTTGGAAAAGAATTTTGTTTTGTGGTTTTTCAGCGTGGCTCTGCTAGCTTGAAACTCAAGCCAGCAGAGCCACAGGTTTTTTTAAAAAAACGAAGAGCAAAAAAATTCAAAATGTGGTAATAAATTAGCAATAAATTAGTCTTAAAACCCGGTAGATACCCTCATGTTATAAAGTTATTATTTCGCGATCTTAAGTAATAGTATCGTATTCTCTATGGACGAAAGACAATCGCTGTTTTTTTCTAACAGTTTATCTTTTTCTCAGTCCCTGTACATATTTCAGGGGCAATTAATTGGCCAAAAATTCCTGTATAAAAACATTTTGGAAAAGAATTTTGTTTTGTGGTTTTTCAGCGTGGCTCTGCTAGCTTGAACTCAAGCCAGCAGAGCCACAGGTTTTTTTTAACAAAACGAAGAGCAAAAAAATTAAAAATGTGGTAATAAATTAGCAATAAATTAGTCTTAAAACCTGGTCGGTACCCACAGGTTATAAAGTTATTATTTCGCGATAATAAATAATAGTATTTTATTCTCTATGGACGAAAGAGAAAATCGCTGTTTTTTTTCTAACAGTTTATTTTTTTCTCAGTCTCTGTACATATTTCAGGGGCAATTAATTGGCCAAAAATTCCTGTATAAAAAGATTTTAGAAGAGAATTTTGTTTTGTGGTTTTTCAGCGTGGCTCTGCTAGCTTGAAACTCAAGCCAGCAGAGCCACAGGTTTTTTTAAAAAAACGAAGAGCAAAAAAATTAAAAATGTGGTAATAAATTAGTCTTAAAACCCGGTAGATACCCTCAGGTTATAAAGTTATTATTTCGCGATCTTAAGTAATAGTATCGTATTCTCTATGGACGAAACAGAAAATCGCTGTTTTTTTCTAACAGTTTATCTTTTTCTCAGTCCCTGTACATATTTCAGGGGCAATTAATTGGCCAAAAATTCCTGTATAAAAACATTTTGGAAGAGAATTTTGTTTTGTGGTTTTTCAGCGTGGCTCTTCTAGTTTGAAATTCAAGCCAGCAGAGCCACAGGTTTTTTTTAAAAAACGAAAAGCAAAAAAATTTAAAATGTGGTAATAAATTAGCAATAAATTAGTCTTAAAACCTGGTCGATACCCACAGGTTATAAAGTTATTATTTCGCCATAATAAGTAATAGTATTTTATTCTCTATGGACGAAACAGAAAATCGCTGTTTTTTTTTCTAACAGTTTATTTTTTTCTCAGTCTCTGTACATATTTCAGGGGCAATTAATTGGCCAAAAATTCCTGTATAAAAACATTTTGGAAAAGAATTTTGTTTTGTGGTTTTTCAGCGTGGCTCTGCTAGCTTGAACTCAAGCCAGCAGAGCCACAGGTTTTTTTTTAAAAAAAAGGAAGAGCAAACAAATTAAAAATGTGGTAATAAATTAGCAATAAATTAGTCTTAAAACCTGGTCGGTACCCACAGGTTATAAAGTTGTTATTTCGCGATAATAAATAATAGTATTGTATTCTCTATGGACGAAACAGAAAATCGCTGTTTTTTTTCTAACAGTTTATTTTTTTCTCAGTCTCTGTACATATTTCAGGGGCAATTAATTGGCCAAAAATTCCTGTATGAAAACATTTTGGAAAATAATTTTGTTTTATGGTTTTTCAGCGTGGCTCTGCTAGCTTCAACTCAAGCCAGCAGAGCCACAGGTTTTTTTAAAAAAATGAAGAGCAAAAAAATTAAAAATGTGGTAATAAATTAGCAAAAAATTAGTCTTAAAACCCGGTAGATACCCTCAGGTTATAAAGTTATTATTTCGCGATCTTAAGTAATAGTATCGTATTCTCTATGGACGAAACAGAAAATCGCTGTTTTTTTCTAACAGTTTATCTTTTTCTCAGTCCCTGTTCATATTTCAGGGGCAATTATTTGGCCAAAAATTCCTGTATAAAAACATTTTGGAAGAGAATTGTGTTTTGTGGTTTTTCAGCGTGGCTCTGCTAGCTTGAAACTCAAGCCAGCAGAGCCGCAGGATTTTTTTAAAAAACGAAGAGCAAAAAAATTAAAAATGTGGTAATAAATTAGCAATAAATTAGTCTTAAAACCTGGTCGATACCCACAGGTTATAAAGTTATTATTTCGCCATAATAAGTAATAGTATTTTATTCTCTATGGACGAAACAGAAAATCGCTGTTTTCTTTTCTAACAGTTTATTTTTTTCTCAGTCTCTGTACATATTTCAGGGGCAATTAATTGGCCAAAAATTCCTGTATAAAAACATTTTGGAAAAGAATTTTGTTTTATGGTTTTTCAGCGTGGCTCTGCCAGATTGAACTCAAGCCAGCAGAGCCACAGGTTTTTTTTAAAAAAACGAAGAGCAAAAAAATTAAAAATGTGGTAATAAATTAGCAATAAATTAGTCTTAAAACCTGGTATATACCCACAAGTTATAAAGATATTATTTCGCGATCTTAAGTAATAGTATCGTATTCTCTATAGACGAAACAGAAAATCGCAGTTTTTTTCTAACAGTTTATTTTTTTCTCAGTCCATGTACATATTTCAGGGGCAATTAATTGGCCAAAAATTCCGGTATAAAAACATTTTGGAAGAGAATTGTGTTTTGTGGTTTTTCAGCGTGGCTCTGCTAGCTTGAAACTCAAGCCAGCAGAGCCGCAGGATTTTTTTAAAAAACGAAGAGCAAAAAAATTAAAAATGTGGTAATAAATTAGCAATAAATTAGTCTTAAAACCTGGTCGATACCCACAGGTTATAAAGTTATTATTTCGCCATAATAAGTAATAGTATTTTATTCTCTATGGACGAAACAGAAAATCGCTGTTTCTTTTTCTAACAGTTTATTTTTTTCTCAGTCTCTGTACATATTTCAGGGGCAATTAATTGGCCAAAAATTCCTGTATAAAAACATTTTGGAAAAGAATTTTGTTTTGTGGTTTTTCAGCGTGGCTCTGCTAGCTTGAACTCAAGCCAGCAGAGCCACAGGTTTTTTTTTAAAAAAAAGGAAGAGCAAACAAATTAAAAATGTGGTAATAAATTAGCAATAAATTAGTCTTAAAACCTGGTCGGTACCCACAGGTTATAAAGTTGTTATTTCGAGATAATAAATAATAGTATTGTATTCTCTATGGACGAAACAGAAAATCGCTGTTTTTTTTCTAACAGTTTATTTTTTTCTCAGTCTCTGTACATATTTCAGGGGCAATTAATTGGCCAAAAATTCCTGTATAAAAACATTTTGGAAAATAATTTTGTTTTATGGTTTTTCAGCGTGGCCCTGCTAGCTTCAACTCAAGCCAGCAGAGCCACAGGTTTTTTTAAAAAAATGCAGAGCAAAAAAATTAAAAATGTGGTAATAAATTAGCAAAAAATTAGTCTTAAAACCCGGTAGATACCCTCAGGTTATAAAGTTATTATTTCGCGATCTTAAGTAATAGTATCGTATTCTCTATGGACGAAACAGAAAATCGCTGTTTTTTTCTAACAGTTTATCTTTTTCTCAGTCCCTGTTCATATTTCAGGGGCAATTATTTGGCCAAAAATTCCTGTATAAAAACATTTTGGAAGAGAATTGTGTTTTGTGGTTTTTCAGCGTGGCTCTGCTAGCTTGAAACTCAAGCCAGCAGAGCCGCAGGATTTTTTTAAAAAACGAAGAGCAAAAAAATTAAAAATGTGGTAATAAATTAGCAATAAATTAGTCTTAAAACCTGGTCGATACCCACAGGTTATAAAGTTATTATTTCGCCATAATAAGTAATAGTATTTTATTCTCTATGGACGAAACAGAAAATCGCTGTTTTTTTTTCTAACAGTTTATTTTTTTCTCAGTCTCTGTACATATTTCAGGGGCAATTAATTGGCCAAAAATTCCTGTATAAAAACATTTTGGAAAAGAATTTTGTTTTATGGTTTTTCAGCGTGGCTCTCCCAGCTTGAACTCAAGCCAGCAGAGCCACAGGTTTTTTTAAAAAAACGAAGAGCAAAAAAATTAAAAATGTGGTAATAAATTAGCAATAAATTAGTCTTAAAACCTGGTATATACCCACAAGTTATAAAGATATTATTTCGCGATCTTAAGTAATAGTATCGTATTCTCTATAGACGAAACAGAAAATCGCAGTTTTTTTCTAACAGTTTATTTTTTTCTCAGTCCATGTACATATTTCAGGGGCAATTAATTGGCCAAAAATTCCGGTATAAAAACATTTTGGAAGAGAATTGTGTTTTGTGGTTTTTCAGCGTGGCTCTGCTAGCTTGAAACTCAAGCCAGCAGAGCCGCAGGATTTTTTTAAAAAACGAAGAGCAAAAAAATTAAAAATGTGGTAATAAATTAGCAATAAATTAGTCTTAAAACCTGGTCGATACCCACAGGTTATAAAGTTATTATTTCGCCATAATAAGTAATAGTATTTTATTCTCTATGGACGAAACAGAAAATCGCTGTTTTTTTTTCTAACAGTTTATTTTTTTCTCAGTCTCTGTACATATTTCAGGGGCAATTAATTGGCCAAAAATTCCTGTATGAAAACATTTTGGAAAAGAATTTTCTTTTATGGTTTTTCAGCGTGGCTCTGCTAGCTTGAACTCAAGCCAGCAGAGCCACAGGTTTTTTTAAAAAAACGAAGAGCAAAAAAATTATAAATGTGGTAATAAATTAGCAATAAAATAGCCAAAAATTATGACACAAGAAAAAATTTGAAAAGGCGTTGTGGCTCTGCTAGCTTGATTGACATGGATTTCTGGCTTATTATTGACAGCGGTCTTAAGTTTGGGGATCATATCATGACATTAAGTACAAAACTAGCCTCCGGTTGCTTTGTAATTAAAGTAATTACTAACGAACTTGCTTCGGATATTGGGAAAACAGTCTACCATCTTCGATGTGGAATTACATTTTGGGGACTGTCCAGCCGTCATCTGCTTGGTGTCTTGATTGTCCTTCAGAAGCGCGCTCTGAGATATATTTGTGGGGCTAGGCCCATGTAGACCATTATTTGTAAAAAAATATACTAACTTTGTCATGCTTGTTTATGTTGGAAACAGTATTTCAGAATAAAAATAAGTTTGTGGCGGTTAATCCCCACATGTCTCATCAATGTCATAATCTGGCTTTACCAATACCCACATTGACACACCTAATAATATAAAGAATCTGCCCTCACTGAAAGTGTTTAGAAAATCTGTTAAAAGAATGTTGGTGAAAATGGCATATTACGATATAACAGAATATTATTCTGATTTACTGTAGATTTTGCTTGTGTTCTGTTTTTGTTTCTGTTTTTCTTTAACTTTAGAAATTGTACTTTCACAGCTTTGTCAAAAAGGAGTTGTTCTTTGGATAATAAAGCATAAATAGGTAGGTACGTTTGTATTGCACTAGGTCTACTTTTCCTTTCGTATTTCCCATCCTTTTACAGAAGTAACAGTAACACAAATAAAATAAGTAATTTTGTTTATAGTGTTCTAGTAAATTAGATTTTTAGACACAGAGATTGACCCTTTTGGGTGCTATGCACTCATTATTGTTAGTTTTAGTGTTTTTATAGTACAGTGAACAACTGGCTCAAACCCATTATATTATATGCTTAGCAAAGAGTGCAATTTTACAGATTAAATTTGTATAAAACGCAAAAACTCCAAATTATGATGCAGGAGGCCTTACCAGAAGATGTTAAACCAGTTTAGTAATGATACGAACCGTGCGTTCTAATAAAGTACAAAATAACAACCTGCGTGGCTCTTTAAATCGTCTTTAAATTCTTTTTTGTTTGCCGCACGATCACGGAAAACTTATTTTTGCGAGGGAACATTACTTGTGAATTTTAAAAATTATTCTTGAGTCTTTTAGAGATGGTACCGAAGCCGAAAAACATTTTGCTCGATTCTCCGCCAGTTTGGCCATTTTATTTTACAACTTCATCTAAAGATTAAAGTCTGCAGACAACGAATATAAGAAATTTGTCATCGCGGTATAAATATTGAAATTCAGGCAAATAAGCAAAATAAAATTCATATCAAAATGGGGTGAAACGGGTTTTTACTGCTCCTGAATTTTGGGGTTTTACCGTTCGTACTGTGATGAATAATTTCTTATATTAATTATTAGGAATATTTGTTCTCCTACTATTTTATTTAGAAAAGGTATACTTTATTAATGTCGCCAGAAGCAGCTGTTTTTGAGAAAAGTTAATTTAAATTCGATGTTACACAGAATAAATAAGAAATAAAAATATCAATAAATAATAAGCAAGTCTTCAAAATGACATGAGTTCATTTTTAGCAGTTTTATTATTGTTCATTCGTGTTATATTTGGCTTTTATTATTTTTACTTAATGTTTGCATTTCCTTATTAAGAAGGTTTATTTTTTGATGACACTAACAATTTTTATTTCTTATTTATTCTGTACAACGCCAAATTCAAAAGCATTTTACTCAAAAACAGTTGCTTCTAGCGATATTAATATGCACCATTTTTAAGAAAAAAAGGTAGGGAAATAAGAATTTATATTCAGAAATTGTGTACACTGAAGCACAAAAATTTGTGACGTTTTAAAATGGAATTTAATCCCGTTTGTGGCGCCCCCTAGAAATTACAGCACATTTGACAACGGATTTGTTTTTTTCATCCCAAAAAGCTCCAGCTTACCAAATTTTGTGCATTAATTTAGTATCTTTTAAAACATGCCGATAACAATGTAAAATAAAATTTAAAATGTAACACCCTGTATCTCTTATTATCAACATTTGTACTAAAATAAGTAAGGTTAAGTCGACGCAGATTGAGCGAGGGAAGCCACTGCCACTGAGGGTATGGCTTATGCGTTAAAAACATCCTATATTTATTTAGGGTTAGTTGTCATGGACCCCATAGTTGTCACTTTTAATTTGAAAACTCTGATAAAAAAATATTGACGCCTCGATTTAACTGGTGACATCTACTGATAATCAGGAGTATTTATAATAGAGAAAACGCTTGCAATTATTTTTAAGATGTCTTCTGTCATTTAAAATCTCGCGAATCAGAGTTTACATGATTGTGCAAGCGAATGGTTGTATTCTTTGTTTGTTTTAACCTTTCCTATTCTATTTAGAGACGCAATTAAGAAGATAACTAAAGGAGTTAGTGGTTTTAGAAGATGTGGCCTTAGTCCTTGGTGTTCCGATGCTGTGGAATATTCGAAATGCATGCAGTTGAAGTTTCAAAAGAAGCAGAACATATATGTACTCACAAAAAATCCTTATCACATCAAGTGTATCTATAAAAAGCAATTGAACGTAATATGCTAAAGCAATTTCAATGTTCATATACCTACAAAAAATAAGCGGCTATAAATGTTAAAAACTCTATTAACTTAAAGTGGTAATCTTAGACAAGTGTTTTTTTTTTAATTTTTAAAACGATTTATTGGAACATATAAAAATATCGAAACATTAACCAAATCATTAAAACATGCGATAGAGACGATAATGTTTCATTGATTTACACAAAACATCTTAATATTCCTGCTGATGGGCAGTACGCGTTTTCTTCAATCTTTGATTTACAGCCGTGTTCAGCCAATATTTTAAATACCCTAAGAATCTAAGAAATTTATAGATATTCTTAATATATAGCCTGTCAAAGCTAAAAACCATACGACACAAGAATCCTGACATCTACCACCCGTGAGTGGATACTTTTGTATGTAAATTTTAATAAAAATTAAGTTATTTCGTGTTTTATTTAACTGTTAAAAATGTTTTTACCACAGTTTACGTCTTGTTTTAGATTTTATAGCTTTAGGTACATTTTACGATTTGATATCATAATTTTTATCTTGAAGTGAAAGATGTATCCATTATTTTATAATTTATAGCTCTGCAGCGACGACATTATGAATTTCAATGTAAATAAAGAAAGTAACTGACTAGTAAACACTTGCACACTAAAAATACTGGCTTAACTACGATTTAAAATATGTATCTAATGCGCGTTATATCCTGCAGTACATTACTACGCCATGCGCCAATTTTGTTAAAGGAACGAATAGGAAAAAAATCCGGGAAGAAATTTTATTGGATGTCATTGTTCTTTCGGATATTACCAACAAATAAACCTTGAACAAGGCCGCCGTCCCCCTCTTCACGGAGGATAAAAGTACCTACCAAAAATCCATTATTGACCATTTTCTTAGAATTCTTTCACTTTATGTCAAAAATAGTTACATATTTACGAAATCAAAGATAATTAAATCTATCAAAAAGCGGGCGCGCATTTAGTAGGCCTTGTACAAAAAGGATTTCATTAGCGACAAAATATTATAAAGAAAAACAAACATTTGCCGTCTATGTAAGGTCTATAATATATAAATTCTACCACAAAAAGGTAACAGATCTATAATACGAATATGTTGTATAAAAAATGCAAGCCTTGTTTGGCACTTTTGATTTAGATTATTTTACATGCTTTTAATTATTGGTTTCTGAAAGCATTCCTTACTAAAAGAATCAAATAACCAAATAGTCTTTTTCGAAAAACATCTCTTTTAGGAGTACATTTTTGCAAAAATAGCTTTTCAGAAAACTATTTATGAAATTTTTCGAAAATATTTTCTCGAAAACCTATTTTGAAAGTACCCTTTCTGAAAAAGATCAGAACGGCTTTTGCAAAAGTTACTCTTTTTCCTGAAAAATATATTTTTGAAAAGTGCGTAAAAATGTGAAAAATTGTACTTACGTATGTAAGTATATCCCTTCAAATGAGCAGAAGGCATAAATAAAATACTACAATATTTACATTTTCATATTGGTCAAACAATTCGTTGCGTGTACTGTTTTTTCTTTTTTTTATTTTCCAAGGTAAATTGAGTAAGTTTTGTCAAAAACAGCCGATCCACAAAATTGTATTTAAAATATTTTTAAAAAAATCTTTCAAAACTACATTTTCGAAGACATAGTTTTTCAAAAATTAAATTATGAACTCTACTAGCGTAGGATCCTGAGCCAACATATGAACCGTTTTTGTGTTCGGTCAGGTTCATTTTCTTATTTCTTGTGTCGGCTACGTTACTCTGTATTAAATTACATCTTTAAAAAAAATTTATAGTATATATTCGAAGTTTTTTTCGAAACAATGAAAAAATGTACTTTCAAAAAAATGTTTTCTTAAAAAAAATTTAGTTTCGAAAAGTACTTAAACAAAATTCAAAAAGTCGGTTTCCAAAAAAAAATGGAAAACAACGTCAGTTTTCGATTATTAGTATCGAAAAAGTTATAATTTCGATAAACTATATTTTCGAAAAAGCTTACTATTAAAAAACGTTTTCAAAATTGTTTGTATACCTGTCCAAATGAACATAATATATAAATAAAAAAATTTTACAATATATTTTGTAAGTCAAGATGACCAACCGTTCTGTCTTCGCAAGAACATTTTTAGATTTTTCGTCCATTATGGAATAGTATTCCTTTCTTAGAACCCTAAACAATAAAAAAATCATGTCGCACGCGAACTTGCCCGTTTTTTGTTTGGTCTATGGTTTTGTGTGGCTTGAGGTGACGTTACGCCCCCACCCCAAACGAAATTCTAAATTCGCCCCTGTCAAATAGGTCTTATAGATATTTTACGTCTGATTCATATTTCTCGGAAAAATAGCCATCAGTCCATAACAGGATTTATAGTACGCAATATATTGCATACTTTAAAATATTTTTCTTCTTTGTTAGATTTGTTATAAAATTTTACAGCATATAATTTAGGTAAAAACACTAAAGTAGGAGCTACTTAAACTTGTTTAAATTTGAATTATTATTATCTTGGAAAACACTAATCTGACTAAAAACACGCATATATACCTTTTTTGCATATGTAATTTTGTTTGAAACTATTTTTATATTAGAGTGAATAATGACAGAAGGACTTAGCCCATGCCTCCTCTGGCTAAGACCATGACAAGTCAGCATGAATTGTTAGAAAAGCTTATTTGAATATATTGTGAAACTTGCCTTAAGAAAGTGAAATCCCAGGAATACCACGATGGTAAAAAAAACGATTGATGGCATTTAATGCGTAACTCATCCAATGAAATATCTCTGCACCTAAAGTAGAAGGTTCCCAAAATCTTATTCATGTATGTATACTTTAAGCCGAAATCGGTACAGGAACCTTTCAATTTAGCAAAAAAATTGGCATTTCTGCGAAATTTTGACATATCATCTCAATAATTTCGAATAAATAAACTGCAATTCTTTATTTTCCTAGCAATTTTCGAAAATTCAAAAATTTTCAAATTTTAGATGTCCCCGATACAAATAAACCTATTTATGTAACTTTAACGAAAAAATGAGCGATTTAAATTAGTGGGAGGTGGGAGGTATTCTTAGATAATTAACGGATAAAATAAACCCAAAAGGAATCACTAAATAAGGTAAATAGTGCGGAATAATGTCGTTAAAAATAAGGTTTGTCGGAAAAAATCAAGGAAATCCGATTTTTTACCCCTTAAATACGCTCCTGGATAGCCCATTAGGTATTCATTTTACAGTGTGATTATCCCTTTATAAGACAGTGTTGCAAAATTGGGAAAAAAATAGATAGGAAAAAATACAGAGTGATTCAAATGTACCAATGTCGAGGGCAAAAAAAGTAAAAAAATTGAAATTTAATCGGCGATTGCGCCCTTCCTATAGAGAATAAAGAAACTAAAAAATATGGATATCACATACTTTAACGAGCTCTTTCCGATGACGTAGATGGGATTTTAATTGCAATCAATTTGACCCCACAAAAAATTAAAAACCATGAAATATTTGGGTAAAAAATCTAAATTTCCAGTTTTTTCCAAATATTTCCATTTTCCAGGGATTTTAGGTATAGGCAAATGTATTGCAAAAAAAGTATCTCAGATTTTAAAGTGTCACTTATGAATCCGTTTTTCGATCTGACGTTTTGTTTTCGAGTTATTAGGTCAGAGGTGTCTGGAAATGGCATTCTTCGACCAAAAAAAATTCAAAAGAATTTCTTGCTATTTTCTGATCCTCAGCAGTTTCAGTAGAGGGCTGACGCTCCGGGTTCCCTACAACCTCCAAAAATTTACATCGGTTTAATTCACATTTGCGACCTGTACCCGATTTCAACGGAGATCGCGGAAACTTCGACTTTGATATTTAATAGCTCCGAAACGAAACATCCTGTATAACTGAATTTTTTACCGAAGCTAGCTCAACTATTCCTCTATCAACCCAAAATATTCGATTTCTCTCCCTCTGACGGTTTCCGAGAAAAACAAACCTGTTCGACTTTGGCTTAAGCTTTACGTTAACTTGTAGATTTTTGCTGATTTCCTGACGTCATTTTTCACTAAGGACAAATGGCTGTTTTTTAAATTGAAATAAATTATTCCGAAAAGTAAACATTTTTTGTAGCTAAATTATCCTAGCAGTTTTCTTCAAAATATTTTTTTTGGGTTTGTAATGACTTCCTTAAACGATTTATGCAATAAAAAAAATATGTGCATATTCCTTATTTTTACTTTAGTAGGTACAGGTAAGTTTTATTTGAGATTTATTAATTCCAAAAAGTTATTGACTATAAAAACAACATACCATCTTGTTTTCGGGCAATTCAGACATACGTGGTTAAAAATGCTGTTTTAAACATAATAATTTTGTTTTAAAGTTTATCCTTAAAACTTTACACTTAAAATTTTATGGCAACTAAAATGAAAACAGAGTTCTGATTTTTACGATTTTTAAATATATTTATTTTATACCTGGTAAAATAAAAATGATTCTTAGATATAAAAGTTTAAATATTTTATAGTTTTTTAGTATAAGCATTAAAATTTTTATGCATTGCTTTCTTGGAGGAGAAAAATTTTATATTTTTATTTGTTTTCCTTTCCCAGGAAGACTGTAAAGCTTGTCAAATAGAAGTAGTCTATAAAATTTAAGTAAAATTCAATTTAAATAGTTTTAGGGATAGGACTGTCACTGACCTTAAGTATGAAATCACGGGTAGACCAATAACCACATAAACAAAGAAGTATTTTTGAAATCTTTGCGTGTTCTTTGGAATTTGCGTTTTCTTTTAATTCAATGAAAATTTGAAGAAAATAGGTTAAGAATACGGGTCATCGCATTATCGCAGCCATCAACCCAAACGCTGACTGGGCGATAGGTAAGCAACATGCATATAATGCAAATAAATCTGAAACATTTTTTTTTTTGTATTCTTTACATAGGTACAATTAAATATTTATGGCTGGTATTTGTATCCTTTTATTTTCGTTTGTATTAAGAAATAAAAAGATTTTCTATTATAAATTTTCATACAAAATTAAAATTGTGTAAAACGTGATCTGGTTGTGACGTCACATTATGTATTATATTATATTCTTTGTCCAAGAATACTAATCCAATAACTACCTCATTACAATTGTGCCAAAATCCCTGTTCCCGGACACTATTAGATTTACAAATAATTCTTCTTTTTTCATCCACAGTATAAATTTTTACAAGGGCTATGTTGTGTAGAGGAAACAAAGATTTCTGGAAATAATTAGTCTATAATTCAAGTCGATCAGCTATTTGAAGCAGGCTTAGAAATCGATAGATGACAGATGAGATAGCTTCCTCCTGATACATCGGACAGATACAGATGAAGTCAACTACAAACTGCAAATGTGTAATGACATATTGTTGTGTATGGATTGACATCCTGAATAACTGATTTCTAAGTCAACATTGTCCTAGTCGAACGAGAATTCTTACATGGCAGAGCTTGTAGCAGTAGTGCATCCAATAGATGAACTCTTACTTAAATATGACGAGTTAATGAGAAAATTACATAATAAATAATTATGTTCACTGGTTAGAATAGAAGATGCACTTGAATAATGAGTTTCGAAAACAGTTCCCCTCATTTTAGTATTTTAGGAAAGTCCTTTAATTAGCAAAAAACAACTCATTCCTTCTTTTATTACGGGTTACAATAGCTACAATAACCAACACAGGCACTTACGAAGCCAGACTGTCAGGAAAATAAAAAAGTGCACGAAGAAAACCTATTACTAAATTTAAAGTACGTGTCAAAGATACATATGATCCTTATTTTTTTAAAATGCAATTGGATTTTTCCCTACTCAATTTATTTTATTAAATGGAATTGGTTGTATGACTTTATTTAAATTATTCTGCATTCCGCAAGACGTTGCTCTGATGAAATAAGGTGATATTTTATTGCCAATTATTGTAAACTTATTCCTTAGCAAATTGTAATCATGTGTGTCAATATAGTAGCTTAACTTTGTTTTCTATTGTTAAAAACAGAAAAAAAAAATATTCATAGGACGTTCAACATAATAGAAACGAATTTTTAAATTGTTTTAAAAAAGTTAAATTTCTACCATAATTAAACCAAGTTTATTGATACCTATACATATATGATCAATACATAAATGATGTTACAATAATCGTGTTTAGAACTTTACTTGAATTTTTAACTTCACAAGTTGCGTTTCATTCGTATATAAAATAAAGTTTAGGTCTGAGATAAAGCTAACCCCATTTTTCTTACCAAAATTGTGCTACTTAAATTTATTTTTAGCTCTTATTTCTCTTAGAAATTGTAAAAGTTGAATGAATCTCAGACAAAGATCTTTTATTCTGGAGCATCAATATATTTCCTGCAAAAGCATTATAAAAAGATAAGACTCGTTGTGGACTGAGACATAAATACTACATTCTGAGCATTTTTGCCATTTTCAGTTTGGAAAATGATGCTAATTCTGGGTTACAGACATATCAAGACAAATTGGAATATTGGAAATAAGTTTAGAAGTATTTTACATTGTGTGGATAATATTTTCGTCGGTTATGCATTAGAACGAAGTGGAACTTTAGTTGAATTTTTAGAAAATCAGTTCAAATTAATCTGCTGTATTGTTTCCAAAACATTTAATATTTTTTGTTTGTGTGTAAACTATTTTACAAATCAGGGGCAGAAATCTTATAGTATTTTTGTCCAAAAAAAAATCTGTTAACCGGTTTCCATTATGTTTCCATTAATTCAGCACTGCATAATATGAGATTCTTAAAAGTTCAAATAGAATATATTCACCATCAGAATATCCGAGAGGAAAGTAAAGAATTCTGTGTCAATGCTTATGATCATGACCTTTTTGCAAATATTTTCTTAGATTAAACTACTTAGCCTTTTTAAAAAAATGGCGTCTAAATACACCCATATTGTTTGTGCTTTGTAAATCTTTTGAAAAATAGTTATGTTTTATGTTATGAACTGCAATTTTTTTTGCAGAAACTATAATATGCACATTTTACTTGATTTCGTTTAGTCTAGTAAACTGTAATCAATTTTTCATTTTCAAATTTACGTAAAACGATTTACGAGAAAAGCAGAACTTTTAACATGGTTTTAGCCAAAAATTCCATGATATTTTTATACTTTATCGATTGTCGTCAGTACAAATAATGTCGGTGTGGCGCATAGTATAATCGAGCAATCCTAAAGTTTTCGTTTAGTCGAGTAAACTGTAATCAATTTTTCATTTCTAGCTTTACGTAAAACGATTTACGAGAAAAGCAGAACTTTTAACATAGTTTTAGCCAAAAATTACATGAGATAATTAATACTTTGTCGATTGTCGCCAGTACAAACAGTGTCGGCGCGGCGCCCGGTGTAGTCGGGCAGTCCTAAAGTTTCCGGTTTCTGTTTTAAAAAAATCAAATATTTTCTTAGAAACTCTAAAAGTACAACTGCACGTAAATTTGCAAATGTTTGCTTAGATTAAACTATTAACATTTTAAAAAAATGCTGTCTAAACATACCCATACTGTTTTTGCTTTTTCCCAAAAACTATATGCACAGTTTCTTTGTTTTCGTTTAGTCTAGTAACCTGTAATCAATTTTTCATTTCCAACATCACGTAAAATGATTTACGAGAAAAGCAGAACTTTTAACATGGTTTTAGCCAAAAATTCCATGATATTTTATACTTTATCGATTGTCGCCAGTACAAACATTGTCGGCGAGGCGCATAGTATACTCGGGCAGTCCTAAAGTTTTCATTTAGTCTAATAAACTGTAATCAGGTTTTCATTTCCAATTTCGCGTAAAACGAATTAAGAGAAAAGCAGAACTTTTAACATGGTTGTAGCCAAAAATTCCATGAGATAGTTTATAATTTGTCGATTATCTCCAGTGCGAACATTGCCGGCGCGGCGCATGGTAGAATCGAGCAGTCCTAAAGTTTCCGGTTTCTGTAAAAAGCAGAACTTTTAACATGATTTTAGCCAAAAATTCCATGATATTTTATACTTTGTCAATTGTCGCCAATCCACACATTATCGGCGCGGCACAAGGTATAGTCTGGCGGTCCTAAAATTTCCGGTTTCTAGTTATATCAAATAGTCTTTTTAAAGACTCTAATAGTACAATTAATTTTTGTAACATTCAATTTACAAAGCTACTTATCAGCATAAACGATACATTGATTGTTTGATCGTCGCTGATAATTCTGTGTCGATTTACTGCAAACCATTAGCATAAAATAGGCAGAGCAAAAAATTGTGATTGAGCCTGAAACAAACTACTTTTTAATGCCCGTGTATTATCGCTAGAACTATTCTGCATCCTTTTCTGATTAGCAATAAATAATATTTTTTATATTATAATATACAATAATAACATCAATTAATATATAGTAACAATAAATAATATTTTTTATGCACTTTAGGGATTTAAAGGGTACTTTAAATCCCTATTTTCCGGGAAAAAAGTGATAGTTTAAATCCCTAGGGATTTATATGCTATATTTATATGCTAATGCAATAGAAATGTAACGTGTTTAGAACAATATTAACTATAAAAAACAACTTAATTTTTATAAATATTAACATTTAAATCATTTTGAGTATCAATAAACGAGTATTGTTCTCCAGATTTCCTTGGTAATGATTGGCCTACAGCCTCTTGAGCTGCTTTTTCGATTTCTTCCATCACAATCAACACACGTCTTTCAGGTTTGGCATATTTGACTATGTTTATCGAGTTGATTTTGTTTTACTTAGTTACTTGTCAAAACACACTAGATTTTCAGTTGACAGAGACAATCATGGTACAAGTCATTGAAGATGACGTTTTAGAAATAGAGTACCGTTTAGTGGTATGATTTTTTTTGTTATTTCTTTAACGTTTTACCTATCCTAAAGTGCATAACATAGTATATTAACCTCGTGACTAAAGTGTCTTTTAATCCCTTGGCGAATTGTAGCCCTCCCTACGGTCGGGCTACAAACCTTTCGCCGCGGGATTAAAAGAGACACTTTAGTCCCTAGGTTAATAATATACTATTAAATCCCTTCTATGTATCCACTACATACATATCAGCATTACTTGCGCACCTTCGCAAGAAAGAAATGCAAATAATTAATTATAAAAAAATCACCTCTTAGGATTTTTCCAGATTTTTTTGATCGGGGTCCCTAGATTACTTACAACGTAGTTTCTTATTTTCGTCGGTTTTTCCCTCAGTCTGTCTAGAAGCCTGCCTGTCTGTCGGTCTGTCTATCTCAGATGTTCGACGAGCAACTTGTAAACAAACGCTTGTAACGAATTGAGGTTTACTTCTGCACGCAAGTGCTTTAAAATTGTTTTAATAGATAAGGTGACCTTCTACTGTCAAAATCATGTTTTGTTATTCATCGACAAGCGTTTAAATAACATCTATTTCATACTGCCAGGTATATAACTATTTCCCTGACTCATTTGCGGCCGGTAAATCGAACAATATAGTATCTGATACCGTAATGTGTTACTAAGCAACACATTAGGGCATCATATACTGTAATGTTCAATTTACCGGCCGCAAATGAGTTATCATACTTAGCTATGGAAATCAATGACTATAACATAGTTAAATTTCAATAATTATCACTTTTTATTCGTATAAAAAAGGTTTGTAAAGACAGTATGAAATACAGTATTATATACATATACGACAATACACGTACGTTAGGTCTTACTCGGTACTCTTACTAGGTACTCGTTGATATTCCGGACTCGGCTCCTGCGTAATGTCACCTACCGGACTTATAACGTAAATTACTATATATATATATATATATATATATATATATATATATATATATATATATATATATATATATATATATATATATATATATATATATATTTGGTGAAATTTTGGTTTAAGGTTAGGAACGAAACAGTTTATTTTCATTTTAAAAGTGCTATTAAAGAACGTTTCAAAACTGGAGTGGATAAAATTGAAATGTCACTATAGTCATAACCAATAGTTTTTTTCTCGCTATCGTAAAAATTGTTTTTCGTCGAATAACCGACATGTCGTAAAATGACAAGATCTGTTACAACAGTTTTAAAATGATGGATCGAAAAAAACACCTTTAAAAAATTGCTTACTTTTAGAAATCATTAACTGAAGATCATGTAATAGTTTTTTGACACTTTCCCAGTAACAATAGGTTTGTATATGTATTGTATTGTCGCCATTTTAAAAAGTAGATCTGGTTCAAAAGTTCTATTTATTCCTGATCGGACAGAGCTTCATACCCTTAAGCCTCTAGGAAAAGGTAAAATTAAAGCGGTTATTATTCATTCACCTATTCCTCTAAACACCCTTGTGGGCTGACATCTGTGCTGTATGATCAGTATAAAACACCCGGCTCTAAACTGTTAAATATTAATAAAAGTAACCTTGTTTCCTTATTTTAATAATACTATACTGTTCCATTAGAAGTGACACTTTCTTGGAAAGGCTTATAGTCTCTTTTTTGTAATATAGAAGTCAAAAATTCGAATTTTTAAAGTCCTGCACTTCCCCACAAAAGGCAATAAGATCTTCTTGTTTTAAAAATGCTAAAAGAATTCTAAAAACCAAGTTGAACACACCTAGTCACCGTGCTAGTTCTTAACAAAATTAAACTACAAATAAATTAACAACATTCAATCCCCAGACAGATTAAAGGTAGACTGAAGCCCGTTAGAATTAAGTACTTCATGGGTGTAAACACGACCACTATATCAAGAAGCCATTTGATCCCACCTACTAATGCATTAGTATATTATTTATATTCATCAGCGGTGACTTGATTCTACGGAGCGCAATTATTATTGAATACTGGCACAAATCAGTGGTTGTGCAGTTGAGGTGGACATTTATTGGAGCTTGGCATGAAACCATTTGTTTATTGGTGGGGTATTATTTAATAAAGTATTAAATATAGTTAAATTGATAGCCATAGAATTTCAGTTTGGGAATATCACGTCCTGAGCAGATAGATTATATCAAAAAGCTACAAACCCCTTTCTGTATTACATTCAGTTGTTAATACATTTTTAAAGAAGTAACCTTTTTTATTGTTTTGCGGCCTTAGGCTACTCAAAATACAAAATTGTATTATCAAAATTGCAACCGTCACAAAAATTTAAACAATGCATATTTATGAAGCCAATTAAAGAATTTCGAAAATTTTTAATGTGGGATGGGCTAAAACTTGTCAAAAATTGCCTGCACGGGATATGTATTAAAAAAATTTTTTAATTGTAATGGTAAATGGTAAAATGGTAAATTGTGTAATGGTAAATCCATTATAAAGGAAACTCAATGAGTAATTTTATGGCAATAATGAAGAAGTAGGTTTTAATTCCGCTTTATTTTCTAAAAAAATCAGAACGTAAATAAAATAGCTCTAATTGAAACATGTTCCTGAAACAAGTTAGTGATTGCAGAAGAAGAACTGCAAGTTAACATTCATTTAAAAAAACAAAACCTGAAACAGACGAAAAATTTTAAGTACTTACTACCGGGGATCCATGCTGAATGCTCTCGGACTATTAGAAGACGAAATAAATCAAAGAACCACTAGTGCCGGTTAAAGTCTTTTATTCCCTCAACAGGGTATTTATTAAGGAAAAGGAAATTTCTAAGGAAACAGAAGTACGGATTTTTACTAGTGTATATGTACCAATACTAACTTACGGGTATGAAACATGGACTAT
The DNA here is from genome assembly GCA_963971165.1 of Philopedon plagiatum. Classification (NCBI taxonomy): domain Eukaryota; kingdom Metazoa; phylum Arthropoda; class Insecta; order Coleoptera; family Curculionidae; genus Philopedon; species Philopedon plagiatum. Next base: position 37,392,526 of record OZ020191.1, on the reverse strand, counting down.
GTGCGACAGAGACAGAAGCAAAATACAAGCGTGCGAGACAAATACTTAAGAGCTGTAGAGGAAGTAACCCGAAGGGATAGATACACTAACGACATGATAAGAGAACGGCGTAAAGTGAAACCAGTGATTAACGCAGTGAAGAGAAGGCAGTTACAGTGGCTGGGACATATGGTGAGAATGGATGAATAGTCAAACAAATTTGGAAAGCAAGAAGTGACAGAAAGCGTAGGAGAGGGAGACCGCGCAGAATGTGGAATGGCGAAAAACTGTTGAAAAAGGAGAACCTCTCATGGAGAGAGGCGGAAGCTACGGCGCTGGATCGAACAAGATGAAGGAAATTCAACTCCAACACCTCTACACCGTAAGGTAAATGAGAAAGTATTAAGTAAGCAAAGTATATTATTTTTAGTTTTGGCTTTTATTTTACATACAACACGTGATACACCATTATAAAAGAAATTCAATGATCAATTTTATGGCGATAAAAATAAAATATGTAGGTTTTAATTCTGCTTCATTTTCAAAAAAAATCAGAACGTAAATAAAATAGCTTAAATCGATACATGTTTCTGAAGCAAATTGATTAAATATTATTAAACAGGGTGAAATAAATCAATTTATCATCTCCCTGGCCTACTATTCACCAGTTATCCTAGGAGGCCATTTTGAAATCAAATGCGTGTGATATATCGGTGATAAGGAAATTTTCCTCCGAATTCAAATATCGAATAAAAACGATAGGTTTCTGTTTAAAATAAAAAAACTTGACAAATTAACGCAAAATGTGGCAAATTAAGTTGACAGCACTACTTTTCTTAAAGCTACTATTTTTTAAAAAGATGCAATGTCTCGGCCTCAGCTAATGTATCAATCAAAAAACCTAAATAAATTTTACAGATGTTTCGCCGTTTTGGACATCATCAGACCTAAAATGTATGAATCTAATAATTTTAACCTTCTAAAATTATTTAAACGTTCAAAAAGAAAAGGGAAAAACTACGGACACATACAGTTAACATTTACAAACGATTGAGGAATGTTGGATCACATGTTGCAACAGATTAATAAATACATTAACTGTTTGCATAATATATTAAACGTTTAACAAATCTTGTATTGAAGTCCATAATAAATTAATTAATTAATTTAATTAATTATACCTTAAATTAATACGTTTTTAGAAAAATTATAAATTATTTCCTTTTTTTCAATTTTCCACATAAAAAATCTTAATGTGCTGAGCTCATTTTTAGTAGTCCGTTCTAAAATTAGCAAAACGGAACACTTCGGTGTCCGTCCGCCCGACCGTCCGTCCGTCCGTCCGTCTGCTACAGATGATTTTATCTGAAACTATGCCACGTAAAATTTGAAGAGTGTGGTGGCCCAATTATATACGTGAAGTATAAAAAGTCGAATTTTGATTCTGGGAGTTTTCAGGTGGTAAATTGAGAAAAGGAAAAAAAATTCAAAGGCATCGTGTAGGATGTCAAATAAAAGCTTATTAAAGCATGAATTCAACAATAATTATTTATTTTTTAAAACATTTTTCGGGAAAAATGCTTAAAAATTGCTGTCCCCCACCCTCATTATCAAAAGGATGGCTCAGAAAAATCCGAAAAAAATTATGAATATTGAGAATTTGGTATGAGATAGAGCGAAAATTATCAGGACTGAAAAAGTCTAGTCGATCAATTGTTATAAACAATTAATAATAATTTATTTATTCATAGTTAGTTGAAAAGCTCATTTTATATTGGCTGGCGATATCGCTTGCTAAACACTAAATTTATTTTTAGGAGAACCTGCCTGCATAAGTTTTGATATAACCGTTTTTATTATATTATAGAGTAGATACATATACAATTACTTGTTTCCTGTACTGCCTAGATTCTAACTTACATCTGACAAATCCTTTGTAAAGTCCAACATCATGAATCTCCCGGTCATTATCACGATTTTAAAGACACCACAATATGTTTTATGCTGTTTATAGATGTAAAATAAAACACACACGACCACACGACATATCTTAAAATATGTAGATGTATGTTGGTTAAGTCAAGAGTGAGTAGATTTAATGCTAGAGCATTTATCATCATTATTCGAGCTCTGCAGAATAAATAATGTGGAAGCGCTTAACAACTTTTTTAAATACACATTTTTAGTACTACAATAAATTATTTTAAAATGGGTGTTCAGTCTTAAATCATATCACAGATTTTCCTACTGACATACGAGGTATGTTTATCGTCAGTTTTGAGAGGATGAAACAGATCGGATGCGAACGCGATTGAAGTTACGATTGGATGAAGGGTGGATTGGTAAAATCTTTCGACAGAAAGTGTATTTTAGACAGATTTTACTCTAAAAGTAATAAAAACATTAATATTTGTTTTTAATAGTGCAGATAGTGACAAAACAGCGTGGAATCTTTGTGTTTAACTTTTGTTAATTTAAATTACTAGTCGAGTGCCCTTTTTTGCATTAATGGCTGTGCTGTGTTGTTAGTGCGTATTTGCTAAACTAAAATATTTTCAGAGGAAGTGTATTTTAAAGGGATTTTACTTTAAAGGTAACAAAAACATTATTTCTTATGCTAAATTGTAGCATAGAAAAAATTGATAGAATTGACAACTTAATTTTTCTTGTGTTTCTTGTCAGTGACGGGTACCGTCGGTTAAGGAAAGTTTGAGGGGCGATTACCAGATTATTATTGCGAAGCGCCATCTATAAATATTTTTCTTCAATCTGAATTAATACCAGGATTTACCGGTTCAACATATGCAGTGAAGTTCATAACACCCTGCATATAAACAAACTTTATTAATCAATTTCTTGGTTAGTTCTTAGATATAAGCATATACGTATTACTACTATTATAGCGAACGACGAAAAAATGTTGAAGCCAAGACGTTAGCCTTTGGAAACAATTGCTAACCAGTCACGTGATGTCCTGAACATCCCTCATAAATCACCACGTGATTTGCCCAGCCAGTGAACTCAATACTACGTACCGTCCGCTACTCAAAACACCAAATACGACAACATGGCCGCTCGCGCCTGTCATATTCAAAAGTTCCAATTTGAATCTGACAAGCCTTCGATTTCGCCGTAGCGTTATTTTGTGAATATTTATTTTAATTTATAATAAAATATTAGAAAAGCCAGTAAGTATAAATTATTATATACTTTAAAGTACAATATCAAAACAGAGTTAATAATATTTTAGGTAGAAAATGAGATCTTGTTTCGCATGTCGACGGTCAGTTGAGAAAGACAAAGTGATTTTGCATAGGTAGGTAATTAATTATTTAAGAAGATTTTGATTCTAATTATAATGTATTATATAAAAATTAAGGTAATTATGTAGTATACGGTTTTCAGCTATTTTTGCGTTTTTTGGGAAAATTCTTTTATGGTCACATTCTACTGTCTTTCCTGATTGCAAATATGAGTGCGCACATAATAAATTATGTTGTTTTTTAATAATTTTTAATGAAACAAACTCAGATTGGTGAGCAAAAAGGTGGCCAGGTTTGCTCAGTTTTCATTGATTATCTATATCAATGAAAACTGAGCAAACCTGACCACCATTTTGCTCAGGTTTGCTTGGGTGTATACAACTTTTTGCACAGATATATTTCTGGACTAATTTGGACATACCCAACCGCCGACATCATACTGACACTGACTGAACGAAAAAGAACGTCAACAATGTAAACATAAACGATTTAGAACGTTGTCAAAAAAAAATATATTTTTAAGTGCATTTTTCACCGTTTTTCTTCGATTTTACACTTAATAACGTTGGGAAAAGTCTTTTTAAGCCTTTTACGATGTTGTGCACTTTGTTTTTTACCCCGCCCAGCACCCCTATTCGCTCCCAGGTCCCGTAAGTTTGTTTCATTAAAAATTATTAAAAAACAACATAATTTATTATGTCCGCACTTATATTTGCAATCAGGAAAGACAGTAGATTGTGACCATAAAAGAATTTTCCCAAAAAACGCAAAAATAGCTGAAAACAGTATACTACATAATTACCAAAATTAATGATTACAATAAATTATACTTACGTATTTTGAGTTTTAATTCGAGCTTAAATAATGTGTTTTTTTTTAGATTTCCAAACGATGCCTCGCTTTATTTACATACTGTTCTTACCCGTTTTGCCCCAAAAACTCAAATTAAAAATTGAAAATGATATATTCACTCTTCAGTTTACATTCTTATGAAGAATATCCGCCGCTAAAACTACAAGTAATTTCTTCATTTCTTGCGGCTTAAAACTGACATTATCGGTACATTAGCTACGTCATTATCGTAAATAGGATAATAATTAACTTTTAATCCACTTTTCACAAATAAAAACACATTAATCTTTACTTTTGAAAGGTAAAAAGACGAAAAGGAAACCGACACGCTCACATTTTAAACTGCTGTCAGAACTGACAGTGACAGTTCCGTCAAAACTTCAAAACTGCTGTTACATCACGTGGTACCAAACAAAAGAAAAGACGATTTTATCTTTGCTTCAAATTTTAACAACGGGTAGATTGGATGCTAACAATATAGTAGTAATACGTATATGGAGATAAGGCTTTTATGAAGGGCTCTAAAGGGCTTTATTTTCAATATATAGAAAGTGTTAAAAATTATAAAACGATTTAACACCCTATAAGCCGTTTAAGATCCCCTAACCTTTTATCTTGGAACTAATCAAGAACCACTTGGTAAGTAGTAATACTATGTGGTTTGTTTGATAAACACTGCATTATAGATGTGCTGTCAAAATTTTAAATTCAGTTTTCTCAAAACGTAGAGATACAATACACAACATTAAATAAGTGTAATGTGTTTATTCAAAAACCGTATATTTATTATAGTTTTTAGGCGAATTATAGTGACATTTTAGAGGTATAAAATCTACATAATTATAATTATAATAATACTAATATTTGTGTTTTATTTGGTTTTTGTTATTTTCACTTTATGTTTGCATTTCCTTAATAAAAAGGTTTATTTTTGCTGGTACCAAATCTTTCTATTTTTTATTTATTCTGTAACGCACCGAGTTCAAATGCATTTTTCTCAAAACCTACAAGCAAATTCTAGCAACATTATTAAAATATCCCTTCTTCAAAAAAAAAGGTAGGGGATTAAATATTTCTCTTCAGAAATTCTACACACTGAAGCATAAAAAAGTTAGGGCGTTTTCAAATAGCATGTAGTGCCGTGTGTGGCGCCCCCCACAAAATAAAGCAAATTTAAGAACGAATTTGCTCTTCCCATCCCCAAAAACCCTCGCTTACCGAATTTCAATTTATTTAGTATTTTTCAAAACACATATCGATAAAAAATTAAAATATCACTTTAACTTTAACACCCTGTATCTCTCTTATTATCAACCTTTGTACTAAGAAATCGACCTAAATTGAGCCAGGGAAGCCACTGCTAATGTATGGCCCATTCGTTACCAAACACCCTGTGTGTATAAAATTTTACATCTCACGTTTTTGACTTCTTTTCAGTACTGAAATTTAAGTTTGTAAACTTAATCACCAGTACCTGCATATCACAAAGATTTATTTAGTTAATTTTAAATTCTGTCGATTTATCAGGAAACCTATACATGTTTATCTCATGTACATATTTTAAAAAATATCCGTACACTTTCCTTAAAAGTTTTATAACCTTAGATAATGATTTAGTGTAATGTATTTAAGCTGTCATATTAACGGCTGCCTAGGTTTCTTATCGTTTGACCATGTTAGCCATTTAAAGAAAACCTCACCAACAACATTCCTGTTAACACGTGATATAAATCATTTATATAGCCATGACTAAGTTATGTTAAACAGCTTTAAAAATGGCGATATTTGACTGTTGACAGGCATGTCTCAGTAAGGTTTATTAGGATTAAAAGTTCCTAAACGCATTCAGAGAAATGTATTTTCTGGGCTCCGAACATGAAATTTATTTCAATAGGGTTATGTTGTACCGGTAGTACGTATTACTCAATCACTCGTGTGTAGGTCGGTCAAACAGCACACAGAGTGTCCAGTTAATATGGGGCTTCTTTCTAGACGCCTGTAAGGGTGATCAGAATAATACTAGAAGTTCATATTAATTTTTTTCCTCCGCTCAAAGAAAATAATAGGTTAAGTTAACCAAAGAAACACCTGAAATCGAGCCTGTCTAATTTTAGTGTGTAAGTAAATACAGTTTTTACAAAAACTTGCTTGGATAGTAAATATACCTACTAGCCACCTCGTGTTCTTCATTAAAAAATTGCCTAATCTTTATAGCATTCTATCCCCATCAATAGCAGCTCATGATGATAATAATTATTATTTAAAAATATTATTTAAATTTTACTTACAGAAGTAAACTTTGAAGTTATGTCAGGACTAGTCCGTCCCTGGTGTGCTAGTAACAATTAGTTAACAACTTATCCTATGCTAAAATTTCATAATAGATTGTGCAACGATGATGTAACGATGGCTATTAACACACGAGCAGGTGCGGCCCGTGAAATTTTAAAGTTGTATTTCTCTGTTGCTACTTATGGCATGGGACCCATGCCAAGTTCGGGTTTGTTAATAGTGAGCCTACCTAAGAAAAACAATATTTTGTAATTTGCGAAAAAAAGTTGAATTTTTCGATTGATCCACCTGGGAAAAAAATTAACACGCTTAGGTATTTTGTTTATTATATTTTATAAACAAATTTTACATCATTTTGTCGACAATTCTTAAATTTGAAGAGAAAAAATGTGTTAGTAGAAAGTTATAGTCATTTGAATTCTTTTAAACCTAAAATATAATTTTAAAAATAATGTCTATAACTTTCTTTTAACACATTTTTTTCTCTTAAAATTTAAGAATTGTCGACAAAATGATGTAAAATTTGTTTATAAAAAATAAGAAATAAAATACCTAAGCGTTTTAATTTTTTTCCCAGGTGAGTCTATTCAAAAATTCAACTTTTTTTGGCAAATTACAAAATATTTTTTTTTCATTACCGAAACATTCCTAGTAGGTTCACTCTTAAGAAACCTGAACTTGGCATGGGTCCCATAAGTAACAACAGAGATATATAACTTTAAAATTATTAATATGTAAGCCCGCCATTGATTTTCACCTTTCTTACATTCTTCCAGAAGGATAGCGCATAATTACCGAACAGTATTTTTTTCAAATTTTTAACATTTTTTATTGAAACGGAACAAAACTTACTTTTATAGGAATTAAATAACTATTACCCAGGCTAAGATAAATTTTTTATTTTTAAATTTCTTAAAACTTCGCGGCTGTTAAAGAAAGCAAAAAAAATATTGCGGTGTCGCAAAAATTGTTAATTCAAATTTGCAAATAAAACAGCTACAATTTTTTACAGTCAATATGAAAATTATTTAAATTTCCAGACGAGTTTCGAATCAGGAGTTGGATCATAGACGCAGATCTATGTACCTATCCCTTTCCCAAGATCTTCAATTAATCTTAGACTGGGATGTCAAGAACCTTGTTCAGTTCAATGCCTCCAAAACCCAGTCTTGCTCCCTCTCACGCAAAAAATCTGGCAACGCTTACCCCATCCACATGAATGACCAAGCCCTACAAAACAACGAAACACTCGATCTCGTTGGCGTCGCTTTCGAACGTGATCTCAGCTGGCACAAACACATTACTTCAGTAGCCACATCGGCAGCTAAAAAGCTTGGTTTTCTCTTTCGAGTCAGAAAATACTTCTCCCCGTCCAACTTACACACTCTCTATGTTTCCCAAATAAGACCTAACCTAGAGTACTGCTCCCACATCTGGGGAGCGGCATCACCTTCGACTCTTAAGATCCTTGATACTTCCACGGATTTTGCTCTGAAGAACTAGCCGGTATTATTCCCCCCTTGAGTGTCCCTAACAGAACAACAAGAGGCGCGTTACGTATGCATCCCTTTACTGTCCAGCTACAAAAGCCTAGAACAGACCACTTCTCTCGCTCATTCATACCTAGGGTCTCCAGATTATGGAACAAATTGCCTGCAGAGGTTTTTCCTTCCCGTCCCAACCTCCAATCCTTCAAATCCCGTGTCAATAGACTACATTTCCCTTCTCTCCAGACACCCACGGTACGTTAGTACTTAAGCTTGAAGTCTACGTGGGATGTCTTCCATAAAAAAACATACCTAAATCGTAAGCAAATCGTTCAAAAATAAGGTCGATTTTTCTCACGGACATCTCGACGGTAATTCTATTGTGCTTGTACATTCTCATCATTTTATTAGAGAAAATTCAAACACTAGGGAAGTAAGGAATTTCCATTCAATAAAATTCTTGTAGATTTCAAATTTTATTAGATAATCAAAAATTTGTACGAGAAATCAGCTATTAGCTCAGGTAACTGCACTGATTTAAAAACCAAATTGATGAGCCAGATTTGAACGCATGTTTGCTCTCACGAAACTCATTGTGAGCAAACAATAGTTTCCTTGTAGTTACTTACTTGTTTCGTAAACAACCTGCAGCAAAGCTTGTACCCTTGTACTGTGTACAAGTATGCTAGTTGTAAGTCTTTGTGAATTGTGATATAGTTAAAAATAATAAATGTCTTTAAAAGTAAGTCCGCCTGTGACAAGTTCATGGGTTTTCCAGAATACGAGTAGTTGTCCAAGTCAGTCCTTGCTTTGAAATATGGTCGTAACCCTCATTTAAACACTGTGTCTTCATCTGGGGTGCGTTCAAAACTTGTGTGTAAAAATAGTCACAATGAACCGGCCTTTGTGCGCGTTCTCATATGCGTAGGGCCTCGTAACTTTCTAGTTTCGCGAAAACGTATTTTTTTATTTAAAAAAAATGTAAAATGGAAAAACCGTCAGTTTAATATTTTGTAGGAAAATTCAGGAAGGTGGTTGTCGTTACCTTGATCCTTAAATGGTAGTACCTACTTGCATATACATTCGCCTTCTGGTCTTCAACTACCTCTTCAAAACATCATTCATTATTTACACACACAGTAGATATCAAGATAAATACAGATAAGGTGTTATTAACACCTTGCACCGTCAATTTAAATTATTTTTTTAATTCGAAAATTGCGTTAGTAATTTAAATACCTGAATAATGTTACCAATAAACGCATGTTTAGTATGCTAAACCTGTTTCTTGTATAATGCGTATGTAAAGTTTAATTTTTTAGTGTAACAAAAAAGTATTGTAAAGGTTATTTATTGAGAACTAAGTGTTAACACGATCATTTAATACAGCTTTCATTAATAGTTTGCTCCGAAACTTGAGCAAGTACAGAGTAAAAATAAAAAAAAATAAAACTCGCAGATTTTTTCACTGGGATTCATTATAAAGGTTTAAAATTTAGTACTGGTTAAAGTTAAGATCCTATAGTTCATCAGTTATGTTTTGACAGGTTTTTGTCCTATTATTGTAAATAAGTCGTCATTAAAAACTTATGAATTATTCCGATATAACAGCGTTTTGCTTGGTTTCCAAATGATTTTCATCTTGGAACGGGTTGAATTTAGTTCTATTATTGTCAAAAGTACGTAATAAAATTTCCCATTTCTTTATAAATTTGCGAAAAACCTCAGAAATTCAGAGCATAAAACTTAGTTGTCTTATTCTTACACTTGTCAGTTTAAATGGTTGTCAAATTAGGCCGGACTAGCGTTGGAGAATCTAGCTAGAATTTCCTTATTGTTCCTGGATGATGTCAGATGGCAATATTACGAAAAATAAAAATCTGCATAAAGGGTAGATTTTTTCAGGTGCCCTTCTGATTGTCGATATAACAAAGGACGAAATAAAATACCGCTTTATTTTCTTGCATTTCTAAAACAAACATAAGAAGAGTAAAATTTTATATAATGTTCTGAGTTGGTTTAAGTCTTAGCTATGTGATCGAGAGAAAATAGTAAAGATTGCCAGTCAAGCAACTATTTATAATGGTGTGCCATAGGAATCTGTACTGGGCCCGCTTCTTTTTCTGCTCTACTTTAACGATATTATGAAAACTAATATAAATGGCTCCTTTACTTTATTTGCGGACGATACCTCTATTCTTTGGCACGGTGGTAGTTCAGTTGAATTGCAGCAGACAATTACTAACGACATTGCCAATACTAAAGAATGGTGTGACGCGAATTACTTTCATTTAATATAGAAAAAAAGAATACATTACACTTTAACTGTACCCTAGGTGATATTTATTTAGGTGGCCAACTTATAGAGACCAGGGGTAAGCACAAAGTTTCTGGGTGTGTCTTTGGATAGGCGCTTAAAATTTGATAGTCGTCATGAATTTAGCTGAGAAATTGATCAGAGCTTGCTATGGTGTTCGCTTGTGTTTCAGAGAGTTGGGGATGTCAGCTTCTGGAGCGGTTTATTTTGCCCTTTTTGAATCACACTTAAGATATGATCCACCCTTTTGGGGTGGTTGTTCACGGACACTTTTTATCTCCATTTTTTTTATTCAGAAGAGTTGTGAGATGCATGTGTGGTGCTGGCCCTAGAGATTATTGCAGACTACCTTTTCAAAGACTTGGAATTCTGACACTAACGTGTTTATATATTTTGGAGTCTGCATGCTTGATTTTTAAGATTAAGGGAATACTAGAGTGTAGTGTTACCCTATAATATCAGAAATTCGAATAACCTAAATTTACCAAGACCTCCAAGCACTAATAAAAAAACTCTGATTATATTATTACTATGATTTGGACGAGTATTTTTCTGATAGGTTTTAATTTGCTTCGCCTATTTTTATTTGTGATTCTTTTTATGATAATTGTTTTATATTATTTAAATGTTAGTTATTTAAAGATTAAATGTGATTTATTTGTTTTTTTATATGTGACTTATGACTAATTTAGTTAAGCTAGGAACACGTTTGTATTTTGTGTGTATTTAATTTAATATTTTTGATATTTTTTATTTTTGTAAAAAAGATTATTTTTCTTGGACAGTGAAGAATATTTTTATTTGATTTGATCTGATGCACGACCTCATCTTAAAATATGCAATTTCAGTCTAGTAGATGTGGATAACTTCCAAAAAGAAATTCTATAGATATTTGGTACAAAGGTAGATCAAAATATTACTTGCGTAGAAACGGTCACGCTGACGGGAGTAAGAAGTATATTCAGTTTTTATTGGATATATAGGGAAGCTGCACTGTATATGCACACAATGTATATTTATTTAATATAATGCATATTTAGTAGAAATGGAGGTATAAAAGGCATCTCACGTTAAACTAGCTAAACTTGATAATCTCATTCGTTCTCTATCGACAATCTATCTTGAAGTACCCGCAGGGCACCGAAGCAAATGTCGTATTTATAGAAAATATACTGACTTAAAGTATCTTGATTTGTCTTCGATCGCTATAAACCATGCAACCTGAATATATTTTAGAAGTATAGAATTTGCAGATATTTAATTACTGGAAAACACATTTCCTTAATATAAGATTTAATTTTATAGATTGTAAGAACCTGAGTTCATTATTATCTAGGTGATTGTTGACGTCAACTTACTTCATGCTTGTCTGTCTACAGATCTCAATTCTCTTAATATCATTTTTCCATACCAAAGATGCAATACTCGTATATGCTCCTTCATATTTTTTACTTACGGAGCTGCAGTTTTCTAGAAAAAGTCGAAATGGGAATGAAGAAGGGTACCTGTTGTATCTTTAAAAACATACCAGCACTCATGTCATTACGGTTTCGAGCACCACAAAAGCAAATTTGTAGCTATACATAGCTATAGAGCATGGGTACATCGTGAAATCTCAATCCGATGGAATAGAGCCACTGATTGCAGTCAATCTCGTGATTGTGGTAAAGTTTTCTGGGGGAAAGTATAAGTGGGAATAAATGAAGGATATCTTTAGAAACGTACTGGCACTCAGGTTCTTACGGTTTTGGGCACCACGTAGAGCATGGTTACATCGTGAAATCTCAATCCCGTGATATAGGATAAAAATGTATCTTTACAAACATCCTGCCACTTATGTTTTTGCGGCTTTGAGCATCACAACATATTTGTAGGTACATATAGCATGGTTACATCGTGAAATCCCCATCGGATTGGCAGTGGCGTAAATAAGGCCCCCGCAAGCCCCGCGTTGCGGGGGCGCACCACAGCCTTCAAATCCCCCCTCAATACGAAGGATCAAGAAGGGTGCAAAATAGCAGGGCGCTTTCAGAAATCTGCAGGGGACACATATACTCTTAGTTGCGAAACTGTAACTTGGGGATCCTCCTGAACTTGTAACAGTATTTCGAGTTTTTTCGCACCATTTGTAGCCATTCTATTGACAACTTCATGTTTTGAGTGTTCCACACTGCCGGTTGAATCAAAACGTTCCATTAAATTTTGAAAACTGCGAGGACTGGATGTTCGCCGCTCAGGATATTTCATCCTGTATACCTAATCTTTCGGCAAAATGACAATTTTTATCTGTCTCGCCCAAAATATAAATCATATAGATTAATTCATTTTTTGGAAAAATTCATTTTGAGTATAAATAACTGAAAATAAACTTTACAGTAAAAACGCTTAACTTTGAAACCGATCTGATTCTTAACGTCATCCACCAACATTATTTTAATTTGCTGTCCATGGCTACTGAGATACACTGACAAAAGATGCTAGAACGAGAACAGAAAATCCCGAAAAATCAAAATATTTCAAAAACTATTAAAGCTAGGAATAGGATACTCTTTACAAAATGTGAAGAGTTTTTGAAGAGCTATAATATGGCAGAAAAATATATGGGATGTTCCATTTAATAAAAGTGACATTTTTTAATTAGATTTTTTCTGCCTTTGGACCTGAAAATAAAAACACCCTGTAAATGAGATGTCAAATATTTCTTAGTGGATATGTTTTTTCGACTTAATTTACTCAGGATACAAATTATGAATCGCTTGGAGTTAAAATTTAAGTAGTATTTACACAACAAAGAGATGCTTGCAAACGCTAAATTTTCATTGCAAGTCGATTTATTTTGAAAATTACGAATTTTTCGTATATTAAACCAATAATGGAAAAGTTATGAAATTACACATAGAATTCAAATATCCATTCAAATACAGGGTGCCTAATTTAAAAAATCCAACTTTGCGACACCCAACTTTTTAAACGCACCCTGTATAATTCAAAATATTTTTAAGATGTGCAGAATATCCAATCATACCTTAATACAGGCTTATTATCGACAAATCTTATATTCAAAACATACAATTGCTCCGCGACTCACCCGGTGGCATATTTACAGATGCTAGCGTGTATTGACACCAGGGTGTTGAAATCAGTGAGGGTTTGGAAAAACAGTACATTTACAAATAATGCTAACAGATTTGGACACCAGAGGCGATCAGAGTGTTGAAACCAGTGAGCGCTTGTAATGGGCATACATTTACAGAATGCTAACTGATGTTGACACTGGTGTTAAATTGACACTATAATAATATTTTATTGCGCAATCAGAGATTCAACTTTTAAAACTATTGGGAGGATTTTGTTATTATTAAAAGCAATTAGAAATTAAGATTACTTCATGTCCCGCAGTTTTAATGTTTTTGATGTGATTGTGTGAGTGTTTTGATGGAGACACCGTGTTGCCAAATTTACAAGTAGTTTTTCCCACAAATTTTTATATCAGCTTTAAAAGGTGTATTGGCAACGGGTTAGGGCTCTGTTACTATTTAATTATTTTTTGTGAAGTTTTGGCATTAAAGCTGTTCTTAGAAAAAATATAATTTCTTCTTGTGGCCATAGAGTTGTAAAATACGTTTTCGGACAGGTTTGTTCAGTTTTAGGTTTCATCAGTATCTTTTTTAAATTTTTTATCTTTGCCGAGTTTTTTTACTGCGACTGCGCGATTCGTATTGGTATAAAATTTTGGCAGTACCGCATACACCTGACATTTTATTAAAAAAGATACTGATGAAACCTAAAACTGAGCAAACCTGTCCGAGAGCGTATTTCACAACTGATTTTATTGTGCAATTTTAATTTCTGCGCCTTGTAGGGCCGATCTGGGTTAGCTTTTATTTCTTATTCATCTTAACATCTAACAAAACCAGCCTAATGCTAAAGGGCATGGATCTGCTCATTAACTTAATATTTTATTTTTATTTTGTTCGTTTGCTTTACTAAATATATTTTTTCAATATTCCAACAATGTTTTATTGATATTTTCCGTACAGGTACCTACAATCATGGAAAAAGGTTATCTACTGCTCAGGTTATCTAACGCTCACTGGTTTCAACACTCTGATCGCTTCTGGTGTCCAAATCTGTTAGCATTTGTAAATGTACTGTTTTTCCAAACCCTCACTGACTTCAACACCCTGGTGTCACCACACGCTAGCATCTGTAAATATGCCACCCGGTGCAAGGAAAAATATTTTATAGTTGGTTGCTAAAAGTAAATATCTCTTAGAATAAGTTATTCAGTAAACCCAAAAATTGTGTAAAAGTTTGAAATTTTTTGTTTCCTATCTCAAGATATTCTTCCCACCTTGTCTTTTATAGCAATTAGCAAAAGATCTCTCCGTAACATTTACCAAAAACTGTTTGGTAAAAAAGTTCTACCATATAAGTAACATATAAAAATATTATAGTAATTTAATACAGACAGCAAATTATTTACACTTCTTATTACATCACCTTTAGTTCTTTTACTACCAGGTACGATATTTTTGACATGGCACAGGTAAAATAGAATAAGCTAATTTTAACCATCATCTTACATTCGTGCGATTTCAAAAGGTTAGTGGTCTAGACATTTATAAAGCTACCAAGTATTTTATGACAAGCTCATGTTGCCAGAAAGAAATATTTTTAGGTCAAATTTAGCGAAGCATATATGAATTCTGACTGCGAATTCTCTTCCTATTGTGTTTCCAAATTTTTAACATTTCCATGCAGGTGCCTTGTTAAAATTGTTATTAGTCACTAAGAGCACAAGTGTATCGTGAAACTTTACAAAAAAATTTGTGGACAGGTTTTCATTAAACAACATTGTACCTACCTTATTTAAAGATTATTTTACGAAAAATACTATAACTCAACTTTTTTGTTTCATGATAAGTCTTCAAAATCCTCACCCCAGTGATTGTTTTTAATGACACATTTGTACACATTTCTTTTTATTTTCGTATAATGCACAGAAATAGTATAAACCCTAATAATTGTAAACTAAAAAATACTATAACTCAACTTTTTTGTTTCATGATAAGTCTTCAAAATCCTCACCCCAGTGATTGTTTTTAATGACACATTTGTACACATTTCTTTTTATTTTCGTATAATGCACAGAAATAGCATAAACCCTAATAATTGTAAACTATGCATGAAACATAGAAAAAAAATAATTAAACAATTTCTCAACGCATTGGTTTTTACTTTACTGCCTCACAGTGAAGCCTCTTTGCTAATTTAAATGTTAAAGATAAATGCCGTAAACAGACATAGTTATAAGCTTTTACCGCCAGCCCTTGTTTAGACAGGAATAATATCAAAAGCATGGATTTATTATATAAAAGGATACGGGATGATGTAACATTCTTTGAAGCCAAAACAAACCATTCTAAGCGACACTGTAAACACAACTTGTAAACATTGGCCACATCTTATTTTACCTTGTATTTGTGTACAAAAAATGCGTTAGAAGCATTAGAAGATTTTGCTAAAAGTAATAAAAGCCCTAAATTACTTTATTTTCTGCTAAATAATAATAAATTTAAGTTAAAAAGGTTTTATTATTTATAGGTTATGTTATTTCTAAAGATGTTTATTTAAAGTCGCTCCGAGTCATTTATAAATCTATATAAATCTATATAAATCTATACGTCGCACTTTTTCTTTTCTAGTTCATTAGACAAAGACGTACGTGTAACCGAGTGTTCAGACCGAGGTACAGCCGTTTTCCTAAACAACCAGCACAGACATCAACACTTCTGAGCTCCAATACTCCAATGCTATTTTATCTCTTTCTACTACCATTCTTGATTCAATTACGTGGTAATTTGTAGTCTTGTCTATGTTCGTAGTTCGTAAACTGCTCCCCCAAGAGAATAACAAACAACAAAATATAAGGCTTCACGTTCGATACGCTCACAGTATACGGATATCGAATCCTTTTATATAATAAATCCATGATCAAAAGCATTATTTTGCAGTGTTTAAGTTTACTTGCATTCTGTTGGTTATTTACCTATAATAATTGTCACATCCGTGAAGGGTAATTAAACGGTAAATATTCTTGTTTTAGTTTTTAATTACTCGTTATAAGCAACCGATATTGTTGAACTAACCGCCAAAAAGAGTAAAATGTCTCACATTAGGATGAATTAGAAAGGATTCGGTGTTCCTTATACTGTGAGCGTATCGAACGTGTAGCCTGTTTATTTGTTGTTTGTTATGAAAACATCTTACCCTAGAGGTCCAGTTTACGAACGTTAGGAAATACGTAATTGAATCAAGAATGGTAGTAGAAAGAGATAAAATAGCATTGGAGTGTTGGAGCTCAGAATTGCTGTCTCTGTTGGTTGCTTAGGAAATTCATCTGAACACTCGGTTACACGTATGTCTTTGTCTCATGAACTAGAAAAGGAAAAGTGCGACCTATAGATTTATAAATGACTCGGGGCGACTTTATATAAGCCTTTAGAAATAATGTATTTCAGAGCTTTCTAACCTAAATTTATATGAATACATTTATTATTATTTAGCAGAAAATAAAATATTTTAGAGCTTTTATTACTTTTAGTAAATCTTGTGATGCTTCTGACGTATTTTTTGTACAAAAATATAAGGTAAAATAAGATGTGGCCAATGTTTACAAATTGTGTTTACAGTGTCGCTTAGAATGGTTTGTTTTGGCTTCAAAGAATGTTAAATCATCCAGTATATATTCTTAATTCATCCAAGATTATTGTGCTAAGATAAAAAAATCAATTAAAAACAGATTTTTGATATGTTTAATTTATATTCAGAAATAGCAGGGGCCAAAAGGTCTAAAATATTCATAAAAAGGAAAAATAAAGGGAATCGGAAGTCGGTCTTAATTTTTTTCTGTTTCCTTATGGAAACATATTAAAAAATTGAAATCTGATCCCGTGATGTACGAACAGAGAAGAAGGAAGGAAAGAGAGCGTGGTTATTAACATTAGCTGACATATTCTTCTATTTCTGTTAGATTCTGTTGCTGTTGTTGTTATTTTTGGATTAATGGCTCTGGTTGAAACCAAATGGCCAGCTCTCATTTTTCTCCTTCCCCTCTCCCTCCTCCTTAGATTCTGTTATCAAAGATATTATACCAGACGTCATCTCGCAATCAGTAAAATTATGTTTAAAACAGCCATGTGTAAGAATTAGATAGAGTTCTTTATCAGAAGCATTAAGTTGTACAAATACACATATTTGACTAGCAAAATATTGAAGTTTCCTTTGTCCAAAGTTTACTTAAAGATTTAAATATTTCATAAGAATTAACTTCATATAACCTAAGTACCTATTTGTAAATTTTCTCAGGCTTATAAGTTTTTTGACAAAATTAACAGAAGTTCTACAGAAGGGGGTGAAGAATTTAGTTTCCATGTAAACTTTCTTACAGTGTAACTAAACCGAAAAACCTAACACTGTTTTTCGTCGTATTTCTCACTTGTTGGCAGTGTCACAGTAATTTCGCCTATTTGACTATTTAAAAAACGAAAGCACTAATATTTTTACGTACGTATACTGAATTTAGGTTTATAAAAACACTGTCAGTCTTCCTAATTTTATGTAACTTACGTATCTCTTACATCAATATTAAGTATCGTACTTGCTTACTAATATTAAAAAAAATATATAATACTGTTTTTTCACTTTAAATTAAACCTTGACTCTTGCATTCTTATATCTTATATTAATACCTTATTGATTAGTTTTTAGGCAAAAAATTAATATTAAATGGATAGCGTTATTCGAAAAGGAACCAAGCGACGTCTCAACAGTTTTGAGTAAATAAGCTGTAAAGATTCCCTTTGGTTAAAAGTATTACATTGTAAATGACAATAGTAATTTACGTAACAAGTTCCGAAAGTGATATTTTACGGGAGGAGTAGGAATTTTCCAGGACGAGCCGCAGGCGAGTCCTGGAATCCTGCGAGTCCCGTAAAATCACTTTTGGAGCGTGTTACGTACAATATTTTTTCTGCAGCCGTTTTGCATGTTAAAAAGGATATCGATGGATAATAATGTATGAACTTTATATAGATAATTACATATAACAACCACTCTTATGAATACATTATTTATGAATATTAATTATACAATTATAACAATTACTTATATTAATATTATTAGGGGTATTAACAGAAGTGGCAGTGTTGAAATTAGAATTAGACGTATTAGTAATTGTACTAGTTTTTAAGATATTAATTTCTTTACCGCCCTTTTCAATCTGTGAAGCTATGTGAATTTTGTTTTTTAAAGAATTTTCTATGTATCCCTCTGCTACACTCGTTGATTTCCATCCTCCGTGTCTCTTCAAGTTGGTTATACTACCACCACTTTCAGCGAGTAAAGTGGCTGAGCTTCTACGTAAACAGTGCCCGGTGTATTCTTTGGGATTCGGTAATTTAAGAAATTCAGCAACTGTGCAAGCGATTTTTCCAAAAGTGTGAATACCAATAGGTTGTATAGTACATTTTCCGTTTTTATAATAAACAAATAATCTACGATGTGGTGTGTTTGCTGGACGTAATGACAAATATTTTCTGTATAAAGAAATATTATTTTCTCCAATGACGACAAAGGTTCTTTCCATATTCGTTTTAGAATTAGGAATTTTAATCACTAACATGATTGTTTTATCTTCTATATCATCCAAATTCATTTTACAAAGCTCTTCACGACGGCAAGCGCCTGCTAAACCAATTATTAATGCAACCTAAAGTAAAAAAAAATAGTCACAAGGAAGAAGAGGAATTAGATTTAAATATATTACCTTTGTCATTAGGTAGTCATTATCTGCAGCTTTTGATACGAAGTGATCTATTTCTTCTTTATTCAATACTTTTGATTTTTTGGGTTTATAGCCAACGGATTTTCTTTTAAGGAAAGCAATAACTTTGGGATAGCGGCTTATATCTATATTATTTTTAATATTAATTGTGGACTTAAGCATCGAGTAGTGGCTCCAGAGGCTTGACGGCTTTAAGATTTTAGATTTTTCCATTAAATATGCAAGAATTACTTGTTCATTTATAGTATGCACATTTTTATCTTTGCTCCATTTATGAAATGAACTGTAGACTAATTCATACCTCTCTCTTGACTTTACCGGCAATAATTCATTAGTAGCCGCTTTAGCAGATTCACTAATCTCATCTGGAATTATTTCAGCCTCACTTTCACTACTGGTTTCCATTTCTTTGAATTAAAAAGCGAAAACACACACGAATATTACATGACAAGCGCTGTCATAATTAAATACAAAGTTTTTGTTATTGTTAAAGCCGCCTACTTAGATATCTAAAATCGTCCCGAAAGTGAAATAAATCGTCCCGAAAATGCTACTTTCGGTACGATTTTTTGTAAAAGGGTACTTTCGATTTAATAAATCATACCGAAAATTCTATTTTCGGGACGGCTGCAGAAAAAAATGTTTAAGTCACGTTTGGTAGTATATACCTTGCTTATCTTTTTGGCGATTAGTAAAAGAAAAGTTCCGTAGTTAAGCGGGAGTTTGTTTTTTTTGGCGGTTGGTTCTATTTGAAAATTTACAGTAAAGAATCATGGAATTTTCCAAAGCCAAGGATAGTAATTTCTTAGCTCTGTCGACCATTGTTTAAACTGATTCTTGCACAGGATGCGTTTATTAACGTAAAAAAATTGTTCATAAAACAGCACGACAGAACGTACGTAAAACTAGAAAAGGAACCAAGCGATATAGACTTGGTTCCTTTTCGATAAATTCGCATAGCGGTATTTCTTTGGTGTCGCTTGGTTCTCTCATCACCAGAGGACTCTGTTAACATTCTGGCACTTGAGTCTTATTCGAATATCTAATTTAGGGTTTCAGGAGTCGCTTAGCGCCAATAACTCAAATAATTACAATTTGTCGCTTGGTTCCTTTTCGAATAACGCTATCCAAATTAGAGAATGAAAAGAAACGTTCTAGTGTACCTACTCGTAAGTATCGTTAATATCGGAAAAATTATAGCTATTTAAAATGGAAAATAATAATTACCAACGATGGTATCGAGATAGGAGGCCCTCTTTAATAAACGATAACAAAAAATAAAATGTAAATCTAAAAAAAATACCTACATGGGCATATGTTTCATATGTAACATTCCAAAATTCATTGATAGAAGATTAAAAACTAAACACCTACAATTCTATTAAGTCCATTGTATTCAAAGGTATTGAGACACGTGCCTATGGTATTGATTATCTCGTAATCGCTTTCTGTCATGATCAAGTCAATAAAAGAGCCTTACATGTTTATTTTGATGTATCGCTAGACAAAAACAATGGATTTAATTTTATAGAGCTGTTAAATTAAATTGATTTTGACTCGTGAAGATTTATTAATAGTTGTGTTAAGCACGCAATTGATATTTGAAGTTGTTTTTGTGTGCTTGAGTGTTTTAAAACTATTTTAATAGATAACGTGACTTTTTTACTGGTTGATCTGCGAGCCTTTCGATGACATTAAAGTTTAGCTTCCGTGGGAAAATATACTAGAGATGAATAAAACCTTCTAAAATATACTTTTTAAAAACAAGCTTCTATTATTTAGATGTACTAAAACGAAAAAAATAAGTATCGTTTTTCACTGTGGCAATGCTGCATGCTATTTATAAGTGGACGTAGTTCGCGTGGATGGATCCTAATAAAACTAGTATCAAAGTTGTTACTGAAACAGATACATATAATATAGTATGTTAAATTGTTTGTCTTTAAAGCTCGTCGCGCGCGAAAAGTTCATACAGGCATTAATTTTATTTGGCAGAAATTGTAAGTATGTATTTTCCTTTGTAGTTACGCGACAAGCTTCTAAGACAATAAATTTAACATAATATATTTTATCTGTTTCAGTGATAACATTGATACTACTCCTATTAGGATCCACCCACGCGAACTACATCCACTTATAAATAGCATCCAGCATTGCCACTGTGAAAAAACTATACTTTTTTTTTTCGTAGATCTAAATAATAAAAGCTTGTTTTTAAAAAGCATTTTTACAAGATTTTATTTTTAACGTCTTAACCTATGCATTTACGTCTTAACCTATGAATTTCTAATAATGCATCATTATTAAAAGACATTTTACCTATTATCGTATTCTACTCGTCAAACCCTTTCATTTGATACCCATGTCAAGGGGGTGTAAAGAAAAAGGTATTAGGTTTAGAATGATGTCATATAGATTATCGTAGTTTACGCGTCAAATCCTTTCATTTGATGCCCATATCAAAGGGATTGTGAAGAAAACGATAATCCGCCATCTTCGGGCGGCCGCCATATTGGGTTTAAAATGACGTCACACAGTTTATCAAATTCTACTCGTCAATCCCTTTCATTTGATACCCATGTCAAGGAGGTTGTGAAAAAAAAAGATAATCCAGCTTATCGTCCGCCATATTGGGGTTAGAATGATGTCACATAGCTTATCGTGTTCTACTCGTCAAACCCTTTCATTTGATATCCATATCAAGGAGATTGTAAAGAAAAAGGTAATCCGCCATATTGGATTTAGAACAATATTTAATAGACTATATTGTGAAAATATATTTGCACGTGTGCAAAATTTCAAAGATCTAGTTAATTAGAACTAGTCGAAATTTTGACTGCAATATTTGACCTAAACATAAAAGCTTGTAATAAAAGACGAGCAGCTAAAAACTCGCGTAGAGACAAATAAAAATATTGGTAGGTTTTGATTTCACTAAAACCTAGAGATGAATTTTAGGTACTATTATTTTCGTTAGGTCGATACTTATGGAGATATCGGTAGTTAGCATTAACCAATTACCAATTATAATTTGACACTATAGTGTAAAGAAACATTTCCAGTGTAAAAATCTAGAAACGGTAGAAACCTAGTTATATTCACGAAAAAATCTACCTACTCCTAGCATTCTCATGAATGGCTCAGCCTTAGAAAATAGGGAACAATTCGCTCTAGATGGCTTCGCTTTTGAACATGATCTGAGCTGATACAAATGATTCAGTAACCGCATTAGCTTAATCTACAATATTTTTTTCATATGTGGAAAGCGGCACCACCTTTGACACTCGGCATCCTTTAGTGTTTCCAGAAGAGAGACAGACATCCCACTCATTAATAACCTAGGTCTTGCAAGAAATCTCCCTTCTCTCGCTGACTGATGTTCCATTGTTAAGTCTGTCTCTCTGCTAGAATTTTTTTTCAAGAAAATAAACCAAATTCACAAAATAAAAAGCACTAAAAAGTATGAAATACCTAATACTTTTATGTATTTATAACTGTGGTTACTAAGGGTAAGCTTAATTTTGTTCAAAGTTAGGTAACTTGTACACCGAAGTTCTAAACTTTGAAGTCGGCGCAATTTTAAAGTACAATAGGAATCCTTAATGATAATACATTAATAAATTGTTAATAGTAATATTTTAAGATATTTATTACTGAGCCTAATGGTCAGCCTAATTCCGTTCGATTTTAAACTTTAAGTAATTTGTACACACTAGTTCTGAACTTTAAAGTAAGCGCAACTCCTTGTTAACTGTTTATGAATTATCATTACGCATCCTGTGTATCATTAGGGATACTGTGAAATTGCGCAGACTTCAAAATTCAGAACTTCGGTGTACAAGTTACCTAACTTTGAACAAAATTAAGTTTACCATTAACCACAGTTATACTCGTAAATAGGTAAAAATATTATTTCATGCTTTTTAGTGCTTTTTCTTTTGTGGAGTTGGCTCAGGTTGGGTTGTGTGTTAATATATTTTTAGCATCTGTTGAACAAAATTAGATTTTCTGACCTAGATACCATCGAAAATGATACATTAATTAACATATTTGGAGAAATTCAAAGCCGCTCCTTTTATTCTCCCTATCCTCCCCCCCCCCCCGTACCTTTTTTTTAACATTTCTTAGCAAATATTAATTTGATATTATGAACTGGCTAGCACCGAAATTGATATATTAGTTAATATTTTTGATGAAACTTCTAGTCGCTCCTTTTTATCACATATATATGGAAATCGATGTTGATTTCAAGAGTTTTTTTTAGTTTTTCGCAGTTTTTTTTGGGTTTCCACTCACTTCAGCAAAAAAAACTTAAAATAGGACCATTCGGGAGAAGTCATCTACAAAACAAAAAAATTATTGAAATCTGTTAATCCGTTCAAGAATTATGCGTGAACAACATACATAAACAAAATGACGCATAGGTACGGGTCGAATTGACAACCTCCTCTTGTGAAACCAAAACAAACCTTCATCAGTTTGGCTATTCCCGGTAAAACAAAAAGCGCATAATATGTGACGCGTAATGTAATTCAACAATCTGGATTTTCTAGATTGAATGAGTGAAGAAAATGGAAAGTTTTGGGTTTGCTTAGGTTTGGATGCATGTATCCACGGAAACTCAAACTTTCCATTTTCTCCACTCATTCAAACTAGAATATCCAGATTGTTGAACGTCTTGCTTGCGGATGTTTCCCCTACAATTTAAGTCCTGTTTTAATAGACTGTTCTCTCCTTGACGGCAACGTTGACTGCCCTGGACAAAAAAGAACCAACGACGGACTATTTATGAATATCGATAATTTTCATTTTGCCTTTAAATAGGTAGTAATAGCTATCGATGTATCTAAAAAACGTTTCTAATGTAAGTTTCTTAATAGCAGGTCACAATAAACGCCATTTGATCATTAATACCGCCCCACAATCCCAAGGGGACTAGGAGACCATACATTAAATATTTCTAGCGAAGATACGAACATAAAACTGACAAGGAAAACGTCCGTAAAATGAAATGAAAATATTGTTTACTATCCCACCGGCGATCAATTGGTTGAATTTTTTAGAATGGCCTTGAAGCGATCCTATTAGCCTATCGAAGCCATTAGTGTTTAGGATTATCGAAGTGTTTGGTGCCTTTACAGCAGTTTAGGATTATCGATGTGTTTGATGCCTTTACAGCATCTCCCTTGGGCGAACATTTGTTTATTCCGGGGAAAATATTCGTTGTGTTTTTACTGGTAGCGTTACCTATTTTTGTTAGAAATATTTAATCTAAGGATATACCTCAAGAAGCCTGTCAATACAATTTACTGTTTAGTGTATTGTTTACACAAAATTGCTATTAACATTTCACGAACCTGTTATATAAATGTTTTGTGTACATAAGCAAATTCTACTTCCTGTATATTATAAGTAGATTTACAAATATTTACTATAATGTTTTAATTGTTTTAACGCATAATTTACGCTCATCTCTGGAACCTTTAAATTTAAAATAAATATTTTGTAAATAAATTAACGTGTGATTAAATCGATAAATTGGTGAAAATTAAGACTGAAAGTCTTCCTTATTGAAATTCCAGAAATTTTGTAAAAATTTAAATAATTTGTAGTGTAGCCTTATTACATAGCCAGATATAAATAAGTTTCTCTTAAGATTAAATTTTCATTCACCATCGTCCCCCATCCTCTGAATTTTGGTAGTTTTTTTTTATATCTATAGGTACTATTATATAAAAGAGTAAATTGACTCACTGGCTTACTCATTCATCAACGCCCAGTCAAAACTACCAATGCCAAAAGTTGAAATTTTGCACACAGCTTTCTCTTGCGCCGTAGACGTCCACTAAGAAAGGATATTGCAAAACCCGACCCCTAAGGGGGTAGAAGCAACCCCCAAAAATTAAATTATTTTAAAAACTACTAAGTTCTAAGGAAAACGCCAAAATGCGTCAATTTGATTTTATTATTTTACATAAGACCACTTTTTTCCGTGTTGAATTTTAATCCTAGGGGTACACTTCTACCACTGATTTACCAAGGCCCACCCCTAACAGCACCCTAGCAAACAGCTTTAGTTTAGGCCCCAGACGATACACTCCACTAAGAAAGGATATTGCAAAAATCGCCCTCTAAGGGATAAAAGCAACCCTTAAAAATTAAATTACTTTTTATTTTAAAATCTACCAAGTTCTAAGGAATGTCGATTTTATTTCATAACTATTTTTTTTTTCGTGTTAGAATTTTACTCCTAGGGGGTAACACTTCTACCACTGATTTATTAAAGCCAAGCCCTAACTACCAAAAATAGAAAGCTGCAATTTTGCATACAGTTTTAGTTTAGGCCCCAGACGCCCACTAAGAAAAGATAATGAAAAACTTGCCCTCTAAGGGGGTAAAATCAACCCCTAAAATTAAATTATTTTTTATTTTAAAAACTACTACGTTCTAAGGAAAACATCAAAACATGTCAATTTTATTTTATTTCTTAACATAAGACTACTTTTTTTCGTGTTGGAATTTTACCCCTAGGGGGTACAAACACACTTATACCACTGATGTATCAAGGCCCAGCCCTAACTACCAAAGATAGAAAGCTGAAATGTTGCATACAGCTTTAGTTTAGGCCCCCGACGTCCATTAGGAATGGATATTGCAAAACTCACTCTCCAGAGGGATAAAATCAATCCCTATAAGTTAAATAATTTTTTAGTTCAAAAATCAATGGCTTCTATGAAAAAGGCCGAAACACGTTGATTTTATTTAATTTTTCCATCATTTTTTATTTTCCGCATACTTTATTGTTATACACAGAAGCTATAGTTTAAAAAAATTGCGCATACTATATAGCTGTACTTAACTGCTCAACAGCTTGGCTATTTTGCAGCCTCTACGAAAAACAACCAATGCCGTTACAAGGAAATGCTAATTTACAAATATGTATTCTAAGAACATATTTCATGATTAAAACACGCTGGCGAAGCCCGCGGGTACCCGCTAGTTTTCTGTAAAAGGATACCATATTTCCAAAAAAAATTCCTGCATTATCGTGATCTCTTTTTTGCAAAATGAACATTTGCTGTAGAGAGCTCTCGATGCTGATATTTTATCAATCATTGTAGTTAAAGCCGAGAAAAACAAATCGACGACAAGCGACAAACGGGGCTTCCGCGCGAACGTTTTCTGAATGCGCACACTCCAGCTATGGTGCACGGCTTGGCGGCTTGTTTGTAATTTCGCTCGTATCGAATTATCAAATTGGTTTTTTAATAAAATGCGCTTATGTGATAGACATGCTTGGATATTCTTGTGCAGTTCCTGGATGTTTTTTAAAAACTGGCTCTGGAGTCAGTCTTTTTTCATTTCCACAAGACTGTCTAAAGTAAGTACATATATCAAACATTGAATTATTAAATATATAGGTATTTTTATTTATCTGTTCATTGTGATTGAATTATGCAAACAGGCAATTTGTACTTTACTAAATAGCAGGCAAATAATAAAATAATTTTTTTAATATGGCGGTTAAATTGCGGCTGTCGATGTTTAACTGTTTGATTTGTAATGTGTATAATTGTGCTTGGAATTTATTATTATTTATTTTTGATTTAATAAATAATTTTTGTGCCAAGTGTATAGCTTTGAAATGTTGTATTATGTTAAATTACCGCGCATGCCTAAAGAAACTCCACTAGCCGAATAAACCAGTACTAGTGAAAAAAGAAGACGAGAGAACTGATTTAACCACCATAGTGTAAATTGCAAAACCGCATAGTAAAGGAAATATATTGGACACTGGCCAAGCTAATGCAGTTTTTAAAGTGTGTTTATTTTGAATGTAAGAAAGAGGGCCCCCTTCAGCTTTGGGATCATCTATAGTCAAAATCAAGGTGAGTGGAGTTTCCGACTTTCTCAATCTTCCTTAATGTTTTATTTTAGTGAATTATTTCAATCAACAAACTATTTAAAAAGAACCAGCAAAGTACGCAACATTTTTTGGTCCTACGCACCCGGATTATTTTTCACGTTTTGTGTAGTTCAGTAAATCATAATTTCATATTGGTTTTAAATTTCGCCATGTTTAATTTCATTGCCGTTATAAAAAACGATCTAGCCCACTTTGAAATGTGCTATCATTGTTAGAACCGCGCAAGGCAGCTTTTTCGGATGCATCTCATTGCGATTCCCGCAACTTTGTTCTCCATCTCTCTTACTACTATGTCTACTAAACTCTGTCGATCTCTGTTGTGTTTCCAACAAATATATCAATAAGACTCAATGTCTTTATAAGTCATTTTGACAACATTTCTTTCATAAATGTGTTTCTCTGTTATAAATTATAAAAATAGATAAAGATTAGATTAGGGGCCTCATACTTCTGGGCTGACGAGGCCAAAAAGGCCGAAGCAATATAGTGTCAACAGGATTGAGGTGTAAGTAAATTTTTTAAATCATTTTATGGTCATTTTTATTTTTTTGCAATTCTGTATTTTAAAAGATTTCATTTTTCTTGCTAATTTATTAACTTCAATTTTTGCTATGTAAATTTAGGTATTTATAGATTTTCATTAAGATTTTTTCTTTAATAAGCAATTCATGTCTAAAGTATTGTGTAGGAATAGATAAAGTTCTTTAAGTACTAACGACATAGAATTTTTTCTTTGTCTTTTCTAATTGTTATATATTTACTTGCCAAAACTATTTGTGCTAGTAAAATTTTTTTATGCCATAAGATACGCTAATAAAGACTTGAAAAGTGATAAAAAAAGACGACAAGAAAGCTTACTTACTATCTCATTTGTAAAATTTTCTACTGTATTATTTATCACTTGTAATAATTAATTTTTTGTTTATATTATGAACTCTAAAATAAAACGCTATTTTCATTAGATTCGTTTTTATTATTATACCCCAGAGGGCTATACCTCTATAGTAAGTTCAAAAAAATAATTACAATAATGCATAAGCAAATATTATTATAAAGCCAAATTCAGTGTGAATTTTTAAGGCGTTTAAAGTTGAAGGGCCTGAGTTTACTAAATACTTCGTAGACTTCACTAAAATACCATTATTATTGCCACACCCAATTAACGACTTACCACATATGTAATCTCTAGATATATTAAATGTGTGGGAAAATATTATTTGGATATTATGACAATTCTAATATTGCCTGTTTAATATAAATTATTTTGCAGCAATTTAATGTTAGATCCAGTAAAAAATATTAACATGGCACAAAAAACCCTATATTCAGGTATATCGAATAAACATTTGCCCTCTTACTAATACCATATCAATGGTTCAGCAGTGTTAATCGGGACTCCGCCCGACGGACCCATTTCAACTTTCGTGCAGTGTTATTATGGTGTATGAAGGTCACCGAAAATCGACCCCAGCAAACTCATAGGTTCCGACAAAAGCCGTCGCTTCTCGTCGATTTGTTCTTCTCGGGTTAAAGTAAGTATATTATACAGTGTGTCCGAAAAGTCTTAGTTTTGGCAAATATCTTTGTTATTAGTAAGGATTTGGACATTTTAGGGGTATCTTATTGGTTAATAAATTTACTTTTTATGTAATTTAACTTTTTCTTAGTTCGTTTTTAAATGGCAAGCCTTTAAAAATTAAAAATCCTGAAAAAAAAAATTAAATAAACTTATTTTTTTATTACTTTAAAAGCTATTCACAATTACCCGCATGAACTTCTTGGTAGTAATAAAGACGATTTTGGAACTCACTGCTCACATTTTTGAGAATGGCAGAGTTTCAAAATCGACTTTATTACCTACTGCCAAGAACTTCATGGTTGTCTATTACTTTTAAAGTCAAATCACCTCTCAAAATTTTATTTATTAAATCGTCACATTTTGGAGTCTCTAGGCCACGAAAAACCTGTTTTGCCATATTCGCCAGTCTGTCGGTTTGTAAGCTGAAAAACTAGTTGACCAAAAAAAGTCAATTTTGCATACAGACGAGGTATTTCCCAGGCTCAAAAGAGAACCAAAAGTATTTAAATTTTTACAGCCAGATTCCCCAAGCTAGTCCGGTCTAATTTGACAACCAAAAGTTTTAAACTTTGAATTTGTTTCTGAGCTTTTGCGCAAATTTTTAAAGAAAATGACATTTTTAGCACGAACGTTAATTTTTTTCACGATTTTTAACTTTTATAGGCTTGTCATTTAAAAACGAATTAAGATACGGACACGGACCTCGGGTTTGCGGTAACTTGTTTCTTTTTTGAAGACCTTTAAAATGAGGGACAAAACGGCATAGGGTTGCATTAAAAATCTTAAGATCTTCATTTAAACCAGTACTAAATAATCTTAAACCTTCTTAGTGAATCTGAACTTTATTTTTTTTTTCACAATTTTGAATTTTTATAGGCTTGCCATTTAAAAACGAAATGTGACTTTTCTGAAGACCTTTAAAATGAGGTACCACACGGCACGGGTTGCATTAAAAACTTTTGACCTCAACGCGTCACCCCTCAAGGGATTTGAAAAAGCTAAATTACATAAAAAAGTAGATTTATTAACCAATAAGATATGCCTAAAATTTGGTGTCTTCATCTTTACTAATGGCAAAGATATTTGCACATACTAAGACTTTTCGGGCACCCTGTATATTATAACGTTATAATGGTTCTAAATTAACGAAATTTTTGATTTTGCTTTCATTATTTTGTGCGATTCGTAGAAAGATAAACCTTAAAAGAATAAAAACAACAAATTAAAATAAAAATATTACTTATAATGTCATTATAATAAATTTTTCATTCAAAACTAGCAATGGAATGCCTGCGTTCAACGCAAGTTAGCGGTCGACAGCGCTAACAATTAGCGCATACTACCGCTTAGTGGCCCGATGAACGGGGTATTAGCATAGCACGGGTTTAGATGACAGATGACTGCAAACGTCAACTGTCGTTCCGTTAACATATTCCTGTTAATTTTTTTTTAATTTTATTTTCCGCAAAATGGATCCACATTTTTTAGTCGCTAATTTTTGTGAAGAAGATGATCTTAATGTGACTCAACTCGTGACTCCGTTATTATTAAACGATGCCCAATGTTTGGTCATGGATGCTTTTGAAGCAGCAAGTAACCTCAATATCAAATTGCAAGAAAATAATATAACTAAAGTAGTAATGTTTTTTGAACAAATCAAAAAATCTGATGAAGATGTGTTCCAGAGCCATTTCCGTATGAAGAAGGCGACTATGGAAGTAAGAGCTTTGTTCGTCTTGTTTTACCATATATTCAGTACCTGATCTCACATTATTGGTGACTAAAATATTAAACTATGTTTTTGGCATTTGAGGAAAAAAATAGGCTAGTGTGTGGAAATCCACACTCAAAACGTTAGCCCTTTATTTTTTATCATTTGATCGGTATATTTTGTATTAATTTAAAATTTTGTTTTAGGCCTTGATAAATCGTTTGAGACTTGGTTTGGTGCCCCAAGCAGCGGAACGGATGATAGTTCCTTTCGAAAAGAAAGTGTACGTCACAGTGTGGATTCTGGCAAACAGGACTTCTCTGAGGGAAGTAGGTAATCTCTTTAACATGGAAAAATCATCAGTATGTGAAATATTTCATGAAATTTGTGCATCAATTGCTGACCTAAGGTTTGAGGTTATTAAATGGCCTTCACATGAAGAACAACTAGAGATTGCTGAATACACTAAAAAAAGATATGGTATTCCAAACTGTGTTGGATTTATCGATGGATGCCATATTGAAATTAAGGCACCTGGAAAGAATCCGGTGGATTATTATAATCGAAAAGAAACCCATAGTGTAGTATTACAAGCTGTTTGTGATCATACTTTAAAGTTTACAGATATTTATATTGGTCAAACGGGACGGGCACATGATTCTAAAATATTTAGGGAAAGTCCTCTAGCTGATCAGATGGACAATTTAATACTTGATGAAACATTTCATATCCTTGGTGATAGTGCCTACACCTTACAAATGAATTTAATGATACCATATAGGGATGATGGTCTGCTGACGGAAGGGCAAATTCAATATAATAAAATTCTTGCAAAAGCAAGGTCCACCATTGAGAGGGCATTTGGAAGAGTGAAAACTAAATTTAGAAGATTGAAATATCTGGAAATGCATAAAGAAGAGAATATTCCAGTAGTTATTTGTGCTTGTTGTGTACTTCATAATGTGATACTTATGTATGAACAATGTCAAGAAGATCATTACGAGTTTAATTTACCAAATATAGATTTTTTACATGCAAATACTCCAAGATTAAAAAGAGACAGAATAAAAGACTATTTAAGTGTAAATATTAACATTATATAACAATTAAGATTTACATAGAAGTTTCACAGAAAATATTTATATTTTTAAGTTTTGTACAGAATAAAAAAATATAGCAGTTAAAGAATTTTTTTTACTACTGATTTACAGAGGAAAACGAAAAGCCTTTTGTATTATGAACACTTTATTCTAACATATTTTATGCACACCACTATCACAGCCTGAAATTTTCAAACTTCTCTGTTTCTTGTGGAACTAAATAACTCTAAACCAACTAAATATTGAGAACAATCTATATTTATTTAGATTTACACAACAAAATAACAACTTATTTAGAGAACAGTTTTAGAAATCACAAAACCTATTCTATAATTTTCAGTCTAAATAAACAAAAACTTTAAGGTATTTTAATATGAAAAACATCAACAAGTTGCAAACTTAAAAATAACTTTATAGCATTTATAACTTTTTGACCTCCTGGACAAAAGTTCTCATGGGCATGTTAAAATAGACTGGGTACCTAGTTTTTGATATACAGGGACAGAAAAGTTGAAAAATTAAATGGCAAAAGCAATGCTTAATAATTAAAAATATATCAATTTGTCCAAAATTGAAATATGTATGTTAATAAATAAAAATAAACAGCGTTCGCTATTTAACTTTTTTTTGGTATATCTATAGGGTTGTCTGAAATGTGGGATATCACAATTTTAAAAGTCAAGACTTTTAAAGCAACCTATATGTTTCCAAACCTGTAATGAATACAAGTTATTTGCTTTTACCTACTAATTAACATCATTTATTTATTTTGCAAATTATTACATTGTTTTAACCACCGATTTTGTAATCATTTCAATTTGTGACTTTTCCCACCCTGTATCTCGAAAACTATCCTGTTAATTGTCACGTGTCCATGACAATTTTTGCGCAGGAAGTTCAGAAATACAACACAAAAAAATTAGATAATTTCACTGGGACCACTTTTACATTACCTTTGTGTGGTCTCTATACTTCTCTTTTTTTGTTATATTAGTAGGTACCACAGCCCTTGGGCAGCATCACCTTGAGCAGTCTTTAAACTTTGTACAACAATTTTTTTCCAGTACAATAAAAAACTAGATTGAAATCTAACTTTATAATAATAAACAAATTAAAGGCTATTTTATTTTCAATTAGCTACCACTGGCTTAGCCAGCAATTTTAAAGTTGTATATCTCTGTTGCTACTTACGGGACCCATGCCAAGTTTAGGGTTTTTAATAGTGAGCCTACCAGGAATGTTTTGGTGAAGAAAAAAAATATTTGGTAATTTGCGAAAAAAAGTTGAATTTTTGCAACAAAACCCAGAGAAAAAAATAAACCCAATTAGGTATTTATTTATTATTTTTTCTAAACAAATTTAACATAATTTTGTCGACAATTCTTAAATTTTAAGAGAAAAAAATGTTAGTAGAAAGTTATAGCCGTTTGAATTTTTTTTTAAATTATATTTTAGGTTTAAAAAAACTCAAATTACTATAACTTTCTACTAACATATTTGTTTCTCTTAAAATTTAAGAATTGTTGACAAAATGATGTTAAATTTGTTTAGAAAAAATAATAAATATATAGCTAAACGGGTACTTTTTTTTTCTGGAGGGGGTTTTGCAAAAATTCAACTTTTTTGCAAATTACAAAATTTTTTTTTTCTTCACCAAAACCTTCCTGGTAGGCTCACTATTAAAAACCCTAAACTTGGCATGGGTCCCGTAAGTAGCAACAGAGATATACAACTTTAAAATTGCTGGCTAAGCCAGTGGTAGCTAATTGAAAATAAAATAGCGTTTAATTTGTTTATTATTATAAAGTTAGATTTCAATCTAGTTTTTTATTGTACTGGAAAAAAATTGTTGTACAAAGTTTAAAGACTGCTCAAGGTGATGCTGCCCAAGGGCTGTGGTACCTACTAATATAACAAAAAAAGAGAAGTATAGAGACCACACAAAGGTAATGTAAAAGTGGTCCCAGTGAAATTATCTAATTTTTTTGTGTTGTATTTCTGAACTTCCTGCGCAAAAATTGTCATGGACACGTGACAATTAACAGGATAGTTTTCGAGATACAGGGTGGGAAAAGTCACAAATTGAAATGATTACAAAATCGGTGGTTAAAACAATGTAATAATTTGCAAAATAAATAAATGATGTTAATTAGTAGGTAAAAGCAAATAACTTGTATTCATTACAGGTTTGGAAACATATAGGTTGCTTTAAAAGTCTTGACTTTTAAAATTGTGATATCCCACATTTCAGACAACCCTATAGATATACCAAAAAAAAGTTAAATAGCGAACGCTGTTTATTTTTATTTATTAATATACATATTTCAATTTTGGACAAATTGATATATTTTTAATTATTAAGCATTGCTTTTGCCATTTAATTTTTCAACTTTTCTGTCCCTGTATATCAAAAACTAGGTACCCAGTCTATTTTAACATGCCCATGAGAACTTTTGTCCAGGAGGTCAAAAAGTTATAAATGCTATAAAGTTATTTTTAAGTTTGCAACTTGTTGATGTTTTTCATATTAAAATACCTTAAAGTTTTTGTTTATTTAGACTGAAAATTATAGAATAGGTTTTGTGATTTCTAAAACTGTTCTCTAAATAAGTTGTTATTTTGTTGTGTAAATCTAAATAAATATAGATTGTTCTCAATATTTAGTTGGTTTAGAGTTATTTAGTTCCACAAGAAACAGAGAAGTTTGAAAATTTCAGGCTGTGATAGTGCTGTGCATAAAATATGTTAGAATAAAGTGTTCATAATACAAAAGGCTTTTCGTTTTCCTCTGTAAATCAGTAGTAAAAAAAATTCTTTAACTGCTATATTTTTTTATTCTGTACAAAAGTTAAAAATATAAATATTTTCTGTGAAACTTCTATGTAAATCTTAATTGTTATATAATGTTAATATTTACACTTAAATAGTCTTTTATTCTGTCTCTTTTTAATCTTGGAGTATTTGCATGTAAAAAATCTATATTTGGTAAATTAAACTCGTAATGATCTTCTTGACATTGTTCATACATAAGTATCACATTATGAAGTACACAACAAGCACAAATAACTACTGGAATATTCTCTTCTTTATGCATTTCCAGATATTTCAATCTTCTAAATTTAGTTTTCACTCTTCCAAATGCCCTCTCAATGGTGGACCTTGCTTTTGCAAGAATTTTATTATATTGAATTTGCCCTTCCGTCAGCAGACCATCATCCCTATATGGTATCATTAAATTCATTTGTAAGGTGTAGGCACTATCACCAAGGATATGAAATGTTTCATCAAGTATTAAATTGTCCATCTGATCAGCTAGAGGACTTTCCCTAAATATTTTAGCATCATGTGCCCGTCCCGTTTGACCAATATAAATATCTGTAAACTTTAAAGTATGATCACAAACAGCTTGTAATACTACACTATGGGTTTCTTTTCGATTATAATAATCCACCGGATTCTTTCCAGGTGCCTTAATTTCAATATGGCATCCATCGATAAATCCAACACAGTTTGGAATACCATATCTTTTTTTAGTGTATTCAGCAATCTCTAGTTGTTCTTCATGTGAAGGCCATTTAATAACCTCAAACCTTAGGTCAGCAATTGATGCACAAATTTCATGAAATATTTCACATACTGATGATTTTTCCATGTTAAAGAGATTACCTACTTCCCTCAGAGAAGTCCTGTTTGCCAGAATCCACACTGTGACGTACACTTTCTTTTCGAAAGGAACTATCATCCGTTCCGCTGCTTGGGGCACCAAACCAAGTCTCAAACGATTTATCAAGGCCTAAAACAAAATTTTAAATTAATACAAAATATACCGATCAAATGATAAAAAATAAAGGGCTAACGTTTTGAGTGTGGATTTCCACACACTAGCCTATTTTTTTCCTCAAATGCCAAAAACATAGTTTAATATTTTAGTCACCAATAATGTGAGATCAGGTACTGAATATATGGTAAAACAAGACGAACAAAGCTCTTACTTCCATAGTCGCCTTCTTCATACGAAAATGGCTCTGGAACACATCTTCATCAGATTTTTTGATTTGTTCAAAAAACATTACT
Organism: Philopedon plagiatum; assembly: GCA_963971165.1. Taxonomy (NCBI): domain Eukaryota; kingdom Metazoa; phylum Arthropoda; class Insecta; order Coleoptera; family Curculionidae; genus Philopedon; species Philopedon plagiatum. The sequence continues at coordinate 37,357,097 of OZ020191.1, read as the reverse complement.
ACTTTAGTTATATTATTTTCTTGCAATTTGATATTGAGGTTACTTGCTGCTTCAAAAGCATCCATGACCAAACATTGGGCATCGTTTAATAATAACGGAGTCACGAGTTGAGTCACATTAAGATCATCTTCTTCACAAAAATTAGCGACTAAAAAATGTGGATCCATTTTGCGGTAGGCTCACTATTAAAAACCCTAAACTTGGCATGGATCCCGTAAGTAGCAACAGAGATATACAACTTCAAAGTTTCTGGCTGCGCCAGTGTTACCTACTGCATGTTCACTAAACATTTTTAAACTTTTGAGTAAGAAGTTGTGTTAAAATATTGTTTCGTTCATTTTGGATTCTGTTTGATTCTCTGGATATTTCTAGTAAAGAATTAATTTTTTCATCCAATGATTCTTGTCTTGATTGAATATGTCGTAGAACTTTTTTTACATCTTCATTACGTGCAGCTCTCTTTTTTTTTTGGGTTTGTTGTACCAGGGGTTGCTACCTACAGTACCTGTGAATTTTCTTTACCTTCAGACGCAGGTGTAGTCTTCTGTACTTCAGGTTGCTTAGACGCATCGTTACTTTGTTGCTGACCACACTGTTCAGTAGAAAGCATTGATGAAGTTAAAGCGTTAGATGACAAAGCTTCACTTTTTGACTTGTCTGCTTGTGGTAGAGAAGCCATGACCTTTAGATTTAATTCTGGGTTCACATTAATATCATTTCGGAATATTTCCTCAAGCAGATCAAAATAAATCCAAGTAATAACTTGCCTACCAGTAGATTTTTTTTTCTTTCTTACCTTCATGTAAGTCAACTTCAAATTTCTAAATTTTTTATCACACTCTTCAGGTGATTTTTGTATGATACCTGCAATTTCACGCCACAATACTTTCCTTTTGATTTTAGGGTCTCCAAACCTCTTCCCTCGTTCGAAGTATACAGAAAGCAGGAGTTTAATATCATTGTGCGTCCAAGCATCTGATCTTTCTAATGTAAGCTCATCACACTCCATTCCATCAAGTAAATCTTGCTCCATTGCAGCAGGATTTTCCTCAAAATGCATTTCACTCGCGGTTTGAGTACTTCCAACTGGCTCTGGGAAGGGGTCTGTATAATTTAAACTTGAGTTTAAGGTGCATTCTGGCTCACATACTGGTTGAATTCCCAGATGCCTCCTGTTTTCTTCACAATTTTCCACGTAACCAATGGTATCGACTAAAAACATAAACAACAAATAAAAGTCTTTCTTTTAACTTCCTGGATATGTCTAGACTTTACCTTTGAATTTATGTTGTAGGATTATATTATCCCCATTCAAAACAACATGTCCGCTTTCATTCGTCACAACAGTCCAATTTAAGGTTAAATCAGTCTCGCTACTATCCATGTTTTACACAAAAAATGTAAAAATTTTTGAAAACAAATTCACATTTATGCCAAAACATAAACAAGTTAAACTGTCAAACGCCATCCGTCATTTTTCGCTAACTAAAAAAGCGCTTTTATTTAGCGCTAACTCCGCTGCTGGTCGCTTTTGTGCTAACTGTCCGTTCAACGTCAATTCATTCGTAAGCGCTCGCAAGCGCTAACACCCGCTAACTTGCGTTGAACGCACGCAATGATTTGAATTAAAAATAAGCGATAAGTTAATTTTTTTAATAATCAGTAGCATTCGATTATGAAATTCATAATTCAAATTTTAATCGAAAACTTCGATTAGACTTCGACAAGATGATTTTAACTAGTACCTAAGTTTAAATGGTCTTAAATAAGGCTTGCTTTACCATATTTTACGACAATGTAGGTAATATGTAAACCTTGTTTGTAATTCGTCTTTTGAGGTGTTGCCACACTGCCTGCTTGATGCGATAGTATGAAAAGCGAATGTAGGTATTTAATATGTAGATATATGTATGTCGTAGGCAGAATGCAAATTTAGGCTTTTTATAAACTTCCTAGGCATTTTACAAAAAGCCGGCAAAACGCGAATAAGAAATAAAAGCTAACCCAGATCGACTCCAAAAGGTGCAGAAACAAAAACTGCATAATAAAGTCAGTTGTGAAATACGTTCTCGGACAGGTTTGCTCAGTTTTCGGTTTCATCAGTGTCTTATTTAATAAAATGTCAGTTGTATGCGGTGTTGATAAAATTTTATACCAACATGAATCGTGCAGTCGCAGTAAACTCAACAATGATAGATAAAAAAGATACTGATGAAACCTAAAACTGAGCAAACCTGTCCGAGAACGTATTTAACAACTCCGTGGCCACAAGAAGAAATTATATTATATCTAACAACAGCTTTAATGCCAGAATTTCGTTAGTCTTCGTTAGTCATAACGAAAAATGCATTTTATGCTCGCGATTTGCCGGGTTTTTGTAAAATGCCTAGGAAGTTTATAAAAAGCCTAAATTTGCATACTGCCTACGACATGTATATGTCGTAGGCAGAATGCAAATTTAGGCTATTTATAAACTTCCTAGGCATTATAGAAAAAGCCGGCAAAACGCGAGCATAAAATGCATTTTTCGTTATGACTGAAACAAATTCAGGCAAATTGATAAATGTCGGCAAAACAAGAACAGAAGAATATATATCACGTTGTGACTGAGTATTTTTAGGCATTTTACAATTTGCTAAAAACGGTGCCGTCAAGACGTGAATATTAAACTAGTCGACTTTTGCACGCGAAGACGTGCACATCAACACAGCCGAAGAGGACCCCAACCAACACCCTGGCGCACCGATCCCTCTTCGCTTGCGAGGAAAGAGACTGGTCAGGGCCCCTAACCAGGTGCTAACCCTGTTCCGACCTTAGGGTGCCCTCCGCTCCACCGTTCGCATAAAAAACCTTTCTAAGTCCGTATAATTAGGGCATTGCAGATTAGTGACAAAACTGAACTTAGGTGGCAGCAAATATTATTCTCAATACTTAATAGTATTTTCCATTTTATTTTCACGTTTTGACGGGACCGTTTTTGGCAAATTGTAAAATGCCTAAAAATAATCAGTCACAACATGATATATATTCTTCTGTTCTTGTTTTGCCGACATTTATCAATTGGCCTGAATTTGTTTCAGTCATAACGAAAAATGCATTTTATGCTCGCGTTTTGCCGGCTTTTTCTATAATGCCTAGGAAGTTTATAAATAGCCTAAATTTGCATTCTGCCTACGACATATATACTTACGTCGGGTTGCACAAACAATTTAATCATGAATTAAACTAATAAGACACTTATAATGTGACAGCACTTATGCTAACGTCATTGCCAAATAGGACTCTAAACGTCATTTAAATTTACTACTTGATTAAAAGTTTTGTGCAACCCGCTGTTAGTCTCTAAAACACGTAATAATGAAACGACATTTAGGCATGGAAAAACCAAAACCTAAGCTTACAATAATTACAAATAAAAATAAACTTATTAAAAACTTAATGAAGTAAAGGTAAAAACTGACAAGCGTAAGAATCGACAACAACGCGATTCGCTTTTCGCAACTGCAGAAATTTAAAATATGAATAACACATTATTGCAGTACCTACATATACCAATTAAATAAACATTTTTGCACGTTGTTAGAGACCACTTGATTTGTTTTTTTTATTTTTTTACACAAAATAGGTAAAAGTATTGTCCTACAGAAACATATAATTATTATATGATGTTACCTTGTTAACCTACGTATGGATATAATGTACATAAACAAATATAAATGCAATTTAGTACAGAAATGACTGGGTATAATAAATACCAAGTGTCAATCAAACTTAATTGAATCTAAATGGCATATGTGTACAATTATTTTTAATAAATTTGCGGATTTGTATATTGCACAAGATGTATTTTGCATTTTCGCAATACCATCACAAAATTTAAGAAATAATAAAAACATATATATATATATATATATATATATATATATATATATATATATATATATATATATATATATATATATGCAGGTTGCTAATAACTGATTATATTTACGAGTATAGTTAAATGTATTATAGACTTGCCGCTTACCACAATTAGATTTCAGTAAAGCGATAGCCATTTTAAGTATGTCTAGTTAACCATACCTAAATAAACAACGCCGAAAACTGTGCTAAACATTGGAGCTGAGTTGCGAAAAGCAGCAAATTTATAATACATTTAACTATAATCAATCAATATTAAAAGCTAAACCCTTCTTTTCTAGCGATAATACCTATATGTATAGCATTTCCGCAAATTAAAAATTTTATTAAAAAATTGATTTGAAAGGCAGTTTAACTGAGTTGATAGTTGAAGATTTCAAAATATTTTGATTCTACATATTTTGTATTTTCACATGTAAATAATCTGAGCTTACTTAACGCAAAGCATTCATGGAATGTTTGACAAAATTTAAATTTTTGATTACGACTTTTTAATATGCGTAAAACTATTAATTAAATATACAGTCAGTCGTGTGATAAACAGCAATGGTTGTTTAAAACAGAACAAAATTTTCATAAAAATTACATAAATTTTCTTAATAGGTGTCTAATTAATTGCTTTGATTATTATAATTTTATTATTTAGAAGATATGCATACAAGGTGTATCACTTAAAACTCCGAATGCAAATTTCTCTGAAACAAATAAAATAAATGTCATAAAATTCTGTAGAAGGAAGTTGATAGGTGAGATTGAACACCAATATTTTATGATAAAATAATTTGACATCCTAAAGGACCTAGACGTTGCGACGCTACAACAAAACTAATCTATTGCAAAACTTTAAAAGAATAAAGTTTGAAAGTACAATTAATTTTAAAAGTTTTTCCGTATACACTAGCTTTTTCCATTTATTTATGAGACAATAAATTATTCCGAATTGACTTAATTTGTTGGCCTATTTTAACCTTTCTAAACCCGGAGCTATAAATTCACATTAAATACCAGGAGGGGTCAAAGCGAGAATCAAACCCAACCAATGTACTCCAACTTTCTTTTGTATTAATTTTTTATTTTTTTACGTATACTATTGAGCTACAATTATTTGATGACTTACAATTGGAATAGAAGCATATTTTCAAATACCTTTAATCTTTTTAGCAACAATTTCTGAAGCCTCTAAATAAGAAGGTTTTGGTTAACACGATTTTGTTCTAGGTTATGTCGCGTCCATAAAAAGTATTTTATAACGTCCGAGACCGTGGGGAAAAGGCAACAGGATAAGTCTTTTGGTACAATTATGTACAATTATGTAACGAGTTATTCGTACATAATTGTGGATCTTAAATACCTACAAACTGCTGGAAATGGAAAAACATTTTTACTTTTTTTTTGTAACTAAAAATATTTGTTATATTTAGGATCGACAATAATTGCCGATAAAGTAGAACTCATTACTAAAAAAGAAATTAGAAAACAGAAAGAAATAGAAAGTAAATTTAAATAGTTCCACTGCTGCATTTTATAACTTTTTACTAGAAAAAGTTGGGTACTACCATGGATTTATTATAATAGGATTCGATATCCGTATTCTGTGAGCCTGTCGAACGTGAAGCCTTATATTTGTTGTTTGTTTTCTCTTGGGGGAGCAGATTACAAACTTTAAGGAAATACCACAGGAAATACGTAATTGAATCAAGAATGGTAGTAGAAAGAGATAAAATAGCATCGGAGTGTTGGAGCTCAGGTTGAAAAATCACACCGGTGTGTCACCCGGCGATGATATCGAACGCAGCCCAGAAGTATTGCTGACTGAGATGTTTGTTTAGGAACACGGCTGAACCTCGGTCTGAACACTCGGTTACACGTACGTCTTTGTCTAATGAACTAGAAAAGAAAAAGTGCGACGTATAGATTTATATAGATTTATAAATGACTCGGAGCGACTTTAAATAAACACCTTTAGAAATAACATAACCTATAAATAATAAAACCTTTTTAACTTACATTTATTATTATTTAGCAGAAAAATAAAATATTTTAGGGCTTTTATTACTTTTAGTAAATCTTGTGATCCTTCTAACGTATTTTTTGGACAAAAATACAAGGTAAAATAAGATGTGGCCAATGTTTACAAATTGTGTTTACAGTGTCGTTTAGAATGGTTTGTTTTGGCTGCAAAGAATGTGAACTCATCCCGTATCCAGTCCTAATAAATCCATGGGTACTACCAATAAAATCTATTTACAAAACAGAAAATCTGTAACAAAAGGAAAGATACCAATGTTAGAATACTTAGCGTATATTGGTGGAAAAAAGGCAATATATACCAATAAATAAAATAAATATATGGTTGTTTTTTTAGTAGAGCAAAAATTATGAATTTAGATCTAAACATATAAAACACATTTAACAACAAGCATATTGAAACACATTATAGGATATACTTTACAGAAACATTGACAGTAAATATTGGCTTGCATTTAATCTCGCGGCATGTTCAGTAACAAGTCATGCGATTCCGTCAATATATCCGACAGATTTACAGCACATATAACGTAAAAATTGGCGCTAATTTGTGACGCATAATATTTCGGAATATAAACGGTATTTTTAATTTGTAAATTTACTTGACTTTGTGAAATTAAATATTTTTGAAATGATTTTCTTTTAGGAATTAAATTTGCATAACTTATTTTGTGATAACAAAATAGCGCAATTTATTAAGGAAAAATAAACAATAGCTTATGGGACCAAGCTGTAATTTTACAGTAAATTTTTAAAAATTTAAATACAGCAATCAAAAAGCTAGCTGTGAATGAACGGCTGCGTCTTCTCCGGCTGAAAGTTAATGAATTTATGAGAACGATGATACTATAACTTTTTATCCACACCATATCACTTTCTTTCTCTCATTCGCGTAATTTTCTTAGATGTTGGCGATAGAATGATTTATGAATAAAGAGTTTCATCTGTTATTTCCTTAATCTGAGGTTTAGTCCCACTCATGAATCCGTTTTTGCAGAACTTCGATATCCTGGTTGTTTTTATTTTTCAAAAAATGGCTTTTAGGGTTTTAAATAATATAATACACCCTATGTACTTACGTATAGTGCTAAAATAATAGATTTATTTATTCAAGTATTTCGTCGATTTAGGACTCTAGATTTTTCTTGGAAACGCTTTCAATTTATTTTAACAGGATATAAGCAAACAACCCGCTTAAGAGTAACCATTTTTCCGAAAAACTGGCATCTGGAGTCCTAAATACTACTGTAAATACATCGTATACGTATAATAATGAATTAATTTTATTTCGTTGGTTCTTGAGGATCGCATGATTCCTTGAAAAGACAAAAAATGTATTTTTACGGGATTTACGCAAATAACTCATTTTAAAGTAACTATTTTTCGGAAAAATTGGCATGTTGAGTTTTAAATTAAGCAGTCTGTAAACGTGTACTACTAAATAATACATACATTTTATTTCGTGAGTTCTTCAGGACCGTATAATGCTTGAAAGGGCCATACATTTATTTTAACGGACGTAGGCAAACAACCCGCTTAAGAGTATCTAATCCTTTTTCCAAAAAAAACTGGTATTTAAGTGAAACACCCTGTATACGTACAGAATCAAAGAATGGACAATAACAAATTTTCACATCTAAAAATACTAGCAAAGAGGTATCCTATGCACAGGCAACATAGGGCCCTAAATCTGAACCTGCACCAGTCCCGAATGAGTAACGGTCCATGATGCTAATGTTAGAAAATATGATTAACCTTGAACAAACTTTCAGAAAGGTTAGGCAGACTGGAAACCAAAAACACAGGAGCTCGTGAAACATATTAATGCACTAACAAGATCTAAGAACAGCAACTTGGGATGCTAATGGCATCCAAAACTCAACAGCTGATAAAGAAAAGATTTTCTCCTTATGGAAGGCAACGAAAAAACTCAAAAGATCAGTCACCCAAATGCCACCCATCAAACTAAGGGATGGTACTTGGGCAAGAGATAATAAAGAAAAGGCTGAAGCTTTTGCAGAACATTTAGCCGACATTTTTCAGTCACATGCTCCAGTCCAGTGTCAATATGGAAGAGTATGTGAATAGCCAAGCGAATGTAATAGCACTAGTCACTCCTAAAGAAGTAACGAACGAAATCAAAAACAATTTAAGCACCAAAAAGCCCCAGGGTTCGACCTTATAACGGGAAAGATTTTAAAATAACTACAAAAGAAAGGTATAGTTATGCTGACTTATTTAATTAATGCAGCATTTAGATTAAAACAAGTCCCTAGGGCCTTGAAAGTTGCTGAAGTCATTATGCTACCAAAACCAGGTATACCGTCGAATGAAACCAAATCTTACGGGCCCATATCACTACTGCCAATTATTTCAAAATTATTTGAAAAGCTTTTCTTAAAAGGACTTAAGATTATAATAGAGAACAGTAACCTAATCCCAAATCATCAATTTGACTTTAGAAGCAAGCACTTCACGATAGACCAAGTCCATCGACTGATAGACATAATAGAAAAGGCACTAGAAGAAAAGCTAATCTGCTCAACTATCTTCCTTGACGTAGCTCAAGCTTTTCATAAAGTTTGGCACAAAGGGCTAATTAACAAATTAAATATAATGTTGCCAAACCAATATGTAGAGTTGATAACCTTCTATATTACTGATAGCCTGTTCTGAATTAAACAGGAGGATGAATACTCCAAACTGAAAAAAGTTAGAGCAGCTGTACCTCAAGGAATCGTCTTGGGTCCCGTCCTTTATTTACTGTACACTTGTGATCTCCCACAAACAGAAAATTATGTAACTGTGACTGCATTCGCTGATGACACTGCTTTATTAGAAGTCGGGACTGGCCTAGATGCAGCAACTAGACAACTCCAAAAAGCTAGCGACCAGATTTACAATTGGACCACAGATTGGAAGATTAAGCTTAATCAGCAAAAATCTATTTGTGTCAACTTTACCAACAGAAGAATAGGCAATCATCAACCAGTAAACATAAATGGTATCATAGTTCTCTATGAAAATACTGCCAAATATCTGAGGATGACCTTAGCTGCGAAACTAAGATGGAAGGAACATATGAGAATTAAACGGACTGAACTAGGGCTCAAATATAGACAGTTGTATTGGTTGTTGGGACGAAAGTCTACGCTATCAGTTCACTGTAAAATCATGATATCTACTTAACCAGATTTTAAAACCAGTCTGGGTTTATGGCATCCAGTTATGGAGCTGTGCCAAGGAGAGCCACATCAAACGCCTCCGGACCTTCCAAAATAAAGTACAACAGAACATAGTTAATGCACCGTGGTACATACGTAATAGTGACTTACATCGTGATCTTGGTATCCCGTATGTCGCTAGGGAAGTTAAAAGATTTGCCATCAAGCACCAGTCTAGATTGCATCAACACGTTAACATCGAAGCCATCAGGCTTCTTGACAACTAGGACTTAGTTAGAAGACTGAAGAGGACCAACCCCATGGAACTAGTATAGACTTTTAAAAAACAGAGTACAGAGCGCAAGTGTGTGAGTGCTAAGTGCCATGGCCATGAGTCTCAACAGATAAACTTTTAGGACTCCATTGGGTGAACTTTAGTATATAAGGATTTTAGATTTTAATAATTTAAACAAAAATTAATGGTTGGTCTTGCACACCAGTTTTAATAATAGTAAACGCCGCCGCAGGCTTTAACAAAAAAAAAATAAAAAAAAAATTCGTCAGGTTCTCCGGACGGATTTTTTTCTTAGTAAGACTTTAAACTTACTTAAAAAGATGTACATAAACAAGGCACTTCAATAATCATATTACATGCAAAGAGTAACCAAAGTTCTTAGTAGTCGTAAAAAGATAAATAAATACTTTTTCTGCACTCGTACTTTTCAGAATACTTTTTACGAATACCTTTAACTTATTTTAAATAAATCGGAGTTAATTAACATTGAACAGTTCTATTTACACCACCCTTCCCATAAATGTGTCAACGAACAGGGTATGAAACTTTTACTCGTAAACAATTTTACTTCACTTCAGGTTTGTTTATTTAATTTTCCTAAAATCCACACTATTCTTGGTAATTTTAGCTTTTAGATATCGATAGGCTGGTATTCCGTAAATTAGAGCTAGTCACTCTTGTTTAACAAATTTTCATTCTAGAATAACTTCAATTGAAAATACAGGGTGTGTCAAAATTATGTTAACACTTCTATGGAATGGAAATTTGGATTTTTTGTTATTTTTAGATATATTGGCCGAGAGGTTTACCCTAGAAGAAAGAAGAGTGGTGGCAATTCTGACGGAAGTCTTTCGTTCGCCAACTATGGCTCGCAAGAAGTTACAAGGTTTTTTTGAACCACAAAGTTCTGTTTTTTTATTTTCATTCCACGGACTTTCTAGCTCATCTTCGTATTTTATCAAAAAAAAATTATTATTTAGATGACAATATTTTCCCAAGACAATAATTCCCAGTGACGTCGAATTTGGTTGTATTCAAGATCTCACTACTTTTTAATGTTTAATTCTCAGACAAATCGAGATCAATAAAAGAATATACAAATAAAATTTTTAATATGTAATAAAGACTTTCGATAAACTGCACCAAATTAGTTATAATATGAGGTCACAGACCGATTATTAAGTAGTTAGTCAATAGACGAAAAAATTAAACGTTTTATTGGACTATAAAAGGCGTTTTAAGACTATGCAAATTAACTTGTATTGATACCGAATTGCAGAAGTAATAGGTATTTAAAGTAGTTGATTTAATACTCGGCAATAATAGTTTCGGACCAAATATAATCTCATGACAACTGAATAATAAGTGGGGAACTAATACTATAATTTTAATAGTACTCATATTTCAGATTTCTTAAGTACAGCTTAAGAGCTTATATTAAAATCTTTGCTTTAGGTATGGGTACTTTTTATATCTGGGCCTATAAGAATCATATATGATTCGTAAACTCGGACCTTCTATGGAAGGTCGAGGGAGCACGACGGGCTGCTAGTAATAAAAAATTCAAAGGCTTACTTGGGAATCAACTTGCAGAATACTATAGAGAGGGACTTCAGGAACAAGGCACTCCGGGAATCATTCGTGATTCGTATATTCGGACCTTCTACGGAAGGTCCGAGTGTACGCCTTGCAAAGTAGCTTTATTCGTTACATAGAAACCATATTGACAGGATCGTTCATTGACAGGAAATTAGCACTGTAAGGGGCAACACTGTAATTCGGTGAATACGTGTACCAGGCTTAAAATGGCTTAATTTGGAAAAACAATGTTGACATCCGAGGACATTAAGAAGTTTCAACCAATTAAGCAGTTAAAATTCGCAGAAATTCACTCTGGGAGATAGGCCTGTAGTCAATTGTCTAATAATGGGACGCAGAGGGTCCAACGAGCTAAGCTTTTGGTACCATTTAATATCATTAATCATTACTTCATTTTCATTTACTCATTAATTTTTATAACTAAGTTAATTTAGCATTTACCACGCATAATCTAGTGTCATATCGGTTGGTCACCGCTGGACTTTCTGAAAGAAGTTAAACTCGATACAACTTTAGTTACAGGACATAGAAAGAAAAATAGTATTTGAAGGTTAAGACAACCATATATCGCATTCCTGTTAAGGGCTGTGTTCACTCTCGCAAATCCAGCGTCACCCACCTCAATTTTGCTTTTAATTGGAAACGTATCAGGTGTAACCCTTCGTTCGAAAGATTATTTAAAGAATAACCAGGACCCCCGTATTTTCGAGCGTGATCGAAGAAAATCGTAAACTAAAAACGAACGTGCAGTTAAAATACGTTCGTATTCGAATTTATTCGTATGCCGTGGTATGTACCATTTGAATTGTGGATTTCGTTGCGGATGGTGTGACAAAACAGTCAAAAAATTAGTAAAATGCTGAATTGAAATGATTTAATTCATTTAAATGTAATTGAAGCGATTAGATGCTGAAAGATTGGCCGACAGGCCAAATAGGACCATGTGGTTTTTTCGCAAATTTAAACAGACAAATAATGCAATTTAAGTATGTATTTTTCACAATTATATTAAGCAGAAATAGTAGAACAAATTATAGGCTTTGACGACTGATTGACAAGACGCTGTCTAAACCAATGAGAAACTAAAGTCCTAAACCTTTTTAATGAATCGCGGGCTAATACTTAGATTAAGAACAACACTTGACGGTTTTTGAGCTGCTCCACGTTGGGAGCCAATAATTTGATATATTATTTTGGCGCTCAACTTGGGGCAAAACAAGAAACAAATTTTTAGATTTTTGTAATCGTGATGATATTTTTTCTGAACATCTGTTTATGTTGTTATGTTTTTATTTTAACTATCTGTGTCATAATGGCAAAGTGTTGAAAAAACTGTCCCAGCTTTTAGATTTGATACTGGTAGAAAAGAAAGTTAAATTTAAAGCATTATTATTAGTAATCGACTAATTCAAAACTGAAAAGAAGTTATTTTTCGGAAGTATCGAATCGATCGAGTTTTGAATAAAGCCAATTATCTCGAAAACAGTAAGTAAGAATTTAAAAAACTACCAAAAAAAATAAATGGTGTTTTATTTAAAATTACCAAATTGACATATGAAGGTTACAATAGTAACTAAGAAAGCTCGAACCAAGATTATATTTTTTAATTTAAAATTAATGCATCGAGAGGAACACAAACCTCCCCAATACTAAGTTAAATGAAAATATTTTCTATAAGCTCTTAATTCAAGGTCATATGGCGCACTATGTATTATTATGAGAGTACCATAACCTGATTCTTCATAATACTACTAGTAGAGTTGACAATTTAATGCAAAATTTGCTCTCTGTCTGGTAAATTTAAAGATTTCCTTCAAATATATTTCTTTGTTAAAAATTCACTTGAAAACCTAGGGCGTGGGCGGAAGGAACTAAAGAAATACCCGGCGTAAATTTAATGGTGCTCATTATAGATAATTTCCTTTGCACTTGCATTTAACACCTTTTGTTCGAAATATTTGTCAATTTAGTTTTATGGACTTCAAATAAGGCATGGTACAGCATTAGGTTCTAATGCGGTGCATGTTACTGATAAATAGTTTCTCACGGGTAAAACATACATGGAAAAATATTTGTTTTAATTAAAAAATGCATTTTTCAACGAATACATCAGCTTCAGATGAAAACGCGACGTAAGTAAATGATCAGTTTTTATACAGTATGTCCGCGGATGGGGGTCCGCAGACCAAATTTTACAAGATACGTAAAAAATATCACTCCTAATAAAAGTTTTTTCTTGTAAAATAAATAAGATTCACGTTAGGAAAAATTTAATTTTCTATACAGGGAGCATAAAAAATAGGAAAACGTTATTTTGCGTAAGAGTATGAGTGTTTCGTTTAGAAGCCAAAATTATCCGGCGCAAATTTTGATAAGATCGCAGTGAGATGTATAAGGAATGTTTTCAGAAACAATCTAAGAGCATGTAAATCAAAAATGCCAAAAAAGGCCTGAATTTTTTATGTTACGTATAATATATTAATATTCATCTATTATTCATATTTTTTTTTGGTCCAATTCATTTCAAAGACATTTTATAGACAGCAAACTGTTTGTTTTTGTTTATATTTTGTAAAATATGTAGAAATGGTCAATGTTTGTGAAACAGTATTTATTCTTATAAAATTCGCTATTGAAATCCTTTTTACACAATGCTCTAGGGGGGCGCGTGCCCTCTGCGCCCCCCTAAATCCGCCACTGGGCGACAGCGTACATTTCTTCCACAAAAACTGATCTCACTGATCTCAGTAAAAACCAACAGTAACTTCTGGACATTGTCAAGACAATCCAAATAGGAAACGGTGCTCCAGATTAGGCTGTAAAAAATCCTGGACCCCTCAGTCATTCCCGATAGTTGACATGTGCAAACCGAGCCTTTCGATATGAACGAATTGAAGATACTTTCCGGTTACATTGTGAAGATGTATGCTCCTGTCTGGTTCGACGTTAAGAGATATCACTCAGTGAAATACGGTCCTAGCATATCTTTGAGGTCATGCAAACAATGAAACATTTGCCAGTCAACATTAAAAAAATTATCGATCCCGTGATTCAGAGAAATGCGTTCTTCTGTCATCCAGAGAAGATGTTGCTGGCTATGATAGTAGATGAGAGAGAGCACATACGAACGAGAACTGGGTTACAGGAGGTTACTGAAAGCTAGAAATCAACAGCCGAAGGGTATATCTGTTAGAACATTATGCCTCTCTCAATAAATTTTGGTGCCACAGACTACAGTGAGCTGAATGAGTGGACGAAATGTAAGCTGTCGCCAAGCCCAATGATGGAGAGCTTGATAACAGAGAATATTTCATTTCATCATTTCTGCAAAATAAAAATCTGCCTGACATTGATTTTTAACGTTCCCTGCAACACCCAAGCAGTTAGAAGATGCGTAAAACTTGTGAGAGAGTCCGCTAGAAAAGTGTGCGGACAAGATAACAGAGATGGGTACATATATTAGAGCAACTTTGCACTCAAGATCTTCGATGCTAAAAAATCCGATTTCAAGATATCACCCTTGACTGATAGTGGCGAACCTACATAATTTACCACTTCCTGAATGGTTCATTGGTTGGGAATGGCGTGGGTGGATCTCGAATTGCAGCCACTGCAGCGTCCTGGGGTTAAATTATTAAATTTAGCTCTCCAAAAGCCCTAGAAGTGCGCGGCAGCTGCCTACCCAAAATGTTTAATATAAGCCCCATTTTTTCGGCCATTTAATTGGAGTATTGGGCATATTATAATGTTGAACATTAAAAGTAAACATTTTATTCCTAGGGTACAAAACTAGATTTAAGCTAAGAAATATTGTAACTAGTTTTGTTGTTTTTTTTTCTATTCGATATTAGATACTTTTATTTTTAGAAATTCATTTTGCTGGGAAATCTCCGTGCATTTCAAATGAGTGTAGGAACTAGATCTCTATCCTAGAACTAACCAGTTCTGATAAAGATGTAAACACATTATTCCTAGGTAAGAAATGCAATAAAGTTTATGGTTCAGGAAATCTAGTCGCCCCTAAGGCCAAATCTACAACAATAAATACATTTCTAATTTTCTAAGCAATAAAATAAAGACATAAATATATCGTATGGAAACCGCACAAAGGCAGTTTATAAAGTAACTAGGAAACATGGAAACATGAAGTATCCTGTGCGTTTAGACTGTTTTAAGTTGTTATGTCATGTTTATTGGTTTTGCATTACGGTAAATTAATTATATTATCTATTGTTAAGTATATGAGTGAACTTCTTAAAATAGACACTGTTTAAATTTTTAAGAATTTTTTTTACGACTGCCTAGTATAAACACACGCGTTATTTTGAAATTATTTTTAATTTATATTTTAAATGAGATTTTTATAATGGCAAACTCAGCACAAAGGTGGTGTACGCGACCCCGGAGTAATTATTAATGATAAACTACCCTAATTGTCCCAGGTAATAATGTTTAGGCACCCAATATTTTGTTTTGTATTACATTTTCCATCAGTACATGCATTTTACATATCAAAAATTAAAGAGTATTGTGGCTATATTTAATTAAATTATAATAATTTGTACCGGAAGAAATAATAGTCGATTTTGAGGTATCTATTCATAATGCAGTGTTAAAAATTTGTCCAAATTCTAAAATTACAGGCTGTCAATTTCACCTAACCCAATCAAGGTACAGAAAAGTTCACAATCTAGGTTTAACACAGGAATACAAAGACAAACATTCTGAGATTGGAAAGTGGCTTCATAATAATTGTTTTGGTCTTTTATTTTTGGAACCAGAGGACGTTGACGATTTTTATTTCTTTGAGCTTTACGAAATTAAGCCAGTAGACGATAGACTTGAAAAATTTGAGAAGGTAATCAGAACCTTCTCAAAAATTATTTTACAGCTAATTAGAAATTTCTACCCTGACTCCTCCATTCATATTTTAATGCATCCATGTAAATACCAAAACCATCATTCTTTATTTATTTTTGTAAATGCACTTTGTAATATGCAAACCAAAATATATATCAACTGCAATAGAATTAACGAAATTCGTAAATTTAAAACTATAGCCTCTAAGAAACGTCATGATTTTATTAATATTTAAATTACGGAATTTACGTCTAAATAATATCCCATTATGTTTGTCATTAATTAAAATTATTATTTGGAATATGTTTTTCTTATGTATATGTATTATATATGGGGGCCCGTAGACTCTTTTTTCAGGGGTGGCAAAATAAAAAAAAAATATTTGTAGTGATTTATACAAATGCACTAATAATTAAAAACAGCAAAAAATTAGTCAAGTGCAAGCTATACTATACAAAATTAGTGTTCCGTGCCAGCAGAGCCCCTCTTAACCCCCATCTACCGCGCTACCCGCCGCCGACGATGCCAACGGTATATCACATCGTGTATGTGCGGATCTGAGTGGGAGCCTTTCGACTGAGCCAAATTAAAAATTTTGAAAAACGCACAAGGACACAATTTGTTCCTTACATCGTAAGAAATATTATTTGTCGAAATACTTTTTCTCTAAAACCAATGGCTCAGCCATGGATTTATTAAGAATGGATACGGGATGATTTAACATTCTTTGACGTTGTTCCATATTATATGTGACCATTTACAATAGCCGCAATGAGTACAAGTAAAAAACCTAAGTTGGAGAGGCTGCTTCCATATTCCACTATCTTATTTGAACGGGAACATGGTGTTTGGTATGCAGTGTCTAACATTAAATTTATTTGTACACAACGAAATCACATCGAGTGACATGTCAAAGGTCCAAAGCATTTAGAGAAGATGCAATCTCATCCGGGGTCATCCGCATCTAGAGAACCTGATGAAATACACGCAGAGTTTTGCATTCCTCTTAACAAATTTACCTATTCTTCTTTTTCTTATTAATCTTTCATCATTCAAACCAATGATCATCATAAATCTTTTGTGTTTTAGCTCAAATATTAAAGAATCAATAAATCGGTCACTTCAGAACCAACACAAGTCACTAATTATAGTGTTTGAATTATTCGAATGTGTTGAAAACCAAAAACCATTTACTAGTATGGTTTCTGATTGAATTCAGCAAAACTCTTTTTAATATTCAAGGTCAAAACCTATATTTCTTCTGCGTGAGTAAAAATACAATATATAGCAGAAAATGTTTTGTAAAAACTGACTTGGATAAAGATAGATACTAAATAAACTCTTCAGATAGATACCATTACGTTTGAACATATTTTTAACGATTTAAGTATCTCTCTGCTAAAGAACGTCAAGTTAGAACTGTTTTAAAATATTTTAATATAAAACTATTTCTTATTGATGCTTTTCTCCCATTATTTTTATATTTTTTAGTGCAGTTTAGCTAATGTGATGATTCTATCTTAATAAATTCACCTGTTCTTCCTTGCTTTATTGCATCATTCAAACCAATGATCCTAATACACCATGTGTATTATTGGCTATTAAGATATGCATTGGGGACTAATTAACAACCTTCTCAATGAGAGATTTCAGACTTTGTCACTTTTAATTGGCGGAATTCATAATGTCTCCGTATTAAAATACGCGTTGACAGCCGTTTTCTACATTACGGCATAAATAAACAAATTATGTGAAGATTTACCATTTTCGCAGATCTTCAAAAAGATAATATATTTATAATTTCATTAAATCCCGTTTAACTGGTTTAAGGTTTTTTATTACTTTTGGTATTTTTAGCTAAATTTCATCACCTAATTTTAATATTTTATTGGACTAGTCTAGCAAATTTTGATGCTATTTCTTATATTGAATGGAACTTTATGGGTTAACAGAAGTTTCAGCGCCTTTTTATAAACATGGATAACAAAATAAATTGGGAACTTCATGACCTTAACCGTCAGTTCTTAAAATAATGTATTTCAAATATTTGAAGGGCCGTAATTGAAACATCTTGATTTTTCGTTACTTGTACTTGAACCAGAGAAAAATAAGACAGAGAGAATAATATCTCTTCTTCCCGCCAGGCCGACCACGCTATGGCCTCCAAAGAGCAACACCCCGAGATTGGCGTGTAGAATTCTCACAATACACCCCGACATTAGCCAGTGCGGTAGCAACACGGCAAGCAGAAAGAGTTTTCTACGGCGCGTCTCAATACTCACTCTCACTGTGCTTTATAATAAGCCAAAATCTGCAGTGCACGCCCGTGGCAGCTTATTTGAACATTGGTTTGGAGGTCATAGAAAGCAAATCGTATTTATGAATGAAATCGGTGCGAGATATTATTCTCTCTATCTTATTTTTCTCTCTTGAACCTTGAAGTTTCTGGCGCAACGTATTTTTATTTGGTATTTGATTTGAATTATTGTAATTTTTTATTTCAATTATTGTAACATTAATCTAAATTACTATAGAGTATTTTAAATATAACCCCGTACTTTAGGTATTCCTGCGGTATTTCTGCAGTATTTGGTTTAATACAATCACAAAAGTACGTCAAATACATTAAAACTAAAATCCGATTATTATAATCTTATTTAGAAAAACAGGCAAATCAATAAAATTGAATCACTCTTTCTAGAGTAAATCGATGGTGTTTTGACAGAAGGGCGAATGTGCTAAGTCGTGAGTTGTATATTTGCTCTTTGCTTCTTGAATTTAGTAGTACGCAGTATTAGAGTTGAATTTAAGAATATTTTCGTTCAGATTCACTGAGAAGGTTTAAGATTTAGTACTGGTTTAAATTAAGACCTAATAGGCAGTTGATCAGTTATGTTTTGGCAGGTTTTTGTCCTGTCATCAGAGGCGTACCGCTGGGGGGGGGGGGGGGGTTAACACCCCCCCCCCCCATTGATCTCTTATAGTAGTTATTATAAACATTATACAGCACGGTAGTATATACATATTTATATAAAAACACGGGTTTTGTCTACCAACCCCCCCCCCCCAAACCAAAAGTGACCTACAGCACCCCCCCCCCCCCCCATTGTTAATAAATCGTCATTACATTATCATGAATTTGATATTTCAGGGATTTGCTTGGTTTCCAAATGATTTTCATCTTGGAACGTGCTGTAATGAATTTAGTTGTATTATTGTCGAAAGTAGTAGTAGCATAGTAGTATGGTAGTAGGTACTAAAATTGCTCTTTCCTTTACAAATTTGCGAAAAAGCTGAGAAATAAATTCAAGTATAAAACTTAGTTGTTTCTTACACTTCTCAGTTTAAAACTTTTGGTTGTCAAATTAGACCGGGCTAGCGTTGGATAATCTGGCTGTTTTAAAGTTTAAATATAAAAGTAGTGATATTCTAAAATTTACTTACCCGTCTTCGGTTAAGCAGACACATTGTATTAAAAAAATGTCGATTTTGTGAAATTCCTTGCCTTCCCGGCAAATTCTTGCATCTTTTTTGCAGATTGCGACACAGTATTAAGAATAAGATGCAATTCGCATCAATTGCTAGACAGACAGTCTTGTTAAAACTAAATATAAATAAGTACTTTTGTATTTGTCTGTTATGCGAGTTTTAAAGGTAAAAACAGTGAGTGATAGTTAAAAGCATAAGTGCATTAAGAGTGTTGTTAAAATTATTCTATTTTAAATAGGATTTCAACGTACTAGAAGAAAATTACCGTATTTCAGGAAAATATGCTCTCTTGATTGTAACGTAGGTAACTACTTGGACAATTTGGCAACATCACAAATCGACCCATCATTTCATTGGTGTAAAATATGGCGGGTTCTTTAAGTGCTTGAACAATTTTCTTGTTCGACATGTAGTCAAGGAATAGTTTTCGATTACATGCCGTCCCTTTCTGTTTGCACGGTTTGCAACACAAATGATAGTTGAATTTGATTGATTGGAATAGACCCATTATTGCTAAGAATTTATTAAAAGTTAGGCGAAGTAAACTTTGAAATTTGCCGAAGACTTATTACACAAGTCATAACTAAACTATATCTTGTTTATAGAAGAACGTGGGACATCAGCAATATATTAACTACAAATGATAAAGTCAATAATCTGATTAGTTATTTTGGTAATAAGTAGGTTTAACATACATTTCTTAAA
Organism: Philopedon plagiatum; assembly: GCA_963971165.1. Lineage (NCBI taxonomy): Eukaryota > Metazoa > Arthropoda > Insecta > Coleoptera > Curculionidae > Philopedon > Philopedon plagiatum. The sequence continues at coordinate 37,337,036 of OZ020191.1, read as the reverse complement.
CCCGATTATTGTGTATTAAACTTTTTCTCCGATAATTTCTGTGACACATATGGCGGTTTGTTAATTTGCTACAAAATTATTAGAGGAACATGCTTAAAAATCTTTTGTGTATTGCAGTTTATTAAAAGATCATTTATCATCTACTATGTTTGTGCAACCAATAGTTTATGCTTAAATACAGGGTGCGGAAAAAAAATTGCCCCGATTTGGGATGTGAATAAAAACCAAACCATACAATGTAAAGAAAAAAGCTTTCTATTTTTGGAAACACATATGCGGCATTTTGAAATGTTAGGTTTTAAAAATCACGTTACAGAGATTTTGAAATCCGTACAACTTTGTGTCGGGATATTCTTCACAGCATTCCCCCAGCAGCTGTTCTGATCTGTAGCGACGAAGCTGATTTCCATCTATGGGGAACTGTTAATAAACAGAATTACCGCTACTGAGCGGAAAATAACCCAAGGGAACTCCATCAGCGACCACTTCACAGCTCCAAAGTTCCGGTCTGGCGTGCGATAAGTGATTTTGGTGTGTGGGGTCCTTATTTTTTTGAACAGGGAGGAATAACAGTAACAGTCACCTCAAATCGTTATTGTGATATGCTAGGGCATTTTCTACGTCCAAAATTGGACGAGGTAAACGATCACGATCGAGCAGACTTATGGTTCCAGCAAGATGGTGCTACATCGCACCCCTCACGTCAGCCACTCCGTATTCTTCGAGAAATGTTTCCGGATAAAGTTGTGTCTTTACAAGATGACATTGGGTTGCTCACGCGTCCGCCTGATTTGACCCCTTGCGATTTTTTTTGTGGGGTATCTAAAATCAAAAGTTTATACACATCACCCACAAAACTTGGAAGATCTAAAGGCAGCAATAAGGCAAGAAATCGCAGCAATTCCGCAAGACCTAGCACGCAGAGTAATGGCGCGCTTTTATGAAAACCTGCAAGAGTGCATTGACAATAAAGGCTGTCATTTAAGTAACGTGACTTTTAAAACAGAACATTTTAAAATGGCATGATATGTGTTTTCCAAAAATAAAAACTTTTTTCTTTACCTTGTGTGCGCTTTGGTTTTTGTTCACAGCCGAAATCAGGGCAACATTTTTGCCGCACCCTGAAAACCAAAGCAGAAAAATATATAAAAAAATCATAGCTCTCTTAGAAAGATATAAACAAAAATAAAAGCAAACTAAGGCTTATTAGGTTATTAATCAAAGATCTTAAAAGATTACCTAATCGTAAGATATAACAGAAACTGTAGCGGTCACTATGAAAATTATCAAGGAAAAAAGGTGGCACATAATAATATATTTCTCTGTATCTCTTTGGTTCGTTCAATCCTCCATATATCAGATGACCAAAAATAAAAAGGATATACATACACGCCTATCATCTGACAACAATATTTTTAAATCGAATGAGAATTCGATTATCAATCCGAGATTAGATTGATAATCGAATACTCATCCGATTATTATAAATTCGAAAATAGGTAAAAAAGAAATTACGATCCGTTTTAAAAGGTGATAAGTCAGTTATTGGGTTTTTTGAAAAATGAATTTGACTCCTATTCAGCTATTTCCAAAAATATATTTTATGCAAAATATAGTCGTGCAAATGTTGATGCTATTTTTAATATTTAAAACTTAATGGGTCCCATACAGTGGCAAAAGTTTTAGCGCCTTTTTCTAAACATGGGTAATACAATAAATTTGGAGAGACTTTACGATAATAATAATTTAATAAATTTTAATGATCAAGGAGCCCAGAAGTCTTTTGTATTAAATATGTACCGTATTCCTTGCCTTGCTCTTGGTATCTTTTTTGCGGGTTGCGAGAGTGTCAGAAATTAAATGGTATTAGGTATTTAGGATATGGTGTGATTTGTGTCAATTACAAGATGGATATACAGTCAAACATGAGAAGACAAAACTTAAATCTGAAAACAAGTTATTAGTGTTTCATGAAACGGAATCACTTCGGTGTCCGTCCGCCCGTCCGTCTGTCGCAGGCAATTTTCTCTGAAACTGTTCAACGTAAACATTTGAAATTTCGCACAGAGATTGAGTGTGATGGCCCAATCATGGACGTGAAGTATAAAAGTTAAATTTTGATTCTGGGGGTTAATTTCTGGGGGAAAATTGGGAAATGGACAAAAAATATTTCCAATGGCATCGTGTAGGGTGTCCAATGAAAGCTTATTGAAGCACGATTTCAGCAATATATTTTTTATGCATTTTTTAAAACATTTTTCGGGAAAAACGCTTAAAAATTGCTATCCCCCACCCTTATCATCAAAAGAATCGCTCAGAAAAATCTGAAAAAATCATGAACATTAAAAATTAGGTTTGATTGATAGGTACACCCTGTAGATATATATATATATGGGTCGTTATTGAAAAAAGGACAAGTTTATTGTTACTGACAATATATTTGGAACGCTGCATCCTTTAACTTATTTTTTAGTTTGTTTATGTAAAAAACATCCTATTTTAAGTTACTAGTCAACAAAAATTGTTTTACTGTATTATTTTATTGAAATTCAGCGCTAATTTGAATAGATAGTCACGTCCCGTTATCTGTCACCACCGATGTTTAAGTAACTATAAGCGGAATATTCGTAAAATTCTAAGGTTGTGCTCATTGAATGTATAGTCAGTGTCTACGACAAAGCATCTATCAAAGTGTAAATACAATACGAAGTTCAAGGTATTAATATTTTTTATAAAATTTGCAAAAAAAAACGTGTCACCGGTTTGAAAGTCACCTCCGTTATCCTCCGTGAAAGTACATCTACTGTTGCACAGATGGCATTTAAATCATTGAACATATTTTTAAAATACGTACCTAAACGTTTAGTTTGCTACAGAGAGTGAAACGGGGTAGTTCTGTGATAGTTTTGTGCCAAAGTTATCTAAATGTAAGTCAAAGTCCTGTTTGATCAAGCTTAGCTTGTCATCACTGTTATCATGATTTTAATAATTAATGTATTGTAAATTTTACTTTTATTTCAATTTTTAAAGCATTACGACACTTTGAAAATAATTGTTTTTTTACTTTAAGTCTATTATCACATTTAAACTCTTTTATTTCTAATAAGCTGAATTTTCGTCACTTCCGTTATATCCCCTCCGTTATCCATGTCTCGATAACGGTGATGACAGTAGATAACGGTAATGATTTTAACTTAAAAAAATGCAGAAAAGTTAGGGTTTTATTAACTTTTAGGCAAGTATGTAGAAGTTTAAAATCAAGATAACTTTAGATAACAAAAGAAGGGAGCAAGTAAAAAGGAATATGCAAAGGATGCGAGAAAGGATTCGAAGTGATCCAGCAAAATACGAAGAATATAAAAGAAAAGAAAAAGAAAGATACCTTCAGAGTAAACAAGTTGGAAAAATAAAATCTATTAAAGATTTAGGCAATAGGGAAAAAAGAAAGATCAACCGATAATTTTAACATTGAAAATCAAGTTCCTAATCTTCAAGAAACACCCAGCACCAGTAGACAGGCCGAACAAGGTAAAAAAATAGCCAAGAGAAATAAATATATGATGAGAAAGAAAATTTGGAAAAAAAATTAGGCATTTAAAGAAAAAAGTTAACAAATACAAACAAAGAGCTAGTAGAAAATCTATAACAAATAAAAATCCCGATCCAGACAGTCCAGGCCAGAAAGTTAAGGAGTTGTTAAAAGGGCAAAAGGACTCTCAAGATATTGAAAAAAAAGTACTTCTGGGACAGGTGCTAACTAAGCAAATTAAAGAAAATATCTCAACTTTGAGTTCTAGAAAAGAAAAAAACAAAATAGTAAAAGCAGTTTCGGGTCGTTTAATACAGAAGTATAAATTTAAATACATCATATCTTCCATTTCACCCAGAATGTCCAGAGTTAAAAAAACAATTTGATTTCCTTGGAAGTTAAAAAGAATAAATTAAGAAAATGTATAGAAAAATTTTTGGAAAGAGATGAGTGTAGCAAATTGTTATCGGGAAAAAATGATACAATAACCCGACTTAAATGCAAAAAACAGAAAAGGCTATTAAACGATTTTCTGCAAAATTTACACCTTAAATTTAGAAATATGTTTCCTCAATATAAGGACACGCAGCCACGATTAAGATATTCTGATGTCTATTCGTCCTCAGATGAAGAAGTTTTTAATGGTCAAGATAATATTTATAAGACAGGACAGATCATGAAAGAAGCTGAAGGTAAATATGTTGTTGCACAGTTTTTGGGCAAAAAAGGACGAAACATTACATTGGATTAATACTTGCTGAGGACAATGAAGAATATTTAATAAGTTTCCTGAGGCGAAAATCAGAAGACAAGTTTGTGTTTCCCCAAGAAAAAGATGTGTCCTTAGTTGCATCTGAAGATGTTGTGAAACCTACTACGAGACGGGAGCAGTATTTTTTTAAATATTCAGAAATCAATCATTTTTCGAATATGGAATAGATTTTTAAATTAAAATTATAATTTTGCAACTATTTAGTTACGTTTATAATGTGTTGTCTTATTGTGTAACAATCTTATAACGTTTTTATTTTAAATGTTTCTATAAATAACTAAAAAGTAATTTAAAGTTCGTTGTATTACAACCTCCGTTATAGTGCCGTCACACATGTTATCATTTAAAGTTTATTTTTTGATATAAAAGCTTAATAGGAAAAATTAAGCTTAACCAAAGAAAATACTAAAAATATCTTGTGTTAAAGATATTATAGAGGGTACTTTAGATACACAATAAAGAAAAAAATTTTAAACACTTTTCATTTTCCAAACCTGATCGCTTTTAAATAATGACCCATATACAGCGTGTCTTCGGAAGTTCTTACCATATGGTAAAAATTTTTATTATTGATTTTATTAAAAAAAGTGCCTCTTTATAAAAAGTTCTGCATCATGAGAAAATAGCATCGTCATTCCAAAATTTGATCTTGGACATACAGGGTGGCTCAAAAATGTAAGAGTCCCAATCCACGTGAAGCTAAAAAGACACAAATTCGTTATTTAAAGGTAAACTGCCACTGTAAATGTACTAGAGTTAACTTTTTGTGTGTTAGTGAATTAGGTTTGGAACATACAGGAGCCCCAAAAATAAAATTATTATCAACTTTACAAAAAAAGTATATCTTCATAAAAAGTTCTACCTTGTAAAAAAGAGCATGGTTATTTATAAACTTGATGTAGGACAATACAGGGTGGCTTAAACAGCTGAAAGTCACAATTTAAATTTAAATTATTTTGCCACCTGTATGTCCTATATAAAATTTTTGAATAACCATCCTCTTTTTTCACAATATAGAACTTTTTATGAAGATATACTTTTTTTTGTAAAGGCGATAAACAAAAATTAACTTTATTTTTGGGACCTCCTGTATGTTCCAAACCTAATTTACTAACATAAAAAAGTTAATTCTAGCACATTTGCAGTGGCCGTTTACCTTTAAATAACGATTTTATATCTTTTTAGCTTCACGTGTATTAGGACTTTTACATTTTTGAGACACCCTGTATGTACTAGATCAAATTTTTGAATGGAAATGCTATTTTCTCACGATGCAGAACTTTTTATAAACAGGCATTGTTTTCGTAAAATCAATAATAAAAAGTTTTTCCATATGGTAAGAACTTCCGAAGACACGCTGTATATATATATATATATATATATATATATATATATATATATATATATATATATATATATATATATATATATATATACACAGTGACCGGCAAAGAGTTCGCAACATATGGGAAAAATTTTTATTAGGAGAGTATTGGAAAAACTTTTCCGGGGGATCGGTTCTGCATGTCTGATAACCTAAAAATCAATTTTGACATACGTCACGTGACCGCTGGTATAGCGTCAAATTAAAAAAAAAATGTTAATTTACAAAAAGTGAGGTTAGTTGACGAGATATCAAAAAAAGTTATTTGAAAAAATTGCTTAGAATTAAATTCTAGGTCCTTGTGCAAAGTTTTAAGAATTTATTTAAAAAAATTGGAAAACTCAATTTTTTTTAAATATTTTTTTATCGATTTACAAATTTCCAGTTTTTTTCGTTTAGATAGCTTGGCTAATGTAAAGCCCATGTATCTGGATGAAAATAAACGAATGTAGTAGTTTTTTCTACAGTTGAGAGGACAAAATTAAAAAAAACAGGGTTTCGCCAGACGCTAGCTGTTGCAATGATTTGTATCTAGCAGCAGTGTCAAAATTTTAGAGACATTTCAATGAGATTACATTGAGAAAACCTTAATCGTCTTAAATATATCTGAAGTTCGACTTTTTGTAAAGTTAAGGGGATTAAAATAGATAATAAACAAAAAAGTACCTGTTTATTTAATCGAAATTTCATAAACGAAAACCAATGTAAGAAAAACTTAAAAGTAGTCAAATTCTGTACTAACAACATAAAAAATCATTGTTTTTCCTTGGGTGCACAAAATTTAAAACTCAGTATGACCACCATTTCTCTCCATACATACTATTGTTCTCGAGCGCAACTCTCGATTAACATTTCGGAGCATTTTACGATTTATTTGCAATACACAATTTCTAATGACATTCTCTAAATTTCGTATATTCCTAAAGGGTCGATGTTTGTACACAGAGTTCTTTAGGTATCCCCACATAAAGAAATCTAACGGAGTCAGATCTGGTGATCTCGCAGGCCACGGATTTTCAGAAAACCGTCCTATCCACTGGTTTCCAAATTCTTGATCCAGCCATCTCTTCACCTCATTTGTGGAATGAATGCTAGCTCCGTCTTGTTGAAAGTATAAATTTCTTCTTTCGGCTAATGACAAATTGTCTAAAAAGTCAGATATCTCAGTTTGTAGAAATTCTAAATATCGTTCTGAATTTAAATTGTCTCTAAAGAAAAAAGGTCCCACTATTCTGAGGTTGAAAATTCCGCACCACACATTAACCTTAAAACTATATTGGTCTTTACTCTGAATTACAAAGTCTGGGTTTTCGGTGGCCACCATCTACAGTTTTGTGAACTGACGGTTCCGTTAGAGGTAAATGTAGCTTCATCCGAGAAAAGAACGTTCTTTGGGAAATTAAAATCTTCCTCAATCATACCCTGGAACCAGGCACAAAAATCGAAGCGGGCGTCATAATGCCTATCTTTTAATACTTGTACAAATTTAGGTTTGTACGGATGAAATTTGTTTCTTTTTAATATCCTCCGCACAGATCTTTCGTGAATGTTAGTGATCTCCGATATTTGACTAACTGCTAATTGGGGTGTTTCTGTGATCGACAAACACACATCCAGAGAACCTTCGTCACCTGTTACCGGTTTTTCATGGGAAACTTTATACTGATTTTCTACCGATCCCGTTTCTTTAAATTTATTGACTAGACGAGATACTATGGAATAATGGAGGGATTTATCGGGGTGCCTCTCATTAAAAATTGCTGCTGTTTCTCTATGGCTTTTGTAATTATCTCCAGAAATTAAAATAATTTCTATCTTTTCCTGAAGAAGTAGTGTGGGTGCCATTTTAAGGAATAAAATATTAATAAACTTATGTAAAATATCAAACTTAGTAAGATGCGAGACATAAACCAATGACATAGGTTCAAATCAAGCAAATTATAATTTGTTTGACATTTTCTGTTGTTTTTAACCTACTAGATTATTTAGTTGTTTTAATTTCAGACCCTGCTTTGGTAGTTTTAAGTACAACTGAATAGACCTGGTTGTTAAATTTATGTGCGAAAAATCTTAATAAAATCTTGATACAGTCATTTCATTAGATTCAAACCATTGCAACAGCGAGCGTCCGGCGAACACCTATTTTTTCGATTTTGTCCTGTCAATTGTAGAATTGTAGATCTGACTCCGTTAGATTTTTATATGTGGGGATACCTAAAGAACCCTGTGTACAAACATCGACCCTTTAGGAATATACAAAATTTAGAGGATGTCATTATAAATTGTGTATTGCAAATAAATCGTAAAATGCTCCGAAATGTTAATCGAGAGTTGCGCTCGAGAACAACAGTATGTATGGAGAGAAATGGTGGTCATACTGAGTTTTAAATTTTGTGCACCCAAGGAAAAACAATGATTTTTTGTGTTGTTAGTACAGAATTTGACTACTTTTAAGTTTTTCTTACATTGGTTTTCGTTTATAAAATTTCGATTAAATAAACAGGTAATTTTTTGTTTATTATCTATTTTAATCCCCTTAACTTTACAAAAAGTCGAACTTCAGATATATTTAAGACGATTAAGGTTTTCTCAATGTAATCTCATTGAAATGTCTCTAAAATTTTGACACTGCTGCTAGATACAAATCATTGCAACAGCTAGCGTCCGGCGAAACCGTATTTTTTTAATTTTGTCCTGTCAATTGTAGAAAAAACTACTACATTCGTTTATTTTCATCCAGATACATGGGCTTTACATTAGGCAAGCTATCTAAACGGCAAAAACTGGAAATTTGTAAATCGTTAAAAAAATATTTAAAAAAAATTGAGTTTTCCAATTTTTTTAAATAAAATCTTAAAATTTTGCACAAGGACCTAGAATTTAATTCTAAGCAATTTTTTCAAATAACTTTTTTTGATATCTCGTCAACTAACCTCACTTTTTGCAAATTAACAATTTTTTTTTTAATTTGACGCTATACCAGTGGTCACGTGACGTATGTCAAAATCGATTTTTAGGTTATCGGACATGCAGAACCGATCCCCTGGGAAAGTTTTTCCGATACTCTCCTAATAAAAATTTTTCCCATATGTTGCGAACTTTTTGCCGGTCACTGTATATATATATATATATATATATATATATATATATATATATATATATATATATATATATATATATATATATATATATATATATATATATATATATATATATTATAGATATAGGATTTATTTTTACCTACCTCACACTGAAAAAGGCTACACAAAGTGTCCCAAGCGTCTTTTCTCTTTACATTATTGAAGTAGAGGGCATGTTTTGAAATCCGTAATAATTATAGACTCGGCGCGTCGAAGGTTTTATGGGTAGATTAAATCAAAATTATGAGGATTGAAAAATTTTGGCGCGATCAATGGCTATAAACAATGTAATTGTTTATTTCCTTATGCTGAACTATTGGTTTCAGAAAAAAGATTTTAAACAAAAAATATTTCTCACAATATAAGGAACCACTTTTGACCTTACACGTTTCTTAATGCCCCGCGCATACGCGATGTGATACAGCATTGGTGCCGTCGGCGGCGGGTTGCACGGGAGATGGGCAGAGACCGGACGGCCGAGGTTTGCTCAGGTTAAGTGGGGGGCTGATGTCACGAAACACTAATTGTGCAAGTATAGCTTGCACTTGACCGATTTTTTTAAAATCAGATAAGAATTTGATTATTAATTGCAATTCGAAATTATGTGAAAAAGGCACCATCAATTATTTTAAAAGGTGGATAATGGGGTTCTTTAAAAAATTAATTTTGCTCCAATTCAGCTATTTCAAAAAATATTGCTTTATTGAAAAAAAGAATTCAACAACTGAAATAAAATAAAACCGAGAACTGAGAGTTATAAGTATTTGGGTATTGCTTTGGTAAGACCGTAAGCTAGTCTCTTTACAGATATCAGATTTATCCATTATTTTACCACGACCCTGAAAAAAACGCACGTGCTTTGTAAGTACAAACCTCGAAAAAACTATTAACATTGACCCTATCTATAAGTAGAACTTAATATTCCTCGAAAGAGTCCTATATATATTCCGTTTAAATAAGCAACATCGTAGATATCTCAAAGACAGTTTATTTAACTTCATTTTTCGCACCTCGTTTTAACTGTCGCCGTCTTTTTAATTTTTTTTTATTTACACACCAACTACTGTTTAGTCTTGTGGCGTTTTTCACAACAAAACTCAATTAACTGAGGTTTACTTATACGTTAACTCTGACTTTAACAAGGTATCATTGAAGGTTTCAAAAAAATAAATAGTGTCAATGGAATTTATAATTTCCACTAAGTTACTCGTATGATTGACTCTTGGCTGTCAGGGTCGAAAGGTAAAAACAAAGAATTATTATGGGAAAATATTGATTTTCTGGTTGGAGTTTGTTTATTGTATAATTTTGTCCCCCCATCTTAAGTTGATTGAAAATAATGTGTATCAATATGTCTGGAACCTCAGAATTGTCAAGGGACAGGCGCAAAATAATATTTTTACCAAAACCATTTTCGTACCAGTAAAATTCAGCATTTGCAACAGTCCTAATTTTCAGATACTTGTATTTGATTAGTAATAACTAATAACTTTTCACTTGGTGAAATAATATTCCATCGGTTTCTATCGGATTTTGACCATTCATAGTTTATTCGTTTCTAATGTATTTCATAACCTATAATGTTTCTATATATATTTCTATATTTCTATATAGATTTTGACGTGTTTTTTCGGTTTTTTAACAATACAATTATAAGTATATTAAGCATAGCTAAATATTGGTATTTTTTAACGTATTAATAAAAGTTTCAAGATATTTTATGACTTATTTTAGGAAAACAATATTTACAAAGAATATTGTGGTCTTAGTGGCTGAAAAAATGTCACCATAGATCTTTTAACACATTGATCTTCTGAATGAAATCATTATACACGTTGAAAGTTATAGCAAGGCAATTAATTGCATTGCATGACCGTTTACACATGACGCAATTTGTATGCAAGTATTCTGACAAGAAATGTCGCCAACTTTAAAAATTTATCTAACTCAGCTGATTCAAAAATAGGTTTTTATTGTACATACTTATCTGCCACATGCTGCTTTTTGGGACATATCGGCTTTATTTTTTATAAAGACAAACAATAAAAATATATGAAATTTGCAAAATAAATCACTCAAACGAAATTCAAAACAAAATCGATATTTTTTGAGGTTATGTTTACTTTTTATATGGTTGGTGCTTCTAAATATTACTAGAAAAGTTACTAAAATGCATACTATTTGCAATTAAAGTCCAAATTTCATGCAATCCAAGTAAAATTGCATCAGCTGATCGGAAAGCCACCAACGCGCATGCTTGGAGGCAATTTTTTCTTGCATGGCACCAACTTACACGTAATGTAAACAGGCTATTACTGACACTTGCTGAAAATATATGCGTAATAATTTCCTAAAATAAGATATAAAGATTGCTAATTCCGATAAGGATGAAGTTATATTTTAAAAGGGACATAAATTATATCAACACCTATAATAATGCCTGAACTTGGTAAAAATGTCAATTTTTTATTCGCCTATAAAACATGTAATTAAATAATTTATCTTTACCTAATGACTAATAAAAACACTGTTTTAATTTTCTTAATGAAACATAAGATTACATATTGAAAAATGCGATTGCTGTTGTCTAGACACACAAGTTGTAAATTGAATAATTAGTGGTTCTCCTAATTAAAAGTGTGTAAGAGTTAAATATTTCCAAAAAATTTCATGTTATTTAGTATCAACAACTACAAGATTTTCTTTCAATTGTTGCAATGCCATAAACATTGGAATATCGACTTTTTGCGGCAAGCATTTCTGAAATAAAAGTATGAAATAAAATTTTGGTTTCATTAATGAAATGAATAATTATTATATCATGTCTTTTTTATATACACTCACCGACATAAAATTTGATCCATCCAAAATTTTGATCCAATTTAATGTATGATGACTTTTTTTCCGCAGTCTCATTTAAATGATTTTTTTTTCTAAACTATAGATAAATGTATTGATTTTAATTAATTTCTATATATTTCTCCGTCCAAAAGTATATGAATTTTTAAAGAAAACACTACATTTTGCAACATATTGTAATTTTTACAAAAATACAGCAATAAGGTAAAGAACAAAACAATATTAACTACTAAAATATCAATCGCGCTTATTGCCCCACCCCACCCCCACCCCGAGCACGAATAACTACCCCTATACGCCTTAGCATTCCTTGAATAAGGTGTGGAATCTGGTTTTGATCGATTTGATCCCATTCTTGGATTACTGCTTATTTTAATTCTTTCAGGTTATTCGGAGCCGGAACTCGACTTCGGATCTTTCTAGTCAACTCTGAGCCAGTTGCAGGTTGTCTAGCACGTAAATCCACCTCCTTTAATCGTCTCCGAACAGTTATTTCATTTGTAACCTACTTTTCCCCCCAGGTAATTTAGATGTTCTGACATGGGCTCGGCTGCTCGTATTAGTCGCTCTTAGTACAATTAAATGTTTAGGCTGAGTCTCTTGTTGAGTTGCATATTATCCCCGATCTATTACCCTCCACGCAGTTTCAGCAGAATTGAAGCAAATCTAGGAAACTTGACCCATAAAAAGATGTTAATTGAACGCCAGACAGTGATAGATTTGAACAAGTGGATCAAAATGCCTGGATTGCCTTACAGTCAAACTGTTTCCTTCTCCCTTTCTCACACTGGAAATCAAACTACCTTTGTTTATCTACACAAAGATATATTGTAATTATAAAATTAAAGGTCAAAATATAATTGCTCGCCACAGGCGCTCTCAACCAATTAGTCCCTTCAGGCCGCACACTTAATCCATCCCACAGGGGCCGAACCCACTAGCTGTCTTCTGTTCCAGCACTGTCTTTTGTATAACAGTTATACACTGTCCACTGGATGCTCTAAACTGAACTGACTTAACAGTTACACATAGTACAGCGATATAACCTGCACTGACCACAAACTATACTATGGACACTCCTAATATAAAGTGACTTGCAGTCACTAGAACTTCCTAGACTAGCCATCTAGACTATACCACCGTACTACAGATTACATACATTACTCTACTACTCTACAACGTGATAAATTTAATAGGTTGTTAAATTGGATTCCAGTATTAAATACTGACCTGCTTCGATTCAAATTTCGGCGATTCGGATATAATCGTGTCACATCGGGAAAAGTCGAAGGCTAAATGTCAGATTTTAATGTAAACAGAGCGTTTTGTACTTGTATTTCTTCGGGAAATTAACCCGTTACACATTTACGTTTATCAGTCGTACCTCCCCCAAACGATAGCCATAACAGCAGTGATATTTCTATCGCGCAACACATGACTTAAAAAAACGATCATCTTTGGCATTTGTACATCGTTTTCTGCCACATTATATACTTCTCGAAAAATTGCTAGTTTCATTAAAACGTTCCACGGCTCTCTGAGCGCTAGATCTTGTACTTCCCAGTACTCTAGCAGCATACTGCGACCTGCCATCATTTACTAAAGCCACTGCTCTTGCTGCATCAGATGGCAAAAGGACCATAATTTCCAGCGGACACTTATTTAAACAGCACAGAATAATTATCATGACAACTGTCAAGATGAGGCTGTCATTTACAAAGCCACAACACCCTCAGTTTTAAGTTACAATTAAAATTAAAGACTTTTGATCAAACGTGTAGTGTGTTCTTTAAAAATTCATATCTCCACAGACTCCACAGAAAAGCATATTCAGTAGAGTTCAGATTTCAAAATTACTCTACAGGGTGTTAAAAATTTAAGTGAAAAAACATACATTTTTATTTCCCTGTATATTCCAACATTTATGCTCATTTTAGAAAATTGAAAATAAAATTAGTTAAAATCAATACATTTATCTACATTTAGAAAAAAAAATCATTTAAATCGGACTACGACAAAAAGTGATCATATTTTAAATTGGATCATAATTTTGAATGGATCGGATTTTGTGTCGGTGAGTGTATTTACACGGGAAAGTCATAGGTTTTTGTAGCAAACAATTGAGCTACAACAACGGTAAAAAAACATAAATAGTAACGAGCACTAGCACTGACTGCTGGTCTGAAAAGTTTAAAAGTGGTTCATAACAATCATAACACGATTCGTTATTGACAATCATGAGTAAATTGTATGTCGTTAAAATTAAAACTAATGTGTCTTGCTTTTGTTTGTTTTAATTTTAGGTAACAACAATCGTTAAACTTTACGCGTATAAATAGCTAACCTTAACATTGACGATCTAATAATAAATCCACAAATTGCAAGTGCAAGGAAAAATAACAATTAAAATGTGCGAACACCGTTGAAAATAAAACCATTGTTTAAATTTAAAATTCCGATCTTTATACAAATTTTATAGACTTAATACAAAACATTAATTAGAGAGTTTTCGTCGACGATTAACGTAATTTTTAAGAAGGCAAAAATTATAACACCCCTACAATATTGTAAATATAGTGATCATCTAGAAATAACCGCTATTTCTTCCAAGGGTTCTATAACTGCTGGGTTTAGGGCTACACATCAGTACCTACCAAAATTATACTAATTTGACAATATCTGGTCAGTAAATAGGTTACCATGGTAACGGTTTTTATGGCGATGTTTCTACGGCAACGATTTCTATGGATACCGTATTTATTATTACCTTACAAATGGAACAAAGAGCAGGTTGGTATCCACAAAGCGAACTTGGCTTGAAGCAGAAGACAAGTAGAGTCATTGGTAGAGTTACGAAGAAGCATGACGGCAGCAAAAGATAAAAGAAAAAGGAGTAACTGCTAAAACTAGACAGCTGTGTATTATAAATTAACAAATTAATTCGTAACGTAACAACAGGATCTTCATTTTACGTACTAACAACATGTTTAAACTTTTCTAATAGAGACAGGTTCATCTTTTCGAAGCATATAAACCTTTTTTGTAAAAAAGTTATATTAAGAACCGAGTCATCTAAAAAGAGAGAGGATATTTTCAGTACGGAACAAAATTAAAGAAGTACGGTTTTTTACATAAACTGTTGATCCTAAAGTTTATTATACAAAGAGTAATATAGGCATATATTTATGCAAATTGTCTAGGCGACTTGAGTATCACTCTGTTAATGTTATATCACGCTCCTTATTTCATATTCCTCGACATCGGACGGCTGTTTCAGAAATGTTTTTTCTATTAACTGTTCTGTAAGCTTTTATCTACCTTTTTGACCTAATCAATTAAGTATTAATTCCTTTAAAAAAATAATTAAAATATATTATTATGTTTTTGTCTTCACAATGTATTTAAGAAGTTTACTAGAATTATTGTGCATTTTTTAAGATGCTAGCTAGGTGTAGGTCGTTCGATAATTTTATGATTAATTTATAGTGATTTTTGCTTGTGTTAGTCGGCTACTGTCTGGCAATATTATATGTTTAACTTAAGTTAGATAGGGTTAGGTGTAGCTGTTTTCGTTCTGGTCTCAGATAAACCTCGCCCTTTTTTTATTTCCGACTTTTTGTAATTACTCTTGTGTTACCTAATAAAGTAAAGATCATTATCATTATTATTATTATTATTATTATTATTATTATTATTATTATTATTATTACTATTATTATTATTATTATTATTATTATTATTATTATTATTATTATTATTATTATTATTATTATATGTAGCCGTATAATAAAAAAAAAC
The DNA here is from genome assembly GCA_963971165.1 of Philopedon plagiatum. Classification (NCBI taxonomy): domain Eukaryota; kingdom Metazoa; phylum Arthropoda; class Insecta; order Coleoptera; family Curculionidae; genus Philopedon; species Philopedon plagiatum. The sequence goes on along the minus strand of OZ020191.1, from coordinate 37,321,554 downwards.
GACTCATTGTTAAGATATTATTAATAATAATAGTCTCCCTTTTACAGCGTTACACGCCTTGGAAGATAGCAGGTACAGCTGCAGTGGCGCAACTAAGATTATGTGCGCCCCGCCGCAAATTTCTGAAAGCGCCCTGCTATTTTGCACCCGTCTTGATCCTTCGTATTTAGAGAGGACTTGAGGGCGCCCCTAGCTTTGGTGCGCAATTCGGGGCTTGCGGTGGCGTTATTTACGCCACTGTACAGCTGATATTACTATAGAGCCGAACGGTATACTAGGAAGGTAATGTGGATAGCACTACGCTTCAACCGCCTATTATTATCCTAGTGTTTTACTCCCAGGTCCTTATTTGTAGTCCGAGTCGACCTAGAGGCTCATACCGTGGAAAAAGTGCGACTGATAATGCCGCCGGGATCAAACCACGATCTTTCGATTGGTAGACAAATGCTGTACCACTGAGCTACCGAGCCTATATTTAAGCCAAATATGAGATATTATTTATACTTAGCTCAAATATACCTAGTACATATGTCGGTACCGATATTTAGGCTATGTAATAAGTAGTACGTTTTTTGGGGTTAAGTTCCTTTATATTAACCTGTATAATCGATAAAAGTTTATATAAAATCATATTTTTTTAATTCTGTTCGATGATAAATAAAATATTATTTCCATTTTCACAATATCACGTCCTTAATATTATTTATAAAATATATGCAAGTACTACCCAGGTGACCAGTTATATACCTGTGATATAGTAATTAGAGTTCAATAAGGGAACATTGTTATGTATTCTTTTTATGTACCAGCAATGTTGATTTAATGAAAAATTGCACCAAAGCTATATTTTATTTAAATGTGACATCAATGTTTTATAACTGTGACGTTTTGTGATCTTCCACATATACAAAACATGAATGTTGCAAAAAACCTCTTTTGAACAGGGCAGTTATATCCCAGTATTGCATATTAATTGGACCCTAGCTGTTATGCAAAAAACTTCTAACGCACAAAATGAAAAAAATGAGCACCTATACCTACTGCATATATACCTACTATGTATATACGTCTCATACGTATACCGAATGAAATTTATAGGTAGGTACCTACCTCTACTCTTTGTTTTGCATTAACCTCCCAACCCAGAATCACCAAATATATAGGTCTTTAAAAATTTGTATCCAATATTTACCTACAGTATTTTAATTACTATCCAAACTGAAGTTTAAACTCAATAACTTAAATACAATTAAGTTTTATGTGGGTTCATATAGCTTTTTGCGTTACAACGGTCAATTTATACAGGGGCTACCTACATCACCGAGATAAATATCAAATTCTTCATTTTATCACAGATATATCTCATACAGAGCTCAGGTATATATATATAGTATAGCAGGAGCATTCATCCACAAATGTCCTACTCAAAAGAGGCGCAATGCGCCTTTTTTTATACAAATCATATCTATATCACTACTAAATCTCATTGAGCTTTGGAATACTACTAAAATTACAATGTGATATAGTTGATTTCTCATTGCGATAAACCATAAATATGTGATAGGTATGTGGCCTATACGTTAATAATATATGAGACCTACTAAAGTATTTTAAAAAATCTTGATAAATATTGCGCTCTGCGATTTTTTGGGCCAATATTTTCTACTTTTGTGCAGAGCTGCTCCGTCAGAGCAGAGCAGCAAAACGGACAAGCAAACATCAAACCCATTCAAATTAAACATCACGGCGAAGTCAGTAATACGACTCTCTTTGTTTAATAATGAGGGAAGGACAGGGACGCGGATATGACCGGGTCCGGAGCGCTTTCCGGATAACCGAATTACGAAGTTTTTCATATGTCATCGAAAAATAGGTATTTCAAAGTGTTTTTTTGAAAAAAAAATTTCGAAATATTCAGTAATTTTCTTTAAAAAAAAATAAAGAAGTTTGAAAAATTGCATAATAAAGTCAGTTGTATGCAGTGTTGCCAAAGTTGACAGAGTTTCCTATAGATATTCTCGATATCCTCGATATTGCGGCATTGCGGCTTGAAACAAGTTAAGAGGAAATCTAAAATATTAAGAATTTTAGCGTATGTATATAAATATATACCGATATCGATGAAAACCGAGCAAACCTGAGCAATCGCTCCGCAAGCAACGCAATAGAAAATAATATTACAGTATTATTTATTTCCATTTTCCAACGACGACAGTAATCAGAGTAATCACAACTTACAACTAATAAGTATATTTTTGCTTTAATGCCAAAATTTTTCAAAAAAGAACAAAAACACCAAAAAACAATAATAAATGTGGCAACACTGTGTTTCCATAATCCAAAACGCCACACCATAACCTGAAATATGTTACAAAACTATAAATAAAATAGTTGATAAAAATCATGCTTTTACTAATAAAGTAATTTCTGAGTAAAAATATTGTATGTTCCACATTGAAGGTCATTTATAAACGTAAGTTATATCAATATTAATAAAAAAAATGTGTCAAATTCCAAAATTAAGGGTGTCCGGATAGTGTTATGAATGAAACCCTGAAAGCTGTGCCAGAAACTCCCCGAAGCCCCTAAAATTACACCTCCATATTGGTAAGTTTACCTTTGCGTATTTATAGGCATGGCTAGGTGACGCGACGTTTAAAATGTAGTTTGTCGTTTTCAAGTTTATCCGAAAGGCAACAATGAAGACTAATATCGTCACATAAAACAGTTCGAAAACAGGTCATTTAACCCAAATTCCACACCCCAAACATCTACACTTTTAACCAATAATTCAGAAAATTCTTTCCCCACTGGTTCAAGGCTATCACATGGGGCCCCCGAAGTAAGTCAGTTCCCACCCATAGGTACGAGCACTAGCTCAGATTCTACTCGTGCTGATCTTTCCAGCTGTTCTTCCTGTTCAGATTACCCATCCATTCCCATAAGTTTTCAGGAATGTTTAAATCATACTTCTGGTGAGAGTTTTTCAGGAGCAAATAATACTGAATTCTGTCAATATGGGATTCAGAAACAGCCTCTACAGGATGAGTTACGTTCGTGGATGATTAACTCTTCTATTAGCAGGTTTCATTTAAATAAACTCCTGCATATTTTAATTAGCCACGGGCATAAAGACCGTCCTACTGATGCACGGTCTTTGTTTCAAACTTCTCATCATAAGGATATTGTTCCTTTGGATCCAGGTAGTTATTATCACTTTGGTTTGGAATTGTCATTAGCGAATTCTATCAGCAAGTTTTTTGCTGCTGATGACACTATTCCTATGGTGATTGAGATCAAGGTGAATATGGATGGACTACCCATTTCAAAGAGCTGTGGAAGTCAGTTTTGGCCAATACTTGGACAGATATACTCCAATGAGAAATTCATTGAACCATTTAGGTACTATTGGCATTTATCAAGGAATGTCCAAACCCACATATCATAATTTAACTGGACTTAACTAATTATTTCTTAAAATCATTTTAGACGCTGTATGTGATGCAGAATTATTTTCGGAAAAGACGTTTGATATATTTTCCAGTGACTGGATATGACAGGGAAAACAAAGATACCATAGGGATATCTCGAAAATTGTAGTAAACAATGAGGGTGAAAATTAAAGGTAAGATTTTTTTTTGGATTTTTTTATTCGAGGCAAAGTTTATCTAAGGAATTGTAAATCTAAAATTACGTGTAAAAACGGAAGTAGGCATTGTAAAATTCTACTTATAAAAAAATTATCTAAACCATTACTGATAGCTACACTTCGGAATGTTATCCCGGTAACGGGGTTGTAGTCAGGATATCAAGATTGATTATTATTATTATTTATTATTATTAATTTTAGTCAAAATCTGACTCATATGCTACCGGCCCTATTAACAAAGATATCAAAAAGTAGTACTTAGATGAGAAAGTTGTACATATTTTTATTAATATTTTTAATATGCTATCAAAAAAGACAAATCACCATCGGAAAGTTGAGATTTTTACATAAACGTCAGTTTTTTAAATGGATTTAAATGGAATTATATAAAATATTTTTCCTCATTTCAAAAATATATAGTTTTATACAATTTGGTATAGTCACTTTTGAAATAATTAGGCTTAAACATTTAAGAAAAGTAACCTATTTATCATGGTAGCCATGAACATGCAATTAAAATTATTCAGAATGGCCTGCTCAATTTGAATTTAAGAAGAAAACACAAACGTTAGCCTAAGCGTTCATGGCTACCTTGATAAATAAGTGAATTTTATTAAATGTTTAAGCCTAAATAAGTCAAAACCAGTTGTACCGAATGGCATCAAACTATATATTTTTGAAATCAGAACAACAAATCTTAAATATATATAATACATACAGGGTGTCCTATTTAAAGAACTGAAGCTTATGTAAAAATCTCCCGTCACAATGGTGATTTGCTTTTCTTGATGGCATATCTAAAAAATTTATAACAAAAATGTACAAGTTTGTCTTTTACTACTTTTTGATTTCTTTGTTAATAGGGCCGGTAGCATTTATATGTATAGCATATTATATAGGGAATAGCCCTGTAGCTAATAATACTACCCTGTTGGTGGGATAGGTTTTTGGAGGGCTACTGATAGCCCACTTCTTCGATACAAAAAAGGCAAATACTACACGTTTCTTTTTCTTTATTTTAGGGATCCAGATTCAAGATCACATTCAAAAAAAAACTGACTAAAACTAAAAGTAAAAAATATAAGAATTACAGAGATTTTTTTGTTTTTATTGCTTGCTAGTTACCCATATATCCCAAGCAACTCCTTTATCATGTTAGCAGGAGTATTGGTAAATATATCTAATCCTTTTACATGCCATAAATAGGGTTTTAGAGCTGTACAGACACTGTACCACCGTAGTACACTGTCAATCTATAAATATTTAGATTTTAATTTTATGGAAGTAGTCCATCTCACAGTGGAGTGAAAGTATAGAAAGGGTTAGTAAGACTCAAAGTCTGCTCCACTAATTTAATGAAACCTGATTAATGTTTCAAACTATACATGTTTCGGAGGTAAATATCTCCATCAGCAGTCGAAGCAGTCAAACATTTTTTGGTTGGTTGGCAATATAGAGAAAACGGGAAGTAGAAGACTTACCTACCTAATTAAAACCTCAACAAAGTAGGGACGCCTGAGGCCTTTGGCAACTTGACAATAGTTAAAAAAATTCTTTAACTGTTGTGAAGATGCTAAAGGCCTTAGGCGTTCCTACATGGTTGGGGTTTTAATTATGTAAGTCTTCTATGCTCCCCTACTTTCTTATTATTGTTAACGTATAAGAAAAAAAATAGCTTTGACTGATGAAGATGGAGGTATTTACCTCTGAAACATACACAGTTTGTACATTTAATGACGTTTCGTTAAATTGGTTTGAGTTTTACTAACCTTTCCTCTTTAGTTTTTGGTTATATTGTAAATGGAATCTATTTGTATGCTTAATTTTAAAGAGATATCAAAAATATGTTGTCAGAATCTGTTAAAAAAGAACGAATTGACCATCAAGGAATTAAAAATGAACCTTATTTTACAATAAACACTTAGTATATTTCAGTTGAAAATACTGGAAACGCTTATATCTAAAATAAAACTGAACACTATTACATGAAGCCCTGAGAGTTGGCCTACTTTCAGTGCGATAGAAAAAAATTAAACTTGAATAGAATATTCAATTTTGTTACTGTCCATTTGGTTTCGGTCATGAGAAAGATGAAATCTGTGGGAATATTAGCGTTCCAGCTTAACGATTTTTGTAGATTTTGTGGGTTTAGGACAAAAACCAGTTCTTTGTAATAAAAAAATTACAAGGAATTGTTTTACTGTTCCCAAACCCGCTAAACTCGGCAAGAATATAGATAAAACTATTTTATAATAATAATATCGACGGGCTAGCTGGCGCGGCCCGTGAAATTTTAAAGTTGTATATCTCTGTTGCTACTTATGGGACCCATGCCAAGTTCAGGTTTTTTAATAGTGAGCCTACTAGGAATGTTTTGGTAAATAAAAAAAATATTTTGTAACTTGCCAAAAAAAAGGTGAATTTTTAAATTGACCCACCAGGGTAAAAAATTAACACGCTTAGGTATTTTATTTATTATTTTTTCTAAACAAATTTTACATCATTTTGTCGACAATTCTTAAATTTTAAGAGAAAAAAATGTGTTAGTAGAAAGTTATAGTCATTTGATTTTTTTTAAAATAACATATCAGGTTTTAAAAAATTCAAATGACTATAACTTTCTACTAACACATTTTTTTCTCTTAAAATTTAAGAATTGTCGACAAAATGATATCAAATTTGTTTAGAAAAAAATAATAAATAAAATACCTAAGCGTGTTAATTTTTTACCCTGGTGGGTCAATTCAAAAATTCAGTTTTTTTTCGCAAATTACAAAATATTTTTTTTATTTGCCAAACATTCCTAGTAGGCTCACTATTAAAAAACCTGAACTTGGCATGGGTCCCAAAAGTAGCAACAGAGATATACAACTTTAAATTTTCACGGGCCGCGCCTGCCTAGATACGTTAAATCACGTGAACAAATCAGCTATACTGCATTGCTGCTTTAAGGACAAAGCAGTGATAAATTAAATTTGTAACAGGAAGCAGCAGTTATAGAATATAAATGTAAACTGACTAGATATGTTTAATCACCATGAGAGATCAGTTATGTCATATTGCTAGTTAAGTTGCATCAGCATGAAAGATCGGCTATGTCACATCGCTTTTTATGTTTTATCACCGAGAGGAATCAACTATGTCACATTGCTATTTGTGGTAGTATTCCAAAGCTCAGTGAGATGTAGCAGCGATAGATATGATTTGTATTAAAAAGGGCCCATTGCGCCTCTCTTGAGTAGGACATTTGTGGACCTCAGGAATGCTCCTGCTATATATTTGAGCTCTGTGCGAGACATATTTAGAATAAAACACAGCACATGAGATTTATCTCTGATATATAGCTGCTATATAAACTGGTCACCTGGGTACCTACCGACAATGATGAAGAATATTGTCTACCAAACATTGATATTGTACCGTGGATAGAAAGCAGTATGGACGGAAAACAAAACCTCAAAATTATTTATAATTTGCCATTATGCTGTAAATTATATTTGCACTAATTTTCAACTGAAACCAGGCAAAAATATTTTAATTACCTTAAATTTCCTTTTAACACGCCTCTGACTTTAAGTAGCACTAAAACATTTAAACGCTACTTATCAGTTCCATTGACTTTATACCCAAAACGTGAGTTTTTAGTAATCAATTAAGGCAGGTTTATTGTTACTGCTGTTTTATGGGTTTATCATAATCTCTGTTGGTATTACTTACTTGCGATAAAATATAATTGGTCAAATTTTTTATGCATATAATTAGATAAGTAAGTTTATGATAGGGTATTCACACATCTACAGGGTGAAAGCAGTATGAAATCATTATTTTTAGAACAAACAATACTTCCATAACAAAGCAAAGTCAGTAACGACATACCTACATCTTGAATCTGTCATGTTATGATAACAGATCAGATCATTATAACAATAAAATTACCTAAGAGTAGGGTATTTGGAAATTTTCATTGGTGATGTTTTTAGGTATTTCTAAAATAAAAATAATGAGGCCGTGTAAAAATATGTTATCACTGTAAAGAGCAGATCTTGTTTAATAAAGTTTTTAAATTACAGTCTCTGCGTCTGTTTGCCACAATTATATAGAAAATACGTGATTAAGTAAAAAATCGGATTAATTTTGCCTTTTTTTAATGATAAAAATGGCAGCACGCCATCCAAAAATAAATACAATATATAGCGAAAATCAACGATAAGAAAACAGACATACAAATTTTTTATGAATTGCAGGAGCACAATATTCTCATTTTTGAAAATTATTTCTTATCTTTATTTGTTTTCACGGAAAATAATTCTTGTTGAGTTAAAATTGAAATGGCGCCACAAAATTACATTACAATTCTATATTGCGTACAGGATAGTCGTATGTCAGTTATCTTATTGTCTATCTTAAGCTAGACCTAGATGGATTTAAGATTTCTTGGTATTGAAAAATTTCGTATCTCTGAAAAAAGAACAACATAAATAAAAAATAAAATAAAACATTAAGCAACAACAATTATGTTTTACGTTACTGGTCAAAAAATTTGTTCAATTTGTTGTCATTTATTACTTAAATATTAATTTAAAATGGCCTAACCGTAAACTCAAAACTTCAAAACAGGAATTAATATGATATAAAATCGTTTTAGAAACTAATATCATTTCTTCTGAAATCTGAAAGCTTCGAATAAGACTCGAAACCGTTTACCTAGGTAATTGTAAAATTTTCATTGGTTACAAAAACTTTCAAGTATTAATTTAGCCTGTGATAATTGCACTACATGCATACATATAAAATTGTTCTAATTACAATTTTTTTTCTGCTAATAAAACGAAAAAGTAATCTTTTCTATAACAGCACACTGACTTTATTTATATTCACATTTTAGAGACACAATCTAAAAAAATGCTTTTCAGAACCTTTAAATATTACAGTAAGCCAAATAAATTAATTGCTAACATATTAAACATAATTTCCACATTATATGAGTCGCACGTTCTTTGGCATAATAGTACATTTTAGTGTTCTAACTAGAAACACGCATTTATCAACCAGATATTGGGTTTTACCAAAATCCAAATTTTAATTCTTAAAATTTAGGTAAAATATCAAATAAAAAAAAATTACACTAAAAAGCTTTTAATTATGTTAAATAACCATTTTCTTATACCAACTGAAAAATTAAATATTCCATACCCATCACAAGACAAAAATTAAATAAAACCTAATTTAATGGATCATTATCTTGATGTACCGACTTCTAAAACAATTAGAACAGAACAAAAAATACACCTACGATATTTTCTTTTAATCCTAATTAATCCTAAATCCGACCTGTAACTCCAATTTAAATATAATTCAAATTGAAAAACAAAATCTGTTTAATTTTTCTCGAAGCAGTTATTTTGATTTTCCTCTGGGCCAGAAATAAATAAAAAGTTAAACTTACAGTCTTTGATTTCGAGGGGGATCTTCTCCAGTCTTGAAAGACAATTACCAAAACACCCTTAAGATGTTTCTTCTCCCAATTAAATAGAAGTTAAACGTCGTTAGTTTTTTATCACTGCTCCTTTATTAATGAATAAAACAATCGCAATTTTTGTAAGAACACTTTGCAAATTTGTATTAAGCCACTGGACACTAAAAGCGTTTAAAAGCACTTGAAGCGTTATAAAGGCACTTAAAACTAGGCACTAAAAGCGAAAATATCACAAAATTCGAAAAAGCTTTTGAATGTCTAATCAGGTTTTTAAAGTTGGGATTCGCGCGCTCGGCAAAAAATAAAATCTTATGTTAAAAATACATATAAGTTTTATTTAAAATAAGGTACAATATAGTTGTAGAAAAGCTCTACATAGTGATGAAAAAGTGTGTTAATGAATTACTCGTAGTGGGACAGATTTTTACGGTGCGACTTCTGTAAGAAGACTGGCGCTTAAAGAACAGCATGTTCTGTGCATGTCGTATGGAGCGCGAACCGTAAACTGTTTATACGCGACTGTTGAAGGTTTGTTAAAGTAAAAGAAGTTTCGGTCCCTACTCTACCACCCGTAATAATTTTCCTAAAAGTTTGGTATATTTAAGGGATGTTTAAAAAGCAAACGTTATTCCTAAGTCTGCAAGCTTTTCACATCAAGAAAATTTAATATATTTTCGTTCTATTCTCATAGAAACCAAGTTCAATCTTTCATCAGGATTTGAGAAAAATAAACACTTTATTCGTTCTACTTCATCACATTTTCACGTTTAAAAAAAATCCGATAAAAATAGATTTTTGTAAATCACATGGAAAAAATAAAATTTTGAGTATAAAATAAAAGGAACTAAACATAAGCAAGTACATACATTTTATATACATAGCTGAATTTTTAATTTTTCTGCTAATTTACGAACAATATACAGGGTGTCGCTGTATTTGTATTCAGGGTTATTTTATCCTACCCACTCACCTTTAAGGCAACCACATTAATTTCTTTGAATTGAAACACCTTGCAGTACATTGACCCAATGGTTATTTTATGAGCCATTTGATGGTATAATTGGAATAATATTTGAATGATGAACAGCTTTGTAGTACTAATTTTAATATTTTTCTTTTAAAGCTCATCCAGTAAGAAGAAACACGTTTCTTATGAGCTTTTTATTGGAATGGGCGAAATAAACAGTAAAAAAATTACAAAAAATTTAAAAGTATCTAGTTTCAAAAATTGGCATGTCTATATACCTAGTTTAAAACGGCACACTTTGGAAGGATACAACAGTTTCTGTCACTATACAGGGTTAGTCACAAAGAATTATAATTTTTTATTTTAAATGGTAAGTCCTGTATATTTTTGAAGATTCAAATAGTCCCTTAAAAGACAAATTCGATGATATAGGGTTTAATTAATTTATTTGTCAAAATAATAGATGTACGTATTCATTAATTTTTTCAAAATAGAAAGGTGAGAAAACACCTTTGGAATCAGCTAGGTATTATCAGATGACTAATTGACTCTCAAATCTTCATTCGTAAGCATTCAAAAACCAGAAATTAGGATGGTCGCTTTACCTGAAGGAGAAAAAATTGAGATTTTAATGATATGGTGACCGTAGCAGAGCAGAACACAACAGGAAGAATGTGAGTTAATCATGCAGACCTATCCTAATTGGCCCGCAGTAACCCAGTCATGTGTAAGCAAACTGTTGAATCAGAAAGTGTGAAAGAGAAACACAAGTCAGGCAGACCAAAACTAGCTACTGGTAGTGATAAGGCTCTGGATATTTTAATTGACTTACAAGATAATCTAAATCGATCACTTCGACAGTTCGGCTTAAACCACAATGTGTCACCAGTCAGCTGAAAATTCATTTGGTAGGGAAAAGATTCGCCCTTACAAGATTGGTCCAGAAGTGGATAAATTCTTACACCAAATGTTTCCAAATCAGTGGATAGGAAGGAAAGGCGAAATCTAGTGACCTGCCAGATCCTCAGACCATACCCCTTTTGACTTTTATTTGTGGGGTGATTTAAAGAATAAGGTTCGCAAAAATGGGCCAGTTAATATTGAAGATTTAAAGGCTCGTATTAGAAATCAAATACGTGAAATTCCATGGGATACTTTTGACAACGTCTTACGGGAATTTAAAGGCAGGCTTGGCTATTGCCTAGCTAACACTGGCAGACATTTTAAATATCTCATAAAGTAGATTTTTTCAATTTTTAAGTATTTCTTATTTCCATTGTGTTCTTCATTTATTTAAGATTGGTGTTCATATGTCATATTAACAAATAAAACAATTGAGCCCTAAATCATTGAATTTGTCGCTTAAAATCTTCAAAAATATACAGGACAGAATATATATAAATATAGTGACAGAAATGGTTTTATCCTCCCAAGGTGTGCCGTTTTTAACTACCTATATGATTATACATAATAATATGGGCTAATTTTCAAAAATATATATTCAGTAGTTTTTGAAATATTTGCAAATATTCCAGATATTTTTGACTATACTTATACAGGGTGTTTCAAAAAACATGTGCCATCGCTCAAGGAGAGATTCCTTGTAAGGGACTAAGGCAAAAAGTTTATATAAACATGGGTCCGCAGATGCTTCGTTTCAAAGATACAGGGTGTTAAATTTTTTATTTTTATTTTTCAGTTTTTCCAAAATATTTTCAAAATGGCTTCATCAATTTTGATGAAATTTACACTGTGTAAATTACTTAAATTAAGCATAATTCTGACCATGAAAAGACTTTGACAGGCCCTCCAGGGGCGTACATGTGATAAGATATAAGACGTTTTCTTATATCGGTCAAATAGTATGTTAAATTCTTAACAAAACTTATCTCTTCATATTTTTCAGTTTTCATTTCGTTTAGGAGATAAATGTAATTTTATTAACCGTCTTACCGGTTTAGATTTCCCAACCATCGATTTTAACATGTAAAGGCCATTTAAAAATTTAACGTCCTGTATCTTTGAAACAAAGCATCTGCGGACCCATGTTCATATAAACTTTTTGCCTTAATTTCCTTCAAAGAATCATCCTTTAAGCGATGGCACATGTTTTTTTAAACACCCTGTATATATTTGAGTATATCCATTACTTCACGATTTAATGAAAATACGCTTGATAAAAAACCGACGTAGTTAGTGTAAAAAATTTATTCACTGCTTAATAATTTTAATACTGCATAGATTCAAAAATCTTACTCATTCCAGAATTTACCCCCCTCCCTCATGACAGAAAGCTAAATCCGCCCTTGCCCCATGTTCATAATCATAACTAGTTCTTGGCGCCCAGCGTGGGGCAGAAAAATACTAAAAATAAACAGCTAAATTCAATACTGCCATAAGTCAAAAAAATAGTTAAACGGAGAAACTGATTATAAACGAGGAAGTTACATGTTTTGTTATTAAAATAGTAAGCACAGTAAATTATATTAATGCTTGCTATGTGAAATTATATATTTTATAGTTAAGTTGGTATCGCTGTAGATTTATCTTTTAATAAAAAAAGTGTTTTGAATTTTGAAATCGAACCCAAAAAAAGTACTTTTATGTTGCGCCATATCTGCTTTGCTAAAAAAATAATACCATTTTAAACATTTTTAATTATTATTTTCGGTAAAAGTGACTTAGTAACTGGGATTCTTGACTCATTGAAAAATCATTTTCAGTGATAACTCAGAAATGATAAGTTTTGAGTTGTGCCACTATTGCGTTCAGCAAGCGATATATTTTACAGTATTTCTATCATTGCTGTTTATTATGATTACCTCTCAATAATAATTCCTAAAATATTGTTTTATTGTAATTACAGATCTGAGTTAGTTCTAAAAAAATATTCAATTCAATTCAATTCAATTCACTTCACGTACAGTTTTGCCCTGAACTGTTTATCATTAAATTTGGTCTTTAAAAAATTCGTTACACCAAATTCCCCTCTTTACAAGCGATGTATCACATACGATATATGTCGATTTAAACATTTACGTGTAAAAATTTAGTTTAAAAATAAGATACCGAAGTTTTGTACTATGAATTTATTTCTTTTTCCCAATTTATAAAGAAATGGATACTTTACGTATGTATTTTTCCCAATAATAGCAGCAAGTGCATTTGAGTAATATGTTTTAGAATAAAAATTGGAAACATTTGAAAACTGAGAGAATCGCTTAAATTTTTTTTAGCCAGTTTTTAATAACGATTTATTAACAATCACAGGACCAGAACTTTATATAATTAAATTTAAAATGTCACTGATCAAGTAGATAATATTAATTTGAACTAGTACCTACTAAATCTTAAAACTTTTTGGTGAATTTAGGTGTTAATGGTTCGGCTGTAGGGTGACGGGATGAGAACACCTTCAACGTGAATGGAGCAAAATATATTCGGCGTTGCAAATATTTTTACATGCTTCTGCGTTTCTCTTATGATTACAAATGAACTAATTTTGTTATTTAAGGTATACACTTTTTAATTGGATGAAGCAAAAATTCAAAAATTTCTCAGCCTTCACACTAGAAAACACTTTCGTCAAATTCTTATTGTAAAATATTTTTAGTAACTTCCTAAAAAAACATTATATTCATTATCATTCCACACTTTTAAAAGCTTTAAAAGCTCCAATAATAAATTGTAAGATTTTTAATAGTCTATGAGTCCTCCCTACAAAACAGTTGAGTAAAAATTAGTAGGTATATTTTTTTGGATAGTGTGGCAAATTTAAAAATCTATTTATTTATTTATTTTTATCTGAGACAGCCCACGTAGACTTGAAGCGTGAGTCCTAGCGTACCGTGGGTATCTGGAGAGAAGAGAGATGTAACCTCTTGACAGGGGATTTAAAGGACTGAAGGTTTGGAGGGGAAGGGAAGACATCTGCAGGCAATTTGTTCCGTATTCTGGAGACCCTAGGTATGAATGAGCGCGAGAAGTGAAATGTTCTTGGCTTTTGTAGCCGGATACTAGAGGGACGCATATATACGTAGCGCGCCTCTTGTTATTCTGTTAGGAACGGTCAATGGGGAAATTATAGCTGTTAGTTCTTCAGAGCAAAATCCGTGGAAGTATAGATAGAAAAGGGATAAACCCCAACAGCGCGGCGATAAGCGACAGAAGGTAGTTTTCTTGTGAGGACTGGGTAATTCATGGGTTAAATGGCTCCCTTTTGGACAGAATCAAGAATGTTAAGTGCCGAAGGTGATGCCGATTCATAGGTGTGGGAGCAGTACTCTAGGTTAGGGCCATTTCAAGCTGGTTTTTTGAGATAATTTTTTCCAGCGATCCCTTATAAAATTATGTCATTTGTAAATTGTAAATATTAAACAAGTTCAAACCCCGTGCAAATTTAAATCCTCGACTCTGCAAGCCTGGCGGAAAGAATCGCCTCCCCCTGCACCGCCGCATCAGGTGGAAACCAAGGGTTAAAACCAGCCCCGGTCACACTCTGGTCGCGCTGCCGTGTTAGACCTCCCCAATTGGGTTGTAACCCGAGCCACATGACTTGTATATACTTAGGTTCAAATGATGTTATAAATAAGTATGTAAGTAGTCTAGGTTAGGTCTTATTTGGGAAAAAGAGAGTGTGTAAGTTGGAAGGGGAGAAGAGAAAACCAAGCTATTTGACTGCTGATGTGGCTATTAAAGTAATATGTTTGGGCCAACTGGGATCACGTTCGAAAGCGATGCCGACAAGATCGAACGTTTCATTGTTCTGTAGGGCTTGGCCATTCATGTGGATGGGGTAAGTGTTGCCGGATTTTTTGCTTGACAGAGAGCAAGACTGGGTTTTTGGAGGCGTTGAACTTAACAAGATTCTTGGCGCACCAGTCTAAGACTAATTATATTGAAGATCTTGGGAAAAGGATAGGTGCATAGATCCTATTATCGTGTATACTTTATTAAAATCTACTAAAAGTTTTTTGACAATAGCGACATGTATACGCTAGATAATATACCTACTGTTTTGCTATCCCATAGAATATAATAAAACATAATACCATCAATAATTAAAATTTGTATCATACCACTTACAATAAGTACATTTCTCTCCGTGTATAGCGTGTATATTTTCTTGAGAAAGTAAGTTGTCTTTAAATAAGTAATAAAAACAGCATTAAAACGGTTTATTGACACTTACATTAGCAAATTTAGTAAAACTTTATTGAAATTAAATGTAAAGTAAAATTGTGCCTATTTGATAGGAAGGAACAAACACAGGTAACTTTTTTACTATTACAATTGGGATACCTATAAAAATAACAAATATATTATATTCATTTGCATCATCGGAATCAGAACAGTGAATGTATATCAAATCAACCTGGACATAAAAGTCAAGAAATTCAAGAAATTGCTACTCAACTGCACTATATCGCCTAAATAATCCATTAATTTAAAATTTGTTCCGTTAAATTCCAATAATTTTATTAGTATTTTAATACATAAATCCGATCAAAAATTTAATATTATTGATTCCAACATTGCTTTCTATTTTAGTAGTAGATTAGTTCGGGCTGGCTGGCAACATATTAGGAATTATGGTGTATTTCCGGGTGACATACGTATGCCCTATAAATAAGTAAAGCTCTTTGTTCATTTTTTTTTTAAATTTATGGAATAGGAGGAGAAAAGGGGGGATGGGGTGATTATTGTACTACTACAGTCACTTCGGCCGAGATTTTTGAGGATTTTTAATAAGTGGACAAAAAGTTACTTGGGTTTTAATATATTGATATTACCAAAAATAACGAAACCTAGGCAATTTTATAATAAAACTAGTCCATAATAAAATTTACTTCAACAAAGAGACCGATACAACTGGCCAACGAATTTAAAGACATTTGTTGATATACAGGTGGAATATTAAAAAATAAAGAATACGTATTTTTTCTAGCTGCTTGACATTGAGAGGGGAGAAAATGACCTTAAAATTTGGCAAGAAGTCACATTTTTGGCTATACCTAGAAATCTAGAGATGATGTCGGAGTGAATCAAGAAGAAAAATGTTTCGTAAAATTAAAACTATATTATCACTTAACACAAACTTGATGTTAATTTGCAAATATACCATTTAACACTCCTAAACCTTTTAACACATTGTTTCAAATAGTATACAATCCACTACCACCCGTCTTGACAAACATGCCAAACATCTTGATTCAGATCTGGTACAATTCCCATGTTTTTGCAGACGTGAACTCCCAAAATTAGAGTCTGAACTAGTTCAGGTATGACTAACACATCTATCATGCGGGTCTTTTCCACTAAACAGAATGGCACTTGCATTTAACCAATAGCCGAACAGTTCTGTCCATTGACAACCGTACATCTTGTTTCTTTACTTAAAAGTTGTAGTCCCAAACTCCGTAGCAACTAATATCCATCCAGGAAGGCCAATAACTATTGTTCGAGTGGCACCAGAATCCAGCAAGCCTCGAATAGGAGTACCTAAAATAGAAACTTCCAAATAAGTACGTTGATTCCCTAGTGCGTGACTAATGACGAAATCTAAAAGAATTTTTGATGGAAAATTCGAATCATTGGTCGATACAAGTGGCTAATAAAATAATTGTTTTTCTTTTATTCTTTGGATAAATCTGTTTTTCGATAAAATTTGCTTAATTTAGGTAAGAAAAAATGTTTTTTGAAAGATAAAACATTACACGTGACAGAACCAATGGTTTGATTAATATGAAAGTGTAAATATTGTGGCGTTTTTTTTATTTATACCTTCTGCTTATTTGGGGGAATATACTTACGTAAGTCCAATTTTTTGAGAACCATTTTTCAAATTTTTTAAGCACTTTCTAAAAATACATCTTTTCAGAGAACATCTTTTTCGAAATTCCTTTTTTTCGAAACACTTTTTGAATATTAATTTTTTCAAGCAACGGCTATTGGAAAAAGTAATTTACCAGAAAGTAACGTACAGCACCTAAGGAAACCTGACCAAACTTAAAAAGTTTCGTTTAGGTTTGTTCAGGATCGTTTTTCGTGTTTTTTTTATTAATCATTTTACAAGCTAGTATAATACTATTTTCGAAAAAATACATTTTCGAAAATTATTGTTCACCTATTTTTAAAAAATTATTTTTTGAAAGACATTTTTGGAAAAATGGGCTTTCGACATAATTATGTATTTTGAAGAATTCAATAAATCCGTTTTCAAAAAACATCATTTGAGAATGTTCTTAGGATTTTTTTTGAAAAAAGGTAGGTACTTTCGAAATAGGTTTTCGAGAAAATATTTTCGAAAAATTTCGTAAATTTGTTTTGGAAAAATCTGTTTTTCCAACAAAAAAAAATTCTGTCAAAAAGTAAATTGTTCGAAAAAAGATCCTATTTGGTTATTTGTTTCCTTTAGTAAGAAATGATTTCAAAAACCATTTAAAAGCATGTAAATCAAAAATTCCGAAAAAGGCTTGCATTTTTTTTATATAACATATTCGTATTACAGATCTGTTATTCATATTTTTGTGGTATAATTTATATAATATATACTTTACATCGACGGCAAATGTTTATTTTTGTTTATAATATTTTGGACAACATGTACAAATGGTTAATATTTATTTTTTAATATTTATTTTTATAAAATTCGCTATTGAAATCCTTTTTATATAAGGCTCTAGTGGGAGGCTCGCCCACTGCGCTACCCCTTCGCCCCCCCTCCCTCCCCAATCCGGGCCTGGATGGTAATAGATTGCATACTGTTTAAAATAATGCTGTACAAAGATGCTATTACTATTAAGAATCTAGCAAAATGTACGAGTATCAGGTTAGAGGTTTTTCAAAATCCCCATTTTTACTATTGAAGTAAAGCTTTGTGTATTTTTGTTCTATTAATAATTTCTTTAAAATTGACAACAATTGTGATAAATACTTGAAAAAAACTCAAAAATGGAATTACGGAAAATTTCCGAAACATTTATTACCACGATATCGCCGCACTTTTTAGATATACGTTTAATAAGGCAAAGGCAAAGAGGGCTATACGAAATTTTATTCATGGAAACCCAGCCTTAACAGGTCTTGTTACATATAATATCATTTCTTTAATACTCAGAAAACAAGGTTTATAAATTACGCCAATCACAACCCCCGCAAAAGTTCCGGATCAATATTTCAGACTATTTAATGCCCCTACCGCCTATAAATATAACATATTCAAAGTATATTCTAAATTATTAAGAAAAATGGTCATAACTTTATTTACAAAAATTCGCAAATGCAAATGAAACTCGTGGGTGCCGAAATTTCTATCATCCATTTTCAAGTCAAAAATTATGATAAAATTCTCCCACGTATTTTTAACAACACAATGTTATAATAAAACCAAAATAACATTTTCTTTTGATGTATAACATTTTAAAAGAGTTTATTTAAAGGTAGGTTTCATGTGCTTTGATACTTTATCCATTTATGCACAGCAATGAGCTCAAAGCACTACCCTGCCTTACTTCTTCGGTCATTTTGAATTAATTGTTCTGATACTCTGGATAAAACTACAATTTTTTATTTCTTTATTTTTCTTTTTTTACTCATGAATCAACAATATCCAAATTACGGTCATCTGTCTTAAAGTAAGACTAAAGAAACTTTCTGTCTTATTGTTAATTAACATCATAAAAACAAAAAAATATGATTTATGGCGCGTACTCCTCCACTGGTCTACTACAAAATACATGAAAAATGGTGACCACGATTTCACAAACTATTGCAAACCCAAAAGGACTGTCTTCGATAAACTGTAACTCGTGATCAAGGGAATGCTATGCGAAGATCAGTGCTCAGATAAGTAAATAAATACCTAATTTAACTGAGTCCTCCCTAAAAAAAAACAGTAATGAAATTACGATACCTGAAATTATAGGTTAGGATTCCGGTCCATACAAAATATATAATAAAAATCAGAAAAATCGACACTACTTACTAGTGTCCCTAACAAAGGATTATCTGTTTAGAAAGGAGGGATGAAAGTAGATTTTAATTTCCTCTAGAAAAGGGGCTTTCCTCTCAACACAGCTTTCAGAATGTTATTTGGAAAATGACAGCTTAAAGTGTCAAATGTCAAAAGTCAGCGTCAAACGTTATGACTGGCATTTCTACTTCTTGGAAGTCCATGCTTTCGCGAATTCACGCATTTCATTTGCACACAGTGGCGGATTTAGGGGGGCGCCTCCCCCTGAGTCATGTATAAAAAGGATTTTAATAGCGAATTTTATAAAAATAAATATTGTAACATAAACATTTATCCCTTTTCTACCGGTACTTCCACGGATTTTGCTGTGAAGAACGAGCCGCTATAATTCCCCATTAACTGTTAATAACAGAACAACAAGAGGCGCATTACGTATGCATCCCTTTGCTGTCTAGCTACAAAAACCAATCGTTTTGAGTTCTAAAGGAAACAAATAACCAAATATTTTTTCTTTCAGAAAACATTCTTTTGAAATTAATTTTTTTCGAAATACAGCTTTTTCGAAAATTGATTAAGAAACTTTTCAAAAATATTTTCTCAAATACACATATTTCGAACGTACATTTTTTCAAAGATGCTTTCTTGAAAACGGATTCATGAATTATTTTCTCGAAAACACGTATTTCGAAAATACATATTTTCAAAAATTTCTTCAAAAAATAATTTTTGAAAAATAGGTATGTATAAAATTAATTTATGAAACCTAGTAGTTTGGAAAAAATTAATGGAAAAAGGACAAAATAAGATCCTAAACAAACCTAAACGCACCTTTCTTGGGTTTCATCAGGTTTCCTTACATTTGGAGTGTTACTTTTTCGTAAATTACTTTTCAAAAAGTCGTTGCTTGAAAACATTATTATTCGAAAAAATTTAATTTCGAAAAAAATCTATTTTTGAAAAAGGATTTTAAAAAATTGATAAATTGATTGTACTTTCGTAAGTACTTGTATATTTCCCCAAATGAGGAGAAGGCATAAATAAAAAATTGCTACGATGTAAACACTTTCTATTAATCGATGTAAGCTAAGATGACCAGCTGTTCTGTTTTTTCTTCAACAAACATCTTATTTTATGTTAAATTAAGTAATTTTCTTCGAAAAGCAGCTTCTGCGACACATGCTTTCTCGGAAGTGGATCTACAAAATTTTCTCGATAATATTTTTTTTCAAAATACTCTTTCAAAAATACATTTTTGGAAAATATATATTTCAGAAAATATAGTTTTTCTAAATTTAAGTCTACTGGCCTAGAAAATGTCAATGAGAAAATGACAAGAAGGTCGTGAACTAACCTGAACAAACCGTTTTTGTGTTCGGTAAGGTTTACGTCTCCTTGCGTCTGCTGTTACTCTGTAGGCAGAAAATTAATTTTAAAAGAGTGTTTTCTTTTTTAATATGAATATTCCAAGTCTTTTTCGAAACAATGTTTGAACAAATGTACTTTTTAGAAACATGTTTTCTAAAATAAATGTAATTTCGAAAAGTGGTTAAAAAAAATTCGAAAAGTGTGTTTCAGAAAAAAAAGGAATTAAAACATCCCTAGTATTCGAATATTTTTAACTGTATTCGAAAATATATTTTCGAAAAAACGTGCTTTCAAAAAATAAATTTTCTAAACATTTTCATATATCAGTCCAAATGGACAGAAGGACAGAAGGTATAAATAAAACAATGCTAGAATTTTGGTAAGCCAAGATGACAACCCGTTCTGTTTTTGCAAGAATAGGTTTAGATATTTTGTCCATTATGAAACTGTGTACATTTCTGAGAACCCTAAACAATATCCTCCCCTGTTGGCACATGTTCGAAAAAAGCCAAAACTTAATCAACATTTGAGTTACATGAAAATATAAGATTAACGAACATCGTTCTTTATCTCTAAATATATCGTTTTACTAAACTTTCCTTATTTTTAAATATTATGTAAACCAAAGTCGATTAGAAAAACAGGTTTTTGCTCTTAACTTACTTTGCAGTTAAAACTATTGTATGCACACAACTACCGGACAAAGTATTTTTAGAGCCGGTATTTAGCCGATTTCAGTATCTATTTTTGTGCGTATATTATAGGTTTGTTTCTGCAGCAGTTTGAAACTAGTCAGAGCCAATCATCTTCAAGGAAAACAGTTTGCTGATCGAAACCAGGCAATCTCATTGATTTGAAACTGCTGAAGAAACAAACCTATTGACTCAATGTGTTTGTTTCTGCAGCAGTTTCATTATGAGTTAATTTTATTATAAATGCTTTTAATATAATTTAATCTAAATAATATTTTTCAGAGAATTATTTGTTTAAAGCTTGTGGCATTTTTTTCTATGCAAAATATTTTGAAAAGTGTTCTCTGACATATTATATAGGACTATAAAATAAGTTTTATTTTTATTTATAGCTTTCTTATTTTTTATAAATATCATATTTGTTTGATGAAAACTCCCGAACCTGTTTTTAAGTCCTAAATATATTATGATTAAAAATGTCTCAAATGCTTAATTAGATACACACAGAACACTTTTTATATTTAAAACAAATAAAGATTTATGATATGATTTATCTATTAAATTTATTAAAGCAAGTAAGATTGCCCAATACGATTCTAAATCCTTTAAAGTAGATACAATAAATTATGCTTGCTAAGGATATCATTTTTACCAATGAAAAATTAAGAACAGGGTATTAAGTCCGTTAAGAACTTTAAAATTAATTTTACAAAACTTTACATAATAGTAAAATGGGATCATATTTTCTCAACCTACATACATACAACAAAATGCTGTCTTGCACAGTCACTTTTAAAAACTTGAAATTAAACGCTTGGCCCGGATTGTTAGGTTTAAGTTCGATTTAGAACCTTTTTTGGAGATGAGCTTTATACATGGGCACTATGGGCAGTCTTCCAGTTGCCTAAAACGACATCCTGGCCATTAGAATTAGAAAGGCACCGATACGTTAAAGTAAGTGATTTAAGTGTAGTTCCAGCATTTTATAAGGGACAGAAAATTATTGGAACAGAAAAATTAGCAGGAACAATAAGAGCAGAATTGATAGAAAATTATTTAGCAAACAGTTCTGCTTTTCCATGGAAGAGGGAGATAATTTCATTGTCCGATGTCAAGGGAGGGAAAGTAAACATTTACGTGGGAATAGTTTGGTTGTATTTTAATAAATCAGTGAGAAATATCGCGGTCAGCAAATGATCTCTTCCTATTTGTATTTTCTTTGTCATTTGCACATTTCCTTTTAGCATATTTTATCTACCATTTTTAATAGATAACTAAACTGTACACAGAGATAAAAACACAGATAATGTCAGAATAAGATTAGAGTCTAAAGACATGAAAATTTAAATTTAACATTAGAACATTAACAGACCAAAATTTTGTCGGTAATTGAGACTCACATAAAGAATATTAACCTATTTTCTTGACACCATATATATATACTCCTTGTCGCTATTTAAGGCGTAAAAGACAGGCGTGTTTTTACGACTAAATGTAACATGTAAACATTTAAAGACTGGATAAACAATTTTTAAATTATTGACTCCTTAATATTCTGGTATGACGATCAACATACGAAACAAACTGAAGTTTGGAGGGTCTATTAGTTCAGTGTTGCCAATATTATGGAAATATCCTTAGATTATGTAGCGAAGAACAGATAAAATTATTCATTCATAAATCATTTAATCGCCAAGCGCCGAAATATAAGAAAATTACACGAAGAAAGATAGTGATATGGTGGCAATGACAAGTGTTTATGTTATCGTTTACATGATGCACGTCTCGAACGTAGTCATGCGAGTTACGAAATGTCAATATTGGAAAAAGCGGATCTTTATAAAGAGCTCTCATTAAATGAGAACATGCTGGTAATATTTTGCTCACTTTGGCAATACCGCTACCGGTACTAAGTATCCTTTTGATACACTCCACTCATTACAGAGACTGTGAGATCATTGACGGCAAAACGGATGTAAATATATGTTATTCTCTGCATAATCCAAGGGACTATCACTATCCATTTAAATTGAACAAAATCTAAATTACTTTAACTTAATTGATTTTGGTGCAAAAAAATTAATTTTGACAGATTGGAGTTGGATTGGATTGGATTATTACAAAAGACGGTAAATTGGTCGCGATCAACGCTAAAGCAGACGTGTATGATTTAAACACGGTATTTTGATATAATATAATGAACATGGATATGTTGCAATAACTAACTTCTTTCCAAGGAATGCCAAAATGACAGTAGTTTGTTACTGTCGGTAGTTCTAGTGGCCGTGTTTCACGGCCTATCTAACGCTTACATGCCATTGGGACAAAATTCAGTTTTTTACGATATCTTTTTTATAACAAAGTTGTTGGTAAATCATTTTTTCTACTCATGTCAATAAAAACCTGTATTGTATGTTCAATAATAGATTCAGAACAAGGTACATTGTGGTTTACACCTTTTCATTGTGCTTCAATCACCATGGTGATTGAACTACAAAGTTCCCATTGTGCACGGGTATTTTTTACAAAGGTGGCGTTGACAGGTGCCGCGTCAAAATTTTATAATTTCATTGACATTTTTTGACATCTTAAAAAGAAAAATATTACTAATCCCATTTTATGTAACAGTAACATTCGTAGAACAAGTATAGTGTAAAACTCGCGTGGAATGACCATTTCCTACTCGTATGATTTGCAGCACTCGCCTGCGGCATCGTGCTGCAAACGTCATACTCGTAGGAAATGCATGTCATTCCATGCTCGTTGTACAATATACTATTCCATTATGTTTCAAGCATCCTTGTTGTGCACATATAAAAATTGATTTTAAAATGTTATTTAAGAGGAAATCTTTTCTACAACATTGGAATGGACCGAAAATTTGATTATCCGAAAAAAAAATCATTTTTAGTAAGCTTCTGTTTCTTAAAAAAATACGGTCTACGAAGAAAGAATTTAAAAAAAATGAAAATATTTGATGAAAACGATGCGGCTAGCATTTTGGGCATCCAGTGTGTTGTGGAAATTCTCCTTTTATCATTGAGGAAACGAGCTCAAAATTTGCAGGTTGTCAAAAAAATCAAATTCAAAAGATCTTAAAACACAAAAATTTAAACCCTTCAAGCCACATTTTAATCAAGCTTTAGAAGAAGGAGATCCAGCAAAACGACTAGATTTTTTTATGGGTTGGGGACAAAATTTTAAATGAAAATGACCGCTTTCAGAAACTTATTTTATTGTCCGACGAATCGACTTTCTCTAAAAATGCAGTCACCAATATTTAAAAAAAGGAAATGTGTGGTGTGGCATTTTTAATGATGGAATAATGGAGTCACATTTTTTTGACAACCCGTGCAATATAAATTCGTATATGGAACTGTTAGAAACTTCTCTTTCAGAAAGGCTGAATGAGCTGCCATTACAGTACCGACGGCAAACGTACATCCAGCAAAACGGCAAGGAAGCTGTAGAAAAGTTCATTCAATAAAAACTATATCTATTAAAATATATAAATTACATTGCTCTTCATAAAACGACCTTTATCTTTTTGCTTGGTAGGACTTTTTTGGCTTGCTAGCTCTTATACTTAGTTAGGTAAATATTGTGCATATTTGATATGTAAATATATTTTTATTGAGTAATAACTTTACAATTGCAAAGAAATTGTTTTATCTTTTCTTTGTGGTTATTGTTCGCCTTAAAATATTAATTTCAAATATCCATGGGTTTAAAATACATGAAATAAGGTTTATAAAAATAAAAACCCATAAACAAGTCTGCAACAGGCAAGGATCGATCTCGCTACACTCGTTTTGCTAATACTCAGATTGTCAATGTTGTCCACATTCTCTCTTTTTACCATCTTTACGGTAACTCCGCCATGATCCCCCTTAAGGGGTACACGTTTTTTGCCAAGTGTCATATTGTCAAAGTTAGAAGCAAAATTTTTGCAGCGGTTTCAATGTTTAAGATATTTCCTAAATATCAGTCGCTCATCGTGGGACTACGTCACCAGACGCTATCATTCCGTTTTATAATGAGCGGTGTTTGACCGCTATTTTAAGGGTAAATTCGATTAGAAAAATATCTAATTTTTTGGGGATAAGCTTCTCGAATGGATCACTTTTGTATTATCGTCAATAACAGCAAATGTATATTCAGATCGACAATTTAATTTTATAAGATATTTGTTATTGTTTTCATATTGTTGTAGAATTGCACTAATATAAAATAGTTAGAAAATGGCCACTAAAACATAAATTTACTCTTAAAAACGAACTTGTTTAGAAATTGTGAAGGAACTTTAATATAACTGTTTTCTTAGAGTCGCAAGCAACAACATTAAAATAATTTTTAAATAAATTTATCATAAAGTCGTAAAGTTTTAAACAAGACAAGTGTTATTTTTTATCTGGCAACATTGTATCACTGACGAACATAAAATTCAATAAAATTAATTTTGCATAAGTTTTATTGAAAATTTTATCACTTTCAGGAAATGGATCCAGTTTGCTTATTATATGAAGAACTAATTCTCCCTAAGAAGTTGTTTAAAATGCCTATAATCGGATTAATTTTATTTATATATTATCTTCTGGTGGAGTCGATTAAAAGTGAATTTAGAAGCAAAATAATGATTTCGACCAGAGTATACTCGTATTATAAAATAAGGCTAATTTTGTTTTTATTTATGATGATAACGAAGTCTGCGACAAGTCTTTTTAATAATTATATTATCGAGAAGAACTTATTCGTCCAGGAAGAGAGTATAATCCTGTGGTGCCTTTTATTTTATAGTACCGTAATTACTAAAGCCGGAGAATTCTAAAGCTCGAGCAGTGGCGTTACTGTTTTATTAACAGGTTTGCTGGGAAATAAATCTATAAGAACTTATCTATCTCTGCGTTCACTTGTATCATCAATAAATCTTTTATTGTATCTGCCGATAAAGATAAAGACCTATGTATTGAAACGGAGTTTCACCATATTTTAAAAATAAACATTCTGCAATCACATAGTAGGTATTTGCGTTCCCAAACTTTTCTTAAAATGTTAAGTATACGTCCATCACGTGGACAGTCACCAGTGAAACGCATTTTTATATAATCCGAATTCTTCCGCAAGATTTTTTACCAGCTATATTTTTTGGTCAATTGCCTATCGACAGATAGCCACAATATTTTCTTACGTAACTGAATTTTGATATTGTTTTCGACTTCGGGGGCCCAAGCCACCCCCCCCCCCATTGACCGGCCAACAACAACATAACATCATAATGCCGGACTGGACAGTTTAGATTTTGAGTGTTTGTTAAGAATGTTCTGTCAATAAATAGATTTTCGTACTATAATTAATTAATAAGACCTATTTTTTAACCTTAGGTCTTAAAACTTCTTTGTGAATTTGGGGGTAAATGTTTAAGTTTTAGCAACGCTTTGTCTAGCCTCTTTCCTAAATCCTGGATCCGCCCCTGCGTGAAAGGAAAAACGAGACGACGGGAAGAGGACGCCCAACAAACTCATAGAAGAAAACAACTATTAAGGAAACAGAGAGGAGTAATAGAACTTTGCCAGAAATAAAACAAATTGCAAAAAAAACACAATGGAAAAAGTTTGTAGAAAGGATATGTAACCAGGAACGGCCCTAAATCAACCCAACCCCCGTATACGCAAAAGACAGAGCAAGATAATCAAAGAGCCTTAGGCTCATATACGTATTACTACTATATTGTTAGCATCCAATCTACCCGTTGCGTTGTTAAAATTTGAAGCAAAGCTAAAATCTGCTTTTCATTGGTTTTGTACCACGTGATGTCTCAGCACTTTTGACGTTTTGATGGAACTGTCACTGTCAGTTCTGACAGCAGTTTAAAATGTGAGCTTGTCGGTTTTCTTTTCGTCTTTTTACCTTTCAAAAGTAAAGATTAATGTGTTTTTATTTGTGAAAAGTGGATTAAAAGTTTATTATCCTATTTACGATAATGTCGTAGCTAATATACCGATAATGCCAGTTTTAAGCAGCAAGAAGTGAAGAAAGTACTTGTAGTTTTAGCGGCGGATATTCTTCACAAGAATGTAAACTGAAGAGTGAATACATCTTTGATTTTTAATTTGAGATTTTGGGGCAAGACGGGTAAGAACATTATGTAAATAAAGAGAGGCATCGTTTGGAAATCTAAAAAAATAACACATTATTTAAGTTCGAATTAAAATGCAAAATACGTAAATATAATTTATTCTAATCATTAATTTACATATAATACATTACAATTAGAATCAAAATCTTCTTAAATAATTAATTACCTACCTATGCAAAATCACTTTGTCTTTCTCAACTGACCGTCGACATGCGAAATAAGATCTAATTTTCTATCTAAAATATTATTAACTCTGTTTCGATATTGTACTTTAAAGTATATAATAATTTATACTTACTGGTTTTTCTGATATTTTATTATAAATTAAAATAAATATTCACAAAATAACGCTACGACGAAATCGAAGGCTTGTCAGATTCAAATTGGAACTTTTGAATATGACAGGCACGAGCGGCCATGTTGTCGTATTTGGTGTTTTGATTAGCCGACGGTACGTAGTACTGAGTTCACTGGCTGGGCAAATCACGTGGTGGCTTATGAGGGATGTTCAGGACATCACGTGACTGGTTAATTGTTTCTAAAGGCTACGTCTTTGCTTCAACATTTTTTCGTCGTTCGCTATGTAGTAGTAATACGTATATGGTTAGGCTGACGACCTAACCTCAAAAATAGTTAGGCGCAGATACATCAACAAGGATGCCCTATGTTCCAATAGGAACAAAAAGGAGTTACTACTACTATTATCCTGAGCTAAATTGCCAAAAAGCAACAAACTTGAATAATACAACAGAAAAATTTTGTCTACAAAAGTTTATCTCGAATGGAATTCGACAAAACACGAAAAAAAACTTTTAGCTGGCAGATTAAAGTGACAATGATTGTTGATTTGTTTACATAGCAATACGTTTTTTTTTTAATTCACAAGTAGGTACCTAACAATAATTTTGTAAGGTAAAAAAATTTGTCGGTGAGTGGTAGGTTGTTCGAATTTGCAGTTTGATTACTTCAGGTAGAGGCGAAAAAACTTCAAGGTAGATAGATGTTTTTTCATTTATTAAAACAGATTGTTGCTTTGTAATTTTTTCTGTGTAAAATACAGAAGTGAAATAGTCGCCTATTTTGATACAAAAATTCTTGCTTCTGGTTGATCGGAATTAAAACAAAGGAAATAGTCCAAGAAAAACCAATCAGTATGACATTTGGGATAATGTTTCAGAAATAACAAGCATAAACACAGATGTCGGAATGTATTCTCAAATACCATTTAAACATCTTTTGTCTGTCTTTAAAAATTTAACAAAAATAGCGGTTTTTAGGGGCCAACACTGACGGCTAATAGAAAAACACCATATTATGTGATATTTTAGTCCAATTTGAGATATTGGTGTATTTGAATTTTCCGAAATAAATCCAAACTATTTTTTAAAACCTTTTTTTAATGCAGAAACTAAGAAAAAACTTTAAAATTAGATTTGACGTTTTTAAAAACTGCCTACTCAATTACATAACATAAAACCCATAAGGGTCAATTTTTACCGTAAGTCACTAATATACATAGATAATATTGCGCTATATACAGATTTAATGCCTAGAAAAATGTGACACGTAGAGCACCCGCCAAATTTTGCATCGTAAAGGTTATCGCTCACCTATCAACCAGGCATCGCTTCACCACGATAACGCCTTTACATTGGATAACGCGATGCATCGGCGAGTCGTTGCAGGTGAGTGCACTTATTAGAAACTCCATAAGAGCCATCGAAATCGTTCGTGCCGGAGCACTGCGGAGATGATTCGGAGTTGATAAATAAGAGAACCCTAGGGGCCTACATAAGGCCTTATTACCTACATAGAAAGGAATTAAATTGTAGAAAAGCTTAGTTTAGTTTTCAGAAGTTCCGGTGCTTTTGTGTCCGTTACCTTCCTTTTCTGTGTGAAGAGGACCATCTCCGTCTTATTGGGATTGATAGATAATGAGTGATTGCACCACTTTTAAATGGTTTTGAGGACAACCTGCATCCTTTCGCAGAGTGTGCTCTTATCATTCTTATTATCTCTTTTATTCTATCAGCAGAATGACTAAATCGTCTGTGTAAACAAGGGTGTATATAGATATTGTCATTGTTTAGGCGGCTAATCAGGGTGTCAAGGACCATATTCCACAGTAGCGGCAATAGCACTCCTCCCTGTGGACACCCTTTCATGACCGTGCCTTGTGCGGTGACACCATTCACACTGATTTGTATTACTCTTTTTGAGAGTATATTGAATATCCATCCGCTCACCGTTTTGGGAACATTCCTAGCGGAAAGAGAATCGGATATTTTGGGGAAGGTGGTTTCGTCAAAAGCACCTTCTATGTCTATGAATATGCCCAGAGTGAATTCTTTAATATCCAGAGATCTCTCTATACGGCCCGCAACAATGTGGAGAGCTGTATCCGTAGATCTGCCTTGCGTGTACGCATGCTGACTGGGAAGAAGTCGTTTGTCGATAAGCACCATATCCCTAATGTATCTTTCACAAAGCCTTTCTAAGGATTTTCAGCAAAACGATGTGAGACTTATTGGCCTGTATGCTTTAGGAATAGAATAATCCATCGTGCCGGGTTTGGGTATGAAGACAACCTTCGCCTCTTTTCACCTTTTGGAGGTGTAATTCAAAGCCAAAGAGGATCTGAACATCCCTACCAAGTGCGACATGAGTAAGTCCAGAGCCCACTAAAGCAGGGCTGGATAGATGCAGTCAAATCTTGGTGATTTAAATGGAGTGGAGCTTGAGATCGCCCACCTTACTTTGTTTTCGCTGATGATGTATTTTGCTGTTCGCCAGTCGTCTGCAGAAATAATTTGTATTTCCTCCGATCAGACAACCTTTTCCGTAGTAATGGAGTAGGGGAAATGCGTACTCATTAAGAGTTTGATACTTTCTTGGAGGTCTGCAGTCTGTGTGCCGTCCTCCTTGGTTAGTCTACCGATGCTTCGGTGTGGGTCTTTTGTGAGAGCCTTCTGGAGTCTTGCCGCCTGTGGGAGATCTTCTATTTCTTCACAGTAGACCCTCCAGGCCTCTCTCTGTTTTTGTTTGATGACTTTCTTGTACTCTCTGAGGTGAGATCTGTATAGATTCCAGTCCTCTTTGAGTTTAGTGTCTTTAGCTTAGTTAAAAGATTTTCTTGCCATCTTCCTAAGTTGTTCCAGTTCTGGACACCACCATGAGGTGGATTTTCCATCAAGTTCTGCTCGCAGGATTTTTTATATGTTTTTTTTATGGCGTTTTGGATAGTGCTGGAACATCTCTCCAGGTCGTCATTGTTGTTGGGCGTCTCGGGCCCTACCACTTATAGAGTCGCATCCAGAAAATAATTGGGTTGTGTTCGTATAGGTCTCGTGACGTCACTTCCATCGGAGTCGAGGAATGCGTGGGAAAATGTCAAATTTTAACTATTAGGCGGCATAACTCAGTTGATTTTTAAGATATTTCAAAACGTTTTTACTGCTGGTTGTGAAATTTTGAAAACTAATTGAAAGTTTATTACCAAAATATGGAATCTTCCTAATTACGATATTAAAATATCAATTTACATACCAAAGGTGGCAGGTAATCTTGAAGTGTTTGCAGTTCCACCAAGCCAGTGTCGCACCCAGGGGGAGGGCTGGGGGTCTGCAGCTCCCCCAGACCAAAATTCCAGACACACAAAAATTTAAAAAATGCACTACTAATTGAAAAAATCCATCGAATTGCACTATTCAGTCCCCCCCCCCACAAGACAAAATCCTGGGTGAGCCACTGCACCAAGCTGACCTGCCCAAATCATTTTTATTAGTTGCATTGCAGTAAGTTCTTAATATCCCCTTAGTTTTTCATGATAGATGAAAAAGACTTCAATGTTTTTCAGTACCTCCTCAAGAATGGAATCCTTACGGTTCGGAATTCAAATCATTTATGACTAATTGACTATTCCTTTATACAGTGATAGGTACCCTACATCTTAATTTTGTCCTTATGTGCCTTTCTAATCCCTAAGTTTTCATGAATAATTATTGAAGTTCATTGTTATTGAAATTAAACTATAAATTAAAACTGCTAATAGACTTGGCTACGAGCTGTTAAGATTAAATGATTAAGTAGTGAACAACTCAATAATAGAAAATTTAATAATAATAAATCATATGTTAACATTGATTTATTAGGGAGTTTTTGCTGCCGATTAGCGGGGTTTTATAATTTAGATGTAGTAGATGGACACGCAGATATATACATATGTGACAGAAACGTAAAACTCTTGTAAGTATGTTAAAATATTGTAACACACAGAATAAAGTGCTTTTTTATATGTTGTGTATTTTCCATGTATAGGAAGTAGGCAACAGGGAATATGCATATAACCCAAATAAATCTGAAATATATTTTTTTTATATATTTCCTACTTAAATTAAATGTTTATGGCGGTTGCTGTTATCCATTTATTTTGGTCTTTAATAACAAAAAAAAAAATATTTTCTACTGCAAATTTTGGTGCGAATTTCGAAACTTGTAAAACATGATCCCATTGGCTGTGTCGTCAAAAGTATGACTCATAATGAGCACATGGCGAATTCCAGTGTTATAGAGTCATCGAAAAATCCTCAAAAATAGCATTTAATGCGTAACTCATCCAATGAAAAATATCCCTACACTTAAAGTAGAAGGTTCCTAAATCTTGTTCATGTACATTTCAAAAATTTAATGACGATACAATTACACCGGTTCTCTTGAGAGTCTAAGGAAAATTATTAGAAAACCGGATTTAGGTGGCGAAAAACAAAAACTAACCGCAAACTGTTAATGGAAAAACCCGATATCACAATAAAATAGATTTCTTCAGAAGTATGAAAATATTTCGTAGCCGTCCAATAATTTATATGGATGTATGGATGAGACATACATTCCATTGTTGCTACATGCATGAAAAATCTTGGAGTGATGACAGTAGCGAATGACACCAAAGGCCTGTGTCAAAAGCTCAAAAGGGCAAAGACTAGTAATAGTTCATGCAGGTAGCGAAAATGGTTTTGTTGTTTGTTGTTCCTAATGCGTATTTGGCTTTAAAAAAAAATAAAATCGGATGATTATTATCACCGTGAAATGAATTACGCTGACTACAAAAAGTGGGTCCAAGAAAAATTTATTCTTAACCTGCCTATATTGTTGTTATCGATATCGCTCCCTATCACAACGTGCAAACAGAAAAATTTCCCAATTTTAGTTACAGAACGGAGCAAATGAGGCATGGTTAAGACAACATGATGCCACCGTTGAGAAAATCGCTGGATAAAACATATTATGAAACAAAATCCTGGGAGAACATGGACATTATGTTTTGAGATTACCTCGATACCATCCGGATCTAAATCCCATTGAACTTGTTTGGGCCTTTCTAAAACAGTTTGTTGGCGACAGAAATATTGATTCTAATTTTAATAATGTAGAAAATTATTGTAGGGAATTTTCGGTACCTTTTCCGAACAAGTTTGGAAATCTCGATGTAATCATGTCCAAAATATTGAAAAATTTTACATGGAGAGTGAGCCACCTCTAGATGTGATTGTGGACAATATTGTAGTAAACCCGCAGGACGATAAAAGCATTATTTCAGATTTAGATGGTAGCAGTGATTCGAATAGTAATTCAAATATCTCAGGAATTGAATCACTTTAAAAAGATATTTGTGTTACAAAATTAAGTAGTTTTGGATTTAGTGCAATAGAGTTTAGTTATAAACTTTCTTAGTATTATTCCTCCTTTTTATCCTGTTTATATTCTATAATACTTCAGATTAGTCGACCAGTTAGTTAATATTAAGAGGTAGGTATTTAATAAATGGGTCGTCACTGCCAGGCTTCAGTAATAACAATAATAATGAGACTGGTAGCAATGTATTATATGCCTTAGGTAATAATTAGTACCTACCATAAATAATACCAAAATTTCCGGAAAGTAATTATGTTACCACACATAATCACAATTCATCCCTTTTAACACAAAATAATTTGTCTTTATTCTTTATCAGAGAGAATCAGGAAGGCAGAATCCAGGAACCAAATTGCTGTTGACTGCTATCTGTTTTAAAATAAGTTAGGCTTAATTAATGTCTAGGAAGGATAAATAAAACAGAATATTATAAAGCAATTATGTAATTTTATTTTTTGTCACTGACCCTACTTTAAACCAAAGCAGAAGCCGCTTAATATTGCCATTTCTGTTATCCGAATGCTATCTCATTTCCTCGTCAGCGCAAGTATGAAATTTTTCAGAGACAAGGCTATATTTGACTAGCTGTAGTAAAATTTATAACCTAACAAACCATCTTTTAGTTACCCGGGTAAAGGTAACAAAATTTTAATTACGCCATTACTACACAGTTATCAAATATTACAAAATTATGCAAGATTTCATTTACTTACGTTTAATTCTTTAAGCTTCATGAAAGATGAAATCATTTTACCAAATACTTACTTACACAGAAAGTCATCTACTCTGAGCAGGGCTGGTATCCAACGTCTTTAGAACGAATTGTTTTGGGGATTGCGTACTCTTAAGGACTACGTACTCTCAGGTGTTCTAACCCTACGAAAGGGCAGCTGCCCTCGCGTTCACACGTGGGCTGTGGCGAGGACAAAAATAACCTTTACAAATAAATAATAAAAATTACACTTGTATCTATAAAGGCACAATAGAAGCCAATATTATATGGTAAAAACCTGCGCAAATCTGAGTAAACTTGGGCAAAATAGCAAATTTTTAAAATGAGTTTTTATTACTATTTCAGTTTTTTTTCTGAAAAGGAAGTTAAAGTCCTATCAGAATGCGTACGTCTGGTCAAAGAACATTAACATATTTCTGTAAACTAAGCCCACAAACATTTATGACCCATTTTTCCATGACACGGCGCCGTAATAAAAAATAAAAAATCAAAAATTGCCAAAGGCCTTTTTGTTAATTCAGACATAACAACTGCACGCTCTTAACCCGACAACTTTACATTTATTACGCTTATATGGAATAACGTAATAAATTCTCACTTTGGGGAATGTTAAAGAAAATCAACAGTTTATGTTTTTGGGCGATACATAAAAAATGGCTGTAAATTATTCGAGAAAAATTAGGCGTGTCAGGATTGTGTAAACTGTAGCACATTTATCATATTGACACCGTAATTTGGAATTTTTTTTAAATATCTTGTAAACCTTTTTTGTGGTTGCCTCGAGGAATGATATTTGTACACATACACACATTCTTGAAATTGGTATTAAATTTGATGTGGTCAAATATGATAGGGTCCTTTTTCTTTGCTTCGTTAGGATAAAAATCTACGTAATTTTAATTACGTTTATTACGCATAATATTAATTACGCAGTTTTTCCATTGAAATGATATGCGTAATGTTTTACTGAAATGTGACATACTCACAAGTTATGCCATAAAATTCTCTTCAATTTTTCGAGGCCACGCCCAAAGTTCGTCAAAATTCACGGCATTAATTGAATTAACAAGAGGTAGATGTACAAGTAATTTATTTTATCAGTACTTACACGGACCCAAAGGCATAGATATGGGGGGTTAGTGGGGTAATTTAATCCCCCCCAGAACGGTACGAAAAGCAAACCTAGAACGGTACAAAAAGTTGCTAGATGCAGATATCGTTTCAAAGAGTGAAGTACTTTTATTAGCCTTCTTTAACATTATACGAGTATGTAAATATCTTTATTAGTGTTCCGTGAAACGGAATACTTATGGAATCACTTCAGTGTCCGCCCGTGTGTCTGTCACAGGCGATTTTCTCTGAAACTATTCGACGTAAAAATTTGAAATTTGGCACAGAGATAGAGTGTGGTGGCCCAATTATAGACGTGAAGTATAAAAAGTTGAATTTTGATTCTGGGGATTAATTTCAGGGGGTAAAGTGGGAAATGGAAAAAAATGTTCAAGGGCATCGTGAAGGGTGATAATTGAAGCACGAATTAAACAATATATATGATGTATTTTTTGTTCTTATCGAAAATTTGAATTTTGATTCTGGGAGTTAATTTCGGGGGGTAAATTGGGCAGTGGAAAAAAATGGTTTAAGGGCATCGTGTATGGTGTCAAATGAAAGCTTATTGAAGCATTAATTCAACGATATATATATATATATATATATATATATATATATATATATATATATATATATATATATATATATATATATAGATATACTGGGAAGGGTAGTCTTGACCGACAGTTGAATAGAACGACTGTTGATTTTCTTGGGGTAGCGGTCTCGGGACGAAGTAAAACTCTTTTTTCACAAACGCCAAGCTTTCGGAAATTTATTTTTTCCTTTTTCAAGGCTACAATAATGGAAATTATTACATGATAGCTTATATGTATGCTTTTCTTTTTATTAAAAAAAAACATAAAAAGAAAAACGGAATATGTTACTTATAAAAAGGATCAGGAAGTTATGGTCAATTTCAATTTACTTACGTGCAAATTGAGTAATATTCTGGTGATATGTTTGTTTAATAAGTAAGGCATCATTAGTTACATTTAAAAAAAAAAAACAATTGAAATTGACCATAACTTATAAGTAACATATTCCGTTTTTCTTTTTATGTTTTTTTTAATAAAAAGAAAACCATACATATAAGCTATCATGTAATAATTTCCATTATTGTAGCCTTGAAAAAGGAAAAAATAAATTTCCGAAAGCTTGGCGTTTGTGAAAAAAGAGTTTTACTTCGTCCCGAGACCGCTACCCCAAGAAAATCAACAGTCGTTATATATATATATATATATATATATATATATATATATATATATATATATATATATATATATATATACATATATATATATATATATATATATATATATATATATATATATATATATATATATATATATATATATATATATATATATATATATATATATATATATATATATGATACATTTTGTATTGCATTTGTTTAAAAAAATTTCGGGAAAACGCTTAAAAGTAGCTGTCCCTCACCCTTATCACCCGAAGGATCGCTCAGAAAAATCGGAAAAAATCAAGAATTTTAAGATTTAAGGTGTAGATTGAGCGAAAATTATCAGGATTGAAAAATTCTAGCGCGGTCAATTGTTTTAAACAATATAATTGTTTATTTCCTTATAACTGCTGAACCATTGGTTTTACAGAAAAAGTTTTTCGACAACGATTATTTCTCACGATGCCGATGTAAGGAACAACTTTTGTTCTTACACATTTTTCACAATTTGTAATTTGGCCCACTCAGGTCCGCTCATGCGATAGCTCCGCGACGAGGTTTTAAGACAATTAATTTAACATAATATATTATATCTGTTTCAGTCATGGATTTATTAGGACTGGATACGGGATGAGTTCACATTCTTTGAAGCCAAAACAAACCATTCTAAACGACACTGTAACCACAATTTGTAAACATTGGCCACATCTTATTTTACCTTGTATTTTTGTACAAAAAATACGTTAGAAGCATCACAAGATTTACTAAAAGTAATAAAAGCCCTAAAATATTTTATTTTTCTGCTAAATAATAATAAATTTAAGTTAAAAAGGTTTTATTATTTATAGGTTATGTTATTTCTAAAGGTGTTTATTTAAAGTCGCTCCGAGTCATTTATAAATCTATATAAATCTATACGTCGCACTTTTTCTTTTCTAGTTCATTAGACAACGACGTACGTGTAACCGAGTGTTCAGACCGAGGTGCAGCCGTGTTCCTAAACAACCATAACAGACGGCAACACTTCTGAGCTCCAACACTCCAATGCTATTTTATCTCTTTCCAAGGGCGTAGCCAAGGGAGGGCAGGGGGGGGGGGGGGGGCACGTGCCCCCCCCCTGGCACGAGCAAAAAGCCAAGATTTACCAATGTGCCATTCAAATTTCCCGTACGTCTTATTCCTAAATCAGCAGTCAACTCGGTGCCTGCCGGTCAGTGCTGTCGCAGCTGATTTTCAAAGCGTACTGAATGTAGGGCAGAAGATTTAAAAATCTAAACGTTTAAGAATTTAAAACATTTAAAATAGCTTTCTCTGCAGTTTAAAATCATTGAGGGTGGTTAAATAAAACACTGTTTTTTTTTTCAAAAATAAAAAATAGTATTAAATTATTAACATTATATAAACAGTTTTAATTTATACCAATAGACAGGTACAATCGGTACTTGTATACTAGTTAATTACAAATTTTAAAAAATCAGTAGTTTTATGTATTACCATCAGTTTATTTCCTCAGATTTTTTTTTCAATCGATCAATTCATCGGCAGCCTCCAATGAAAAACAAGTATTGTTTTTTAATATTTGTTTACAGTACTCCATCGTAGTTATATTCAGGCAATTTATATTTTCTTTAACGACACAAAGTACAAGAAAGAGTAGTACTCATATCACACTAATTTCATCAATCGAAAAGCCACTAAACTTAATTCATAATATATTTTCAGTCACAATAATTTTTCAAATTTTTTTGTGCTTATTTGGATTTAGTTTCGTTTTGAAAGTTCGTACTAAAATTAGTGGTTTTTCCAAGATCAGTACTGACGTACTGAATTTGGCCACTTTGTACTGAATTCAGTACAATTGTACCGAAATGGCAGCACTGCTGCATGTGGCGCAAACGTGTGAAGTGAAGAAAGCTTTTGCTGTTAATTAATAATAATAATAATAATAATAAATTCATTTATTTGTGCCAAAGAAAAATAAAAGTACAATAATAAAGAATTGTAATAACAAGTACAATAGCAATAACTGTAATAGCCAAAGGAATTAAAAATTACGAGAACATACTAGTTGGCACAAATGGGTAGAAATTTTGATTAAAATTAATCATTCTTCCAATCCTACCCCACGCAAATATTTTTTAAGTTTACATTTAAAATTTACATAACTTAATTAAAGGTGGCTGCCGTGCGCTGTTCCTGTTCACTCTGTTTGTGTTCACGCAGATCTCAGATATAAAATAATTATCAAATTGTAATATAATTTTTCTTACAAAATTGGCCTAACAATATCCTATACTATACCTGCACCATAATTGACAATTTTAGCATAATATCAAATTTTTTAAATTTATTTCAATGTATTTTAAATAAAACCGCAAACTTTTACCGGCTTATTATGAAAACAATTTATTGTTGTTTTTTGCAAAATAATTTGTTTTCATAAAATGTTTCGCAAAAATAAAATGTAGATAAATTTTATACATTCTTTTTGTTAAGCGATGTTCTGTTTGAGCAGGTATTCATTATTTTCTTTTTTAACTGATTCGAGTTTCTAATTTGCAATAATAATACGTATGTACTATATACTATACATTATCTATGAATATATATTTTTTTAAATAATGTTTTTTTTTATATTTCTTTGCAAAAAAACTAAAAAAACTAGACTACGTACTACTACGTTGCGTCCTTGGGGTGCAGAAAATCTGCCCTCCCGGTCACCTAATTCTGCCCCCCCCCTGCTCAAAATCCTGGCTACGCCCTTGTCTCTTTCTACTACCATTCTTGATTCAATTACGTAGTAATTCGTAGTCTTGTCTATGTTCGTAGTTCGTAAACAGCTCCCCCAAGAGAATAACAAACAACAAAATATAAGGCTTCACGTTCGATACGCTCACAGTATACAGATATCGAATCCTTATTATAATAAATCCATGGTTTCAGTGATAACTTTGATTGATGGGAGGAAGCTGAGGTCAAAAATTTTAAACGCAACCCTACGACGTGTTGTATATACCTCATTTTAAAGGTCTTCAAAAATCAAACATTTTACCGCAAACCCGAGATCCGCAACCTAATTCGTTTTTAAATGGCAAGTTTACAAAAATTAAAAATCGTGAAAAAATAATTGAAAATTTAAGTACCTTTATTTCTCTTATTACTATTACTTTAAAAGTTGTTCAAAATGACCACCATGAACATCTTGGTAGTAATAAATTCGATTTTGGAACTCTGCCAAGAAGTACCAATGCCATTCTTGGAAATGTGAGAACTGAGTTCCAAAATCGAGTTTATTACTGCCAAGAAGTTCATGGTGGTCATTTTGAACAACTTTTAAAGTAACAAGAGAAATAAAGGTATCCAAATTTTATGATTTTTTCACGATTTTTAATTTTTAAAGGTTTTCCATTTAAAACGAATTAAGATACGGACCTTGGGTTTGCGATAAAATGTTTCTTTTTTGAAAACCTTTAAAATGAAGTGCCACACGTCATAGGGTTGCATGTAAAATGTTTGACCTCAACTCCCTAGCGTCACCCCTCAAGGGGGTTGAAAAAGTTAAATTACGTAAGAAAGTAGATTTATTAACCAATAAGATAATCCTAAATTTTTGTGTCTCTATATTTACTGATAGCAAAAATATTTGCCCATACTAAGACTTTTCGGACACCCTGTATACTATCGGTAATAGCCAAATAAAACCTGTATCAAATAAAAATCAGCAAAAAAATTAAATACAAAAAGTTTGTCCTGTAGTAGTCAATCCTGCCCAGAGACAATAATTGGTCTTTGGCTGTTAAAGATCCTTATTTTACCCAACGATGGAGCCCTTATACTCGTATGTAAATAAATATGTTCTGAGCTTATACTCCAAGATTTGTTGTATCCTGGTAAATTCTAGAGGAATTATCTGATTTTACTAAGCGAACTTTTCGAGTGAAAGTTCCGGGCAAGTTGTTTTTTAGAGTAAGTCCAAGATGTTCCATCTTCAGCGCAAAAGAAATTGATTTAGTCACTTGTAGGGTGATTTTTTTCTACTATTACTGAACTAAAATTTACAAGCACGTGCTTTGATTTTGTAAACCACATCACATTCTGCAAAAACAAAGAACAGCAATAAGAATATACATTTAACGAGATTAATACGTTAAGTTTGACCATAAACCAGTTTTATAATCTAAATTAAGTTAGAATAAATTTTCGTAACAATAATATTTTATACCACAAATTACATGTTTCCATATCATTTATTTGTTTAATATCATTTTCAAATGCGAAGGAAACTATTAAAATGTCGTTTGGAACCTTTTCAAATCATCATATTAATTTTATGAGTTTCCTTATACGCAGACCTTTTCTTGTGGTTAACATAAAAAACATAATTTATTAGCATAGAGTCGCCAAAATAATAACTAAAATCTTTGAACCTACGAAAAAAATCAATTTTTCAAATAATAACCAGCACAAAGCAATCAAACCCAAGCAATTAGTTTTGTAATACGGTTAAGGTGTTAGTTTAAGGTCAATATCTCACCGGGACGCCAATCACAGTGGTTCCGTCAATAGGTCATAAATCAAAATATTTTTTGTCAGGGAGTTCCATAATCTCCAAGGTAGGCATTGCTGTGAGTTCACAAAGAACCACACCTGATGAATAAAACTTTGGCACTTACGGACTAATTTTAGTCGATTTGTGATCGGCAAACAGTGAATTTGAAGTACGAAAAAGAAGTATAACTTTTATGTTCAAAGTGGATTTTGTTTATTGGTAATACCGCAAAGACTAATTAATATTTAAATCCCTCTTTAAGTGGCCTTAGTAGCGCAGGTAAGAGGTTCTTCTTTTAGTAAAATATTGTTGTCTGAACGGTTTTATTTTCACATGTTTGTGGACATTAACAAAATGAATTTTTTTATTGACCGCACGGGTGATATTAGCATTTTATCTTGACTTTTAACTATTTTCAGTCTCTTATTTTTAGTTAGCTTTCCAGGTCCCGAATGGTCTCTGGGAGCACATGGTTTGTCAATGTACCTAGCAAGAATCCCGTTCTTAGTGTAGACACGAAATTTATGTTGTCAACGGATTTGACTAAATTGTTGCGCAAAGAATTTTTTGACAGCGATTTTTTATAGAACAAGAATTTTTTAATCCCACCGCAGCCGACACACCACCTCCAGTTCGAGGACAATGCTGCTTTGATATTGGGCGAGGCTAGCTGCACACGTGACCGGTACCCTGGATGATCGACAGCCCACTAGGAATCATGAAGGATTCCCAGGTATTTTACATCACCGAAACAGCCGTAAATATTTAGAATTATTCGTTGACTTTGAACATGTAAATCTTTATTAAACTCCGGACATGTTCCGACTGGCGATGCCGCGGTCGGTACCGAAGGTAATTCAACATGTAATAATTCGCTTTCATCTACCTCAAAAGGTCGCCAAAAACCCAGTATTATAATAAAAATTTACTTACATAAACCACGTATCTAAAAACAAAAATATTTTAAAAAAGCATCTGTTTAGACGTGGTGTCTCAATTAAATGGAAATGACTCAGCCCACTACATGCGATAACATAATATCCCTTAGTGGAAAAGAGAAAAAACGCATCGTCGCGGCAGGTGTGCCTTCAGCAGACATGCAAGTGCAGCTTGAATTATATAGGGAATGTATTACTAAGAAATTTGTATGAAATGTGAGTGTTTTGCTGTGTGGTAGAGAGCAATCCTGGTATTAGCGGCAGGTCTTTGTCTAGCTTTTTATACCATTTAAATCCTAAGACTTTCTATTTGTCAGATTCTAGTTGGTTTGGAAAAAGTATAAGTATTAAGTAAGTAAGTATATATAGTAAGTATTAAGATATACCTAGTTATCCTAATAGGGACATGAAATCTTGGATTTGAATTCTACCCGGACGTAGAAATTGAAGAGTACAGGAGAAAAAAGATGGAGGTTTGCTTCTTACTCAAATCAGGCTAACATTATATTTGTGTCCTATCACTAATGCTAAATATTGCGTAGTCGGTAAAAATGGCTAAAAGGAAGACAGTACAGGTATTTCACCATTTTAAATTGGGTAGGTGTGGGCAAGAAAGATGAGGGTACCAGTGATTATAGGCAAAACACTAGTTCAAGTCAGTTGGCAGCCACGCTCGCTGCGCTCTCTGGTTGTTAAATCTTGGACTAAGTTTTTCTCTGATGTTTATATAAACAAGGGCCCCTTTCCCACCAGACCTGTAAGAAAAGTACCAATCACTGAACACCACCCTCGGATGATGGCACATCGGTCGACATATAATGGCCCAGAAGGAGACAGTGTAATAATTTCATTATGTCGGTCTTTGACATACGATGAATTAATACCTCTAAAACCAAATATATAATACAGCAGCAGCTAAGAAGTTTGGTTTCCTCACTCGAGCCAGAAAATACTTCTACCCTTCCAACTTGCACACCCTTTATGTTTCCTAAATAAGACCTAACTCAGAATACTATTCCATTATCTGGGGAGCGAAATCACCTTCGACACTGAACATCCTTGATTATATCCAGAACAGAGCCATTCGACTCATCAGTGACCCTGTCCTTACAAGAAAACTCCCTTCTCACGTTCCTTGCCGCGCTGTTGGGGATTTATCCCTTTTCTACCGATAATTCCACGGATTTTGCTCTGAAGAACCAGCAGCTGTAATTCTCCCCTTGACTGTTCCTAACAGAACAGCGAGAGGCGCGTTACGTATGCACCTCTTTACTGTTCAGCTACAAAATCCTACAACATCCCACTTCTTACACTCATTCATACCTAGGGTCTCCAGATTATGGAACAAATTGGCTGCAGATGCCCTCCTAAATTGTAGCGAC
The DNA here is from genome assembly GCA_963971165.1 of Philopedon plagiatum. Classification (NCBI taxonomy): domain Eukaryota; kingdom Metazoa; phylum Arthropoda; class Insecta; order Coleoptera; family Curculionidae; genus Philopedon; species Philopedon plagiatum. The sequence goes on along the minus strand of OZ020191.1, from coordinate 37,278,691 downwards.
ACATTTTCGATTTAGGTTAATTAAAATAAATTGGAATTTTTATGTTTCGAAATATTTACCTAACAATGGTATTCATTCATTTACGAAACTTGTGAAGAAAATAATTTTCGAAACTTCCAGAAATATACGCACTACGACCCCTTGGGAACAAATTATCATAACCTATAATTTTTACATTTTGTTTAGGTACTTAGGTTTTTTGAATCACCTATTTTACGTTTTTTTTTTAAATATGGGAAGAAAATATCAGTATAAACATTCTTCAAGGTTTTAGAAGACACTAAAAAGAAAAAAGACAGAATTTGAAATTAAAAAGAAAAAAGTAAAGTATTTTAACAACTTGCAGGTGTTTCTAATTATTTGTTTCCTTATTTTGTCCATTTTGACATATTCAATTGCCCTTGCTCCAACAGCACCCTATATAAGATGTTGAACTGTCACTTGTCACTCTTAAATAAACACATTTTGATTTGATGTAACAGTTTAGAAACATTTTCGAAACATTTCGGAAACATCCTCGATAAAAGTTTCGATTGTGGATCAAAACAGCGAAAGTCACAACTAGTACCAACCCCTTGGAAACACATGCAAATGAGTCATTTAAAATGTATACATTTCGAGAATATTTCCTTATTTGTTGCCAACAGTTTCCAATTTGTGTCGGAAACAGAAATAATGGTTTAGATACATTAACCAAAATGTGTCTAAAAATGCTGCTTGGGATAGGTCTGGCAGACGAAGCGCTATGCAGAATCTGTCGGGCACAAGAAGAAACCTCGATCTCGATAAGGTACTCACAAGTGTGCCTCGAATACCCTAGTGCAGAATGAGGCCTCTGGCAGGGCTTTTGGGGCTTACCAAGAAGGCAAAGCTAGATCAAGCCATATAAAATCAGGGGAATTACAATAGATCTGCAAAGGTCGCAGTGAATAAGGACTTAATTGCCATCCCAAAAATGATCTATCTGTCTATATCATAAAAATAAACTAAGAGCAAAATATGCTTACTTGAATTTCGCAATATTACCATTTAATTACCAATTTAATTATATTTGTGTACAATTTTTATTTAACTTTGAGCTACTTTCCTCTGATTTCGGCTGTTTTGGCATTTGATTAAGAACATTGTCCAACACTAACCGCAAGGACAATCGGATAATTTTCATTCTTCTATTTTCTTCGTTGCCGATAGTTGATTTATTCATGCTTATTTATCTATAAATCCTAACTTTACCTACATCTGTAGAAACTAAAGGAGTAAAAGCTTTAACGTATTTGATTAAGAAATATTAATTGTTATATGCTAACCAGCTCCCAATAAGTTGTTTATTTACCTTACGCTGTACATTGACAGTGATAAACCATAACCTCAACATTTGTGTTCAATCTTTCGATGGGATTTATTGTACCATAAAAATAAATTATTGGTAAATATCGTTGTTTAAATTGTACGATACTAACATTTAATTATATTTATGTAAAATTTTTAATTAACATATGCACTGCTTTCTTCTGAGTTCAGCTGTTCGTGACACAAGAAGAAAAAATAGTTTGCGGGGCGCTTGCAGTAGTATTTTTGCATATTAGCACAATACAACTCTTAAAGAGTAGTTTTTTTTAAAGAAATTTAATTGTTTAATAAAAAGAATTTCACACAAATTACACTATAATCACGAAACGCAAACAACAACTATTTTTTATTTATATCACAGATGATTAAATATTTTTATCCACGACTAGTCTATAATTTGATTATTATACATGAGTTTATGAAATAATAATAATATTCATTATTCACTAGTGAATAATGGTTTCATTATTCACCGCTTCGACGGATATCTCGATCCAAACTCCAAACAAGAGCTGTGCTCGATCCAAACCGGCTTGGAATGCGATTGTACGCACAAAATAAAAAACAAAGCTGGCTATGAAAACATTAGCTTCGTCACGTTGGGTTGTCGCGCTGTTGTGGTTACTTTAATTCAGAGTTTAATTCAAAACGTCAACATTTTTTAAAGTTGCGATAAACATATATTAATATTATCTAAATTTTTTTGATAGTTCTGGATAAAGTATAGTATTCTACTCGCATATAATGGCTGTTATTCACTTGGATGATTTATAACACTCGCCTGCGGCTCGTGTCATAAACTTCATCCGCGTGAATAACAGCCACCATTATATGCTCATTGAATAATATACTATTATGAATAACCCCTGTAATAAAGAATTTTTATTAGAAGCCATTTAAGGATTCCTTAAATTTCAAAAAAATTTAATAGAATAGGTGTACTTCTGGAAAAATAAATGTAAAAATGATTAGTTTTTTATATTTTCCTTTTGTATTCAAAAATGGGGTTTCTTGTTGCAAAAGTAACTATTAAAATCTACAAAAAAAAAAACAAATATATTTTTTTTGTTTTATTGCAGTAAAGTATTGAAAAAGAACCGATATTTGTTGTATACTTTATTAATTATCTTTGCAACAAGTAAAACCGTTTGGTTGAGTTTTATGGACCTTCATAAGGTTTGTCGCCTTTTTATTTGTCTGGTCATTTCACAATTAAATCAAAACGGTTGTTCACCCGATCATCATTTCCCACTGTGTATGAAGCTATTAATTAATAGCAAGGCATAAGTGCCACATAAATCGGGATAAATATAACTGCAATATCTATATTTAACCATCACAAAATGCAAAGTAATCGAGTGACTCGAAGCTTGACGGTCAAGTTCTCCAGCTTTCTACTCTGCATGGGTATTTTACTTTTATTTTCATAGATAGGCCGCTGGTAAATAAACTAGAATTTTTAGGGGCCCTTCGAAGTATCTGAATTATTGCACAGGTAAAAGTCTGACTTGATTTGTTGCGTTTTTTCAATAGGCAACAATATGCATGTACTCCAAATAAATCCGATTTTTTTTTGTATTTTCTTCGTTAATTAAATATCTGTGGCGGTTGTTGTCAACCATTTATTATAATTTTTGCTAAGAAATAAAATTTGTTCTACAAATTTTCATACAGAATTCGAGTCTTGCAATACGTGATTCTATTGGTTGTGACGTCACATGATATGTAAATAAAAGTGCTATTATGGCTGGTGTATTGTTAATTCGAGTGTTAATTTATTTTTAGGATTATTTTCCAAAGATTAGAAGATTTCATGGATAAGAAACATTACATTTTAATAAAAAGACTGTTCAACAATGACCACAATGACAATCAGATAATTTGCGGACTAAGAAACCTATTCTTTTTTCTTAGTTGCCGACAATTGATTCATTTATTTTTCCATAAATCCTGACTCTTCCTACATCTGCAGAAATCAAAGTAAAAACTTAAAGGTATGTTAAAACAATGTTCTTTTGCTAATAAGCGCCAAATAAGTTTTTCTTTGTATTTATCTTACCCTATTCTTTGACAGTGGTAAATCATAACCTCGACATTTGCCTTCAAACGTTTGTTAAGACTTATTATACGATAAAAATAAATAAACAGCAAAATAATAATATATGATTACTTAAATGTGACGATACTTTTAATAATATCTATATAAAAGTTGTGCCTTGCACGACTTTCTTCTACTTTCGGCTGTTCTATGCAAATATATTTTTTTACATGAACTTCGCGAAAGAAAAAGCACTAAAAAGTATAAAATAATATTACATAAATGGAAAACTTAATTTTGTTCTAATTTAGGTAACTTTTGCTCCGAAGTTCTAAACTTTGAAGTCGGTGCAATTTTAAAGAATCTGTAAGAGGAATCCTTAATAATAATACATTAATCAATTGTTATTAGAGAGTAATATTTTTATTTATTTATTACCCTAATGGCCAGTCTAATTGCGTTCGTCTTTAAGTAATTTGTACACAAAAGTTCTAACCTTTAAAGTAAGTGCAACTCCTTATTAATTGTCTATGAACTTTTATTTCGGATCCTTATACTGTGAAATTGCGCGGCCTTCAAAGTTTAGAACTCTGGTGTACAAGTTACCTAACTTTGAACAAAATTAAGTTTACCATTAACCACAGTAATAAATAAGTAAAAGTCTTATTTCATACCTTTAAATTGCTTTTTCTTTTGTGAAGTTGGTTAATTTTTTTTAAAAAAATCTATCTTTCTTTTAGTTTAACTATTCTCCCTCCCCCCTTTACCTTATCACCTCTTTCAATTTGTAATGTCCATGCAATAGTGGATTTTCAGACCTCAGTAACTCCGAAAATGACAGCTCAAAAACTATAACTGATCACGGATTACAAATAAATGAAAATAAAACTAACTTAATTTTAGCTGGTCCTAAAACACTAATCACTAAAATAAAAAATAATTCTGATTTCAAAATTGTTCTTAACAATAGTTTTAAGATACCTTCAATCGAATTTGGTAAAATTCTTGGCGTAATTTTTGATCAGCATCTTAATTTTAATGAACATATAAAAAATATAATTAAAAAAGCATAATATACAAACTAAGAATTTTATATAACTTTAAGGACTACTTAAATACCGATACTAAACTTAGACGGGTTGATTCAATAAAATTATTCTAAGCGGATTAGATTACTGTGATATCATTTATCACAAAAATATCAGTAACGAAGATCAACAGAAGTTACAAATTCTTCAAAATAACTGTGTTCGTTTTTCAATAGGGCTAAAAAAATATGATCACGTATCACCTAGTTTTGACCAACATAATTTAATTAAATTAGAAGAAAAACGCGAAATCCACATATCCTGTTTTATATATAAAATAATTTTAACTCAGAAACCAAGATATTTATTTGAAAAAATTGAATTCAGGAATAATATTCATAATGTTAATACTAGAAATCAGAACGCAATAGAAATACCTAAACAACATACTGAAAAATATGTCTTCGTTTAAATATACCTCTTCTGTAAATTATAATAATCTTCCTTCTAGTCTAAGGGGCTTAAGCTATATAGCTTTGAAAAAAAATATAAAAAATTATTTAGTAAGGGTAGGATTGGAAGAATGATTTTTTATAAATCAAAATCCTACCTATTTATGCCAACTAGTATACTACTGTCATTTTTTGGTTTTCTTTTTTACTTTTATCAATTTTATATTTATATTTTTAATTGTTTTATTGGCATAAATAAACATCTTTATTATTATTATTATTATTATTATTATTATTATTATTATTATTATTATTATTATTATTATTATATTTTTAAATAATTTTCCACCCGTTCCCTTTGGTAGCTTTTTTGGCGTTAATAACCCTGAAAATGACCCATTAGCTAACATTTTTGGAGAAATTGGCAGTTGCTTCTCTTTATCCCCCCCCCCCCCCCCTTCCCGTTAATATTTTTAGCATCTGCTAAACAATTTTAGATTTTCTGACCTCGACTACGTCGAAAATGATACATTAATTAACATATTTGGAGAAATTCCCAGCCACTCCTTTTATTCTCTCTACTCCCCCCCCCCCCCCCCGTGACTTTTCTTTTAACATTTGCTAGAAAAGATATGGTATTTCGTCCTTGCTAGATGAGAAATTGACATGTTAGTTAACATTTTTGAAGAAATTCCTATTCCCTCGTTTTTATCACCCCCCCCCCCCCATAGTCTCGTTAATTTTTTTAAAATCTGCTGGGCAAAATTAGATTTTATGCCCTCATTAACCACGAAAATCAGATATTAGTCAACATTTTCTGAAAAACTCTAAGCCGCTTCGGTTTTATCCCTTAACGGATTCCGCCACTCAAGGAAATTATCTGATAGGGGTTATAATGTAGGAAGAGTGAACTGACGAAGACACGGAACTTATGATGGTCCTGATCATAGTCACAGGCAAGCTACAAGTTTTAGCGATGTGGCACCTAGGAAAAAAACTATTGTATTAAAAAAAGAATAAAAAGCCCTCTGATTTAAATAAAATTGAATTACTTACATTACAAAATGAAAACAAAATATCAGAAAATAAAAAAAAGCATTTATCATCAATAATACCATACTTGGAAAACGGAGAACATACATTTTTTTTATAAAAATCTTCTCAATGTAGAGTAAGGCACTTCTCAATTTCTTTTTGATTTTTTTTTAATTTTGTATTTGGTTAATATTTTTAACAAAAATCATAAAAACTTGTGTATAGCGGGTGTTCATGTTTAGTATTAATTAGTTTATTTTATAATCTTTAAAAAATGACAATAAACACTTTTTTTTTAAATTACCCCGTTTTTCAGTTTTGGCACGTAGCTCCATTAGTGTTCCGTGCCATTAGCCCCCCACTTAACCTGAGCAAACTTCGGCCGCCCGATCTCCGACCATCTGCCGCGCTACCCGCCGCCGACGGCACCAACGCCGTATCACATCGCGTATGCGCGGAGCTGAGTGGGGAGCGTTTCGACTGAGCCAAATTAAAAATTTCGAAAAACGTGTAAGATCAAAAGTTGTTCCCTACATCGTGTGAAATATTTTTTGTCGAAAAACTTATTCTCTAGAACCAATGGTTAAGCAGTTAAAAAGAAATAAACAATTACATTGCTTATAACGATTGATCGCGCTAGAATTCTTGAATTCTAATAATTTTGTCTCAATCTAAACCAATTTATGATTTTTTCAGATTTTTTGGGCGATCCTTTTGGTGATAGGGGTGGGGGACAGCAATTTTAGGCGTTATTCCCCAAAAAGACTAAAAAATACATCTTATATTAACATACTGGTAAATTCGTACTTGAATAAGCTTTCATTTAACACCCTACACGATGCCCTTGAAAAAAATATTCATTCAAAATTTACCCCCCGAAATTAACTCCCTGAATGAAAATTAAACTTTTTATACTTTACGTCTATAATTGAGCCACCACATTATATCTCTGTGCTAAATTTCAAATTTTTACGTCGAATAGTTTCAGAGAAAATTGCCTGTGACAGACGGACGGATACCGAAGTGTTCCGTTTTGCTAATTTTAGCACGGGACACTAAAAAGGAGTAGGGTAATAGCCATTGGTGATATCGGGTTCACCCACTTGAGAGACACGCTTACAAGAGGGGAAAAGTCAAATCTTAAATTAAATAAAATATAATGATACCTAACGTAAATTAAAATTAAGCTGCATTTTCTACATTTCTGTATGCTTTCGCATCACGAGTTATCAAAAAACCAAGAAGCACAGAGTCAATATAATTGAGATGAAAGTATAGTTTCCATAATATATTCCAATAAACTTGGTCTCAGATTTTAGCAAAGTTTAAGCTGAGAAAAAAGTTACTTTGCGCTTTGCGAATCGAATGTTGAAATAGTCGTTAAATGCAATAAAAAATACCCTTGAAAGTAATTTTAAAATCATGAGCATGCATCTTGATTTCATGTTGTTAAGAGGTGAAAATTTAATTCCAGATTACAGAGATGCAAAACAGACGATATATTATTTACTCTAATAAAAGAGCGACATCAAAAGTTGTGCCAAGACGTCTCCAGCTGCGTGAGAGGACTATTAAAATTACATAACTAATTGGCTTAAAGTGCAGGAAAACATAAGTAAAAAGTTCGATACCAAATAGGCTTGTCAGTTTACACTATTATTTCGAAAGTAAAGTAACTGGCATTTTACTTATTTGAGTAAGGGAACAAGCTTAGCTTATTAAAATGGTTTTTCCTATTTTCGTCGGATCCACCATATTCTTTACTTCAAGAAGCAAGCAGTCTACAGGTTTACCACCACTGAATATTCAGATATATTCGCAATATATCTGCTCATTATTTATCTTTTCAGTAATAAGTCTCTCATTTTTTTTATAAATAACAAATACTGCTATAATATAATATATAATTTTCCTTATATTATAAGGAAAATAATTCTACGCAACAAGCTGAAGCTATAATATCTCGTCGGTGCACGGTCTATATAAAGTGTAACTTATTATTATAAGTTCAAAAATGAAATAAATCAAAAGAATTTTTTTTTAGCTTTATTAACCATGTTCTGTGCATACGCAGATTTTTAGATAAAGAGAGGAAGAGGAAGTTTCACAGCCTATCCTGTTGCATTTCTTAACAAGCGTTAAAAAAATGGAATCTATCTAATGCTTGCATGCGAGTCAGCATCAATAGGTGAAGGAACTCGGGTTAACTTTATACTACTTCAGGCCCCGGATCGCGCCACATAGAATTCTATTATATGTGTCAAAGTCACATGACTACTCAAACAAAATAAACGATCCATCACATGGTCACTGTCATTAGTGTCAAAATTGCGTAGTATTCTATGCATCGTGATCCAGCCTCTGGAGTTCTTTTTTATCTAGAACGTGCCTAAGTAACAATGGTACCGTGAATTTTAAATGCCAAAACTGTTAATTTATTTTTGTTTTTAACCAGTTATTAAGACATCTGTGTGTGGCTCTTTTTTTAACATTGAAAATTTCACACGTCACTTTTGTTGCCAATCAGAAGTTTGTTTTTGGTTTCGTTACCATGGCAACCCAAAAAATTTCCGAAAATTTTTATCCTCTAAGGTACCCTTGGCGAAATTAATAAGTCGAAAGTTTTCTGTCAAACTATTGACATATTTGACATTTTGCTATTATATAAAAATGGAATTTTATTTTTCATATCAAACGAGATAATTATAAAAAAATCATTGGACTTGTAAAACAATATTTGATTTCATGTTTAATTAATTATTATCATTAACTATATATTTCAAATGTGTTTCAAAATATTTTGAAAACTCCTCGCGTTTCAGTGGTGAATACATCGGTAAAGAATTTATATTAGTTAAATGTCTATGCTTGACTACATAAATATAATACGTAAAATTGAGAATCTGTTCTCTAAACCACCTGAAAATTCCCTATACAATAAGGATTTGATCAAATCATGGTAAAACAGCTATACTCCGGGCTATATGCCCCTCCGAGCGCTGGATTACATACCAAAATTTACCGTATTTTCTTCTAACGCAGCTAGATAATAAAATACTGGTTTTGAATGCAAGAAACTACTAGGAAGAAAGAAGATTTTTCTTTAGATAGGATGTCGTCCCCTGCAGACCAGTTTCGAACTCTTTGGTTCTCATCAGTACAGGATAGACTAACAACAACAGCTGTTTTACCATGATTTGATTAAATCCTTATTGTATAAGGAATTTTCAGGTGGTTTAGAGAACTAATTCTCAATTTTACGTATCTATATACCCCTGACAAGTAGACCTCATTCATATAAATATAATATTTTGAAACAATTTTATTTAACTTATCTTTTCTATTTCGTGAAATCTTGGTTGAAACTTCCAGTAGCTGTCTTTGTACTACGCTGAATAACTTCTTATTTTGGTTTTCCTCCATATTACAATCAGGTATAATGGGTATTTTAATTTAGGGTGGCTTTTTTTAACTTCACAAAGTTCTTCGCAATATGGGCACAATGTATATTTCTGTTCTTTTTCCATTCTCTATAATCTTATTCTTTAAAAACCTCGAAAACAACTTTAACAAAAGAAATATTGAGCTTAAAGTGTTTAAGCTGTCAATGAAATAATGATAAATAACTAATGACGGTTTGTTTCAAAGCCATATCTGTTAAGCAATAACGTGCTGAAACTATACCATGTGTATAAAACATGAAAATATATTAAAAAAAACAATGTTCCACCTATTTTAGTGAACAAAACTTATTTCCTGACACACAAATAGAGTTGTCTTAAACAATAATTTTCAGTAATTTTTTGAAACTAAAAAGTGTGGAGAGGTATTATTTATCTGTTATAAGTATATTATAGGTATTACGGTCACCCAAACTGTTGTAACATTTGAAAATATAATAAAAACAGAATTCCACCCATTTCAGTAAAGAAAACATAATAGAAAACATTACAGTAGGTAGGTATTAACTTCTTATTAGTAGTTTTTTGCAACTAAAATGGGCGGAAAGATTTTTTTAACTTTACATAATGTAATGTAGATATCCTGCAACTATATAGGTATGACGTGTAAAATTTTCTTACCGAATCCCCCGCGTGCTTGAATAAATTGCAGGAAATTTTTCTCGTTCGTGAATTTTTTAAGAAAATTACCCTCGTTGCGGCGTGACTCCGGCAATAATTCAGGCACTTGGGAGATTATAAGTGAAAATTTGTTATAGGTAATTGACCAAAGAAAAAAATTTTTTACATATAAAATTTTAAAAATACGTTGGTGGGTAAAGCCAATTAAACCAGCATGAAAATATCACTCTCAGGAATTTCTATCGGCCGTAAACTTTACGACTAATAAGAATAGAAATAGGTTTTAGCCGCCTTCTGGACACTTTACTTAGCAGTTAAATAATAATAAAACTAAAGATTCGCATCTTCAGTTTTATAAGGATTTTAAACGTCTTTATTCTTAACTAGCTTTCTCCCGCGACTTCGTCCGCGTGGTATAGGTGATAATAGTGTGGTTTTGATGTCATGATTATGAATACAAGAAACATGAGTTAAGTTAGGTTAGTTATATCTAGAGACCGGACTTCAATATTACATGACGAAAAAACCGGGGTCGGACTCAGGTCAAACCCAATCAAAACTAATAGAAAAGGTAGGTAAATGAAATGAAATTAATATTAGATTTTGTCAGGTTGTATTTATGAATTATTGCTCCTAAAAATATTTCGATGAACCAACTTCACAAAAGGAGAAGCACTGAAAAGGATGAAATATATGATTACGTATCTATTTCTAACTATATTTGTGCATTTTAATGAAAATGTTTTTTCTTTTTAGTGCACCTATTCTTCCTCCCCCTCCCTTCATCTTATCTCCCCCTTTTTAAATTTGCAATGACCATGTTATATTAGATTTTCTGACCTCAATAGCCCCAAAAATGTTTAATTAGTTCATGAGAACATTCTCGGAAAAATTTCCACTTGAAGGGTTAATTTTTAATCAATAACCCCGAAATTGACATATTCGTTATCATTTTTAGATACTTTTTCAGCCGATCCCTTTTATCCCCCCTCCCCGACATCTGTTAGACAAAATTTGATTTTTTGGCCTCAATAACTCCGAAAACTGTCTGTCGTTTATTACCCCTCCCCACCCACACGTTAATTTTCCTAACATCTATTATACAAAATTAGATTTTCTGACCTTAAATACCCCGAAAATTCTGGTACATATTTTTGGAAGAAATTGCCAATCGCTCTCTTTTGATCCCCCCTCCCTGATATTTTTTTACCATCTGTTAGACAAAATTAGATTTTCGGACCTCAATAACCCCAGAAATGATACATACAAGATTTTTGGAGACATTCTCAGCCGCGCTTTTTTATTTATATATTTTTTATTTTTATTATTCATTAGCAAGTTCTAATCTTCCCTGCTTGTTTCTTTTGGCCAAAAATATTTTATTCGCACCACAGAGATTTTTTGTATCCGAACTTCGAATTCTCTCTATTACGAGCTGTATCAGCCCAACCAAGAAAATTGATTTCCGCTTTGGCTTCTATTGCTGTTTCAAATGAATAATCTTTGAAAAGGATAATTAATTCCCAATATTGAGCATCAGTCAAAATGTTGAAACGACCAGAACCTGTTGTTCTTACAACAGTTCCATACTCTACGATTTTTTTCTTAGCCAGCGGCACGGATATTTTTACTAATTCTTAATTCATCTGCGATGTTCCTTAGATGAACTCTATTTCCCAATCACGTATATTATCGCTTTTTGCTAAATTTTCTTGAACGTCAATGATAAAATTAAATCAATCTAACAACTTAGCGAGTTCGAGAAAAAAATTCTATTGTCCAAGAGATTGAAGTACATTTTGCTGAATAATAATGGTTATAGCTGTGACTATACATAGTTTTATTTATCTTGTATCTTATTAGGCCCAATAATATTATTTGTCAAAAAGAGCTTGATTATGCGTATTTTGATAGACGCAATAAATATAATATATTTAAACTTTTATCTCAGGCTTCTTATTTAATTTTCTCCAATACTCCAATCCGAAGAAATAACTACAAAAGCACATTAGATACTATTCCAATATCCACTTAACCTAATAAGATAGAAAAAAAGAAAAAAAATAACGTGGTAAACTTTTGGAAACTCTGTAAAGAGTTTCTTTTTGTAGTTACCTAGGTACCTATTGAAACTTCTATCTAAGAAATAAATTGCTTATTAATTGCTACCGAGAAGAAGTTTTAGTTAGTTTCCAATAAATAAACACCTCTATACCCAACCAAACTAACTGAAGAAAACAGAAACCAATTAGTAAAGTGGACTTTATTTAAGCTTCACCATTAACATAAAAATTATAAATGAAATAATATGCTATTTTTTCTAAAGTACTTTTATTGGGTAATTTTCTTGCTCAAAGTTCTGTATTTATCTGTGATTTAGCCACTTTATCGTCGCTAATTAGGCACATGGCCTTTCTTTCAAATATGATGACTAATCAAAAACTTGGATAATTTTCTCTCCACTTGAAATAGTCGATACAAACAGGGAAACTTTATGGTCAAGACTAATCCTGTTATTTGGCTCATTGGCTGATTTAAATGTGAACAAGTGTGATTGACAGTCTCCATTTGTTCACTTACACATAGTTCCTTTTGTTGTCTCGATGATGTAGCCTAAATTGCAGTCGCCGTATTACCGCCGCTCCACCTAAGCAGGACTGACTTACATTTGTCATAATGTGGTTTTGTAATCCAGGTCTAACTTTTACTTTTTAGGTGAAATTGCTTGGCCTTTTTTACTCCCTCCTTTTTCCATTTAAATAAGAATAACTTTCTCTGGTTATATTATTCAGATATTAAAAAGTTAATTCCGATACAGAAGTGGACACCGGATGTAAAAACTGCAATGAAAACGTTGAAAACCAAAAGAGCCATTAATTTGATCGAAACAAACGGAAATTACTTCCAATCGAAGTTATGAAGTTCATCACGACAACAAATGGTATCCCAGACTTTTCGGAAACTCTAGGAAAAAAATTACTTTGTGTTTCAAGTTTATTCCAAGTGGATTTATTGACAACAGCAGTGGGCTTGATTGGACTTAATGATTGTGCCATAATAACATTGGGCTTTGTCAATCTTTCCACGGAAAAATAAATCTGGCGCTGCGCTATTATCGTAAATAATTTTAACTAGAGTAGAACTACTGATGTATAAAGTTCATTCAGTCTTAAGCGGTAGTGTTTAAATGCTCTTTGAAACATTATTGTAACTTACAGCTCCACAGCCAGCGACTTACTATCCAATCTTTGCAGTGAATGAACTAACATTTAAGCACCTGCAAGGAATTATATCTTTACGGCAAAATCATTTTAAAATTTAACACTTCGGGTTTAACGTAGTCATAAAATCCGGCTTTTGTTTGTTGATATTTAAATCAGATATAAATGGAAAATTGAAACGTTTAAATATCATACATGCCTATGAGAGCGTACGAAAATGTTTAGGCTTTTGGAATAACTCACAACATTTATGGATATGGATTCGAAATAATGAATATTTGTATATTCTTTTTATTGAAGAACATGTTTTTAAACATAACAAGTTAATTTTTTGTTTAACCTATTTGAACTCACCTTCTTTAAACCTGTCTTGCCGTATGACTGGAAGACTGTTTTTGTACAGCCTGTTCCAAATTCCTCTTATCTAATTGCAGGAATACCTCTTTTTTCTCTGTTAGCAGCAAAATTATGAAGTTAGTCATTAACTCGTAAACCCTAAAATATTTTTAAAAATATAAGCTTATCTAAATTTCGTCATTAAAGATTCGCAGAGATCTTCTTACTTTTGTTACATACAACTGCACCTCCTTTCCTTTCTGATACCAAGGATACATACATATATCAGTACTACGTAGTACTAGTAAATCCACGTAACGTAGGAAGTCCCAGATAGAAAATGTCTAACTGCTATACTTTTCTAACAGAGTAAGATACCTAACCGCTAAAACTCTAAACAAGATGATTTTTCAATTAAATAGACATATATGCTATTCTATTAATAATTAAATGTGCAAATATATTAAACTACTTACTTACTTACTTATCCGCATCCTCTTTTACCATAGGTTTAGAGGTCATATTATATCAAACTATTTTACTAAAATCTTTACGATGGTGTGGCATTAATCAGCTCCAATTTTTTTAACATTGTTTTGGCCCAGTTGTTTGCTGTATACACCAATAACTTTCCAGTGTAGGCAGGTAAAAAACATAATATAATCCATTAGAAAATCAAAATTTTGATCGTTGATCTGAATCGTTTATCGAATTTTTGAAACATATGGTTTTAAGAGGAAAGTACGAAAAAAATTTTGATGTCTTTCTTGATTTGTACACAAAGAAAATAGTACATTATATACCTAGGTTCAGAAGTGAACTATTTATATCGAGCGCGAAGCGCCGAGGGAAATTAATGCGCGAGGTTTTTAATAGTATTTTCAACTAAGGTATATATATATATATATATATATATATATATATATATATATATATATATATATATATATATATATTATATATACAGGGTGTTATGGAAATGGTTACATATATTGGAATGAGTGATTCCTGGAAGAGTCTACAGACATACCAAATACTTTTTTTTCTTAAATCGAACATTTTAAAAATTTTCAAAAATACCCTAAAACTCGTCCATGTTCGACGCACCTGGCTAAATCAAATCAAAATATTTCAAAAACTATTAGAGATAGTGCATTCTTTACAGAATGTGAAGAGTTTTTGACGAGCTATAAGATGGCGGAAGAATATATAGGGTGTTCCATTTCATACAAGTGGCATTTTTTAATTAGAAGTTTTCTTACTTTTGGCCCTGTATGTAATAACCCTGTAAATGAGTGGTCAATTATTTCATAGTGAATATGTTTTTTTACTTAATTTACTTAGGATACAACTTATGAATCGCTTGGAGTCAAAATTTATGTAGTATTTTCACAACAGCGAGATGCTTTCAAATGCTAAATTTTCATTACAAGTCGAATTATCTTGAAAACTATGACTTTTTATACATTAAACCTAGTGAAAAAGTTGTGAAATTACGCGTAGCATTCATTATTCCATTCAAGTACGGGCGTCCCATTTAAAAAGTCTAACTTTGTGGCACCCTACTTTTTGAACCCGCCCTGTATGATTTAAAATATTTTTAAAATGTGCAGAATATCCAACAATACCTTAACACAAAAGCTTATTATTGACAGATATTATCTTCAAGGCATAAAATTATTCCGCGCAATGGTTGACTCACCCAGTACATACCTTAAACATAGTATTTTAGTGAAGAGCAGTAGTATAAATTATTTTGGTCCAAAATATATCCTTTCAATGGAAACCAATGAGTTCTTATTCTTAAATCAATTATAATCATCACTGCCAAATCAAGAATAAGTTAAAGCGCTTTTACATTATGCAAGTTTGGTTGCACAAGTGCTTGATTGCAAGTACTTGTTTAATGTCAGCTGAGTTGAAAGTACTTGCTTAACTATTTGTACAAGCAAAATAAGCATGCGAGTTCAGTTGAACGCCGGTCTACTTTTCTTGCATGCTAGAACCTGTATAACTACAAATTTGACTTGCAAACAAGTTTGCAAGTCATTGCGGTAGTAGTTGAATGAGAAAATGGCGCCGAATAGATGGTCGGATAAACAAATAGATTTTTTTCAAACATTTATGAAAAATATGAATGCTTATGGAACGTTAGAAGTGTTCAATATAGAAATAAAAATGCTCGCGACGCCGCATATGAAAAAATGTTGGTTTCATTTTCTGCAGTATAACAGGTAATTCTTCACCTAACGCATGACATAAAACATGTAGGTATTAAACTAAAATTAACAGTTCCTGATATTTCTATTCTATTTATAAAAAAACTTCGCCTACAAAAATCTGCACAATTACTTGAAATGCGTAAATACAAAATTTTGAAATTTTATGTTACAAGTACTTGCAATCAAGCACAAGCTAAACTTGCATAATGTAAACGGACCTTTAAGCAAGCTTTGAAAGAAATATAGTCATTCAGGAATAGGGAACCTAATCTACCATTGATTTAATGACTGTCTCTTTGGTACTACATTAGTGATTTTGTATGTCTTTTTAGTGTGTCTACAAAGGAGCGTCATTGTTTTTATAGAAATAAACTGAGAAACAATGTTAAAAAGGAACTAAATTAATAATAGTAAAAGCTTTTTACTGTTTTGCGCCAGTAATGCGATTTATTGCATTGAATCTCGTTGCTTAGATATGAATAAAATTAAACTTTATCACAAATATATTGTAAAAATTCTAATATTAGAAATACTTTCAACACATTTTGCAAAGAAATGTGCCTTAATCAAAACAAACATAGCACTTGAAGAGGTTGCTGAAAGCTGCATTTAAGCTTAAGCGCCTCTTAAAATTAGATGTTACATACGTACGGTAATGGTAAATAACAGTTACTTAATTAAAGCAAAATAAACGAGAATACCCGGGAATGGCTGGAATTAAACATAGTAAAGAAGAAAATAGAATTTAAGGTATAAATTTAGATTTATAGGCAAAAGAACTTTCTGACTTCATAATAAGATTAATAATCACTAATCAGACTCCTCTTCTATTCCGAGGTCTATTTTTTGGCGTTTCGTCTGTCACGAGCTTGCGAAAATAACTATCTAGGTTTAATATACTAGGTGTATGTTGTAGATTTTAAGCATTACTGACTTAACAAATACGCCTTAACCAGGATAAATTCCTTCCTTTTAGTATTATATGTTATTAAGCGATAACTAAAATCGAATTCACGCTAGTTAGCGCATATTTGTTGAGTTAGTTTTTATATATTTTATTGCTAATCTCATACTGTTTAGTTTAGTACAGGCACATATCAATTATTATATAAAAAAATTATTTTACAAACTGCGAATATCACTTCTAGAATTACATGAAGCGCCTGAAATAGAGCTACTTAATGTAATTTTATACGATTTCACTTACGACCAGAAACAGTTTAGCGTTACATGTAGTATCTAAAATTTCTAGATATATAGCCAAACAATAATTTATTGCACTCTCGAGCCGCACCTCATGAATTCTGATTTCATGAAACTGTCGTACTTACTATCCTAAACGGTTTTGACATATAACTACATCTTAAATAACAATATTTAAACAAATTTTTGACATTTACCCCTTCTCACTACTTTGGGAAGTGGGGGGTAAGTTTGGAATTTTAAATGGGATGATGTACTTCTTTATAATACCCCGCAAGAAAAAGTCAAGAGGGGTCAAATCCGGAGACCTAGAAGGCGGACCAGCTCGTCCAATCCACCTGTTTTCAAATATGCATTTGATTCAAATGATTACGGGCCTGTATTGCATAATGGGTGGAGCTCCGTCCTGTTGAAACCGCATGTCAGGATTTATGTTTTGGTTTAATAATTGGAGTAATAGGTAAAGAACCTGTGTACATTTCTTCATTTAAATGTCCTTGAAAGAAATGCGGACCAATAACTCTATCCCCAATAATACCCCACCAGACATTAACCGACCAGGGATGTTGATTTAGCAGAGTTCTCATCCAGTGGAGATTTTTCGACGCCCAGTAATGCATATTGTGTATATTTAACTAAAGAAAATAACCAAACAAAAAATAAGAAATTAAATTCCGACTGATAAGGGATAACTTAAAATCCTACCTGTTCACAATTAGGGAAAGTAGTTTCGTCAGAAAAAATAATATTCATTAGAAAACTGTTATTTCCTTGCATTTGTCTTGTGGCCCAATTACAAAATGTAACGCGATTTTCAAAGTCTTGCCCATATAGCTCTTGGTGGAGTGTAATATAGTTATTGTACAATTTTATTGCAATATGGTCAAAACTGATTTTTGACTCATTCCAGCATCTCTAGCAAGCCGTCTGGTACCTACATGCAGGTTAATTGCAATTGCTACTGCTCCTAAAACGCCAACTGCCCTATTTTCGTACGTTGGTTCGCTTCCGAACTCGTGGTTTCGTGTTCAGATTGCCAGTAGTACTACTTCTGGTTTCCAGCCTTTTAAATGTCATGTGAGATTTCGAGTTATTAAGGAACCTCTCCGCCCACCCTAGTGCAGCTTCTCAGTAGTTTTTGTTGCATTGGATATTATGTTTCCTTAATTATACCTACAACCAATTTAATTGGAATTTTTAGGGCACTAGTTATTTGTGCATAAAATTAATCAAGCGTTTTTAAAAAGTAAACAAAGTTTTAATATTTCCTTTCGATTTTTGAACGATTGGCAGAAAAATACTATGTGTACCTCTTAGGAAAAGCCACGCAATCCTCGCAGTCGTCCGGGAGTGTCAGACTTTGCCTACTATGTACTCGTAAATACCCACTATACTATTTTTATATTTGTAATTTTATTTCAAATTCCTTAAATTTTTACTTCAGCAGTACAAAAAATTATTCGTGAAGCAAAGAAAACGAACAAAATATAGAATTAAGGATGGAGAGAACAAAATGTAAAAAGTACAATCTCTTTTGGTATAATCTATTTTTAGAAATACATTCTCAAAAAACTTCTAGTTGTTCAGATACTACGAATAGATGGCCTAAATGTAGTAAATATTATTTTGTACCTGAATAAATCTATAATTGGCAATTTTAATATAGCTTAACACTTAAATAAAAAAATTATAAAATAATAAAAAGAAATTCTGTCCAGCTTAAACCAGAAAAGCATCTCTTTTTACAACTGACCGCTATTATTTTGGTTTAATGAAAATATAAAAAAGAAACTGAAAAATACTATACAGGATCCAACAGACCAATGCGAAATTTTGCTACCGCAGCTCCGAATTTATTTTTTATTATTGAGCAGAGTAATGATGAAGCATTCGCTTTTATCTGTGGGATCAAAGTTTTATATTTTGTAAACTAACTGATAATAGCTATTAAAATTTTGTGATATGGAGGCATTAGCTTGAGGTTAGTTCTTTCTTATTGCAAATAATTTATGGGTTCTATTGGTCCTTTATTTTTTAATACTTTTTGGTCTTGGTATTTTGTTTTTAACAATGATATTGCACCATTAAAAAAAAAGAATAGGACAAAAGTTAGAAATCTAACTTTGTTTATGGCTTATGTATGTACCATTTGATGGCTGCGCGTTTAAAGCTTCTAATGGATTTTTTTTTTATATTTGATAATTCTGAAAGAGATCTTTAAAGTGACACTAATACAGATTTAAAATTGCATTCTACAGGATGTAAAATAAATATTACAGAATTCCGCGATAAACTATTTTTATAAAAAAGCATGACATGTGCAGGTGGATGTGTGTCCGTAAAGTCCAGGCGCTTATTTATTTTATTTATTAACTAAACGAAATCGGAAAAAAATATCCAGGGACATTTATATGTCTACATCCATTAGAAAGTAAAAAGCCAGCGGCGTTCATATCTTTAAAAAATTATTTCAGTGCCAGTCCGTACCTACGCACACCTCTGATTAAGCCGTCCATACTTTTTAATGGTAAAATATGTACCATTTGAAGTACTTTTTACAACTCAAATCTCATTCAGATAGCTAAAGTCGTTTCGTTAGATATTTTGAAAAAAGCGGAAAAATAAAAAACTTTAATATCCTGTATCTCAGAAACGAAACAAGGGCTGTTGATAGAAATTATTTGTCATTTTTGGACGAGGAAGCTCCCTACGAGTAATAGCACTTCTTTTTAAAACAACCTGTATATATAAATTGGATGATATTTAAAGTTATGTTTCGGAAATTATTATTCCTAAAAATCTCTGTCTTACAGGAAGTGTGTTTCCTTACTTATAGTTTTTTCTCTTAAGAATTATTATCGCTTTGACAATGTTGGTGCCCTTCAGATTCATTTAGGGCTATAAAGTATGTTTAAAACATTTGGACAAAGTTTTTTGGAAAACTCGCCTATAGTGCGACTGTGGCAAAAATTTTCTCTATATCTAGACAGTTTTTTGAAATGTTTTAAGACACATTTTTTTGCAAAATGACTGTATATTAGGGTTTATCTTTAAAATAGTCGACAACCTTTTATTACGTTATTGCTACACTTTTAAACCCTAAATTATGACACTTATGGACTTATGCTACAGTAATTTTTAATGTTAGTGTTAGTGTTAAAAGTGCCATTTTATTTTGTGAGAAGGAAAATTTGGGACACGATCACAGCGAGTGTTCCATTGCTTCGAACAAAATAGAAGCACTTTTAAGCGTACATCATACACAATTTTTTCTACACACACTATTAAACTGGACACGAAAATAACCGAATCATATTTTAATATTTTATTCAAAATTAGAGTCAAAAAGATTAGAAATCGAGTGATTATATATCAAGTGATTTACCTTATTTCTTTGTTGCTAGTTGCTTGGCAACCGATGGAAGAAAATGATCTAAATGTGGAAGTAAATGTAGCAGCTAGAAGAGCTACTTCTGATTTTCTACCGAAAAAGTCTAAGGCGCAGTACGAAATTAGTTATAGAAAATTTTTGCAGGTGGTGCGAAGTGAAAGACGTTTGTTGAAAAGTAATTTACTTTTAACACTAGTGTTAAAAATAACTAATTTTTAACACTGGTGTTAAAAGTGAGCGACTTTTAAAATTGTTGTCTTAAAATGTCATTTTTGACACTAACAGCAAACTTTAAAAAGTTTAATAGGGTTTGTAGAAAAAAGTAATTATGTATTCGGAATTCTTAAGCCAAGTCCAACCAGCAGTAAAAATAATTTTTAAAAAATAATGGAGTTGATTGTTAAATGTTACATCTGGTCATTTTTTATTTAATTTTGAGTGAGAGGCAGTTTTAATCTACAAAGTGCGCAAAAGTTTATTTTTATGTTACGAAAAAGACAAGACTTTGTAGACTAATAAAAATACCATGGCAGCAGGTTGACGAACTCATTCCAGATGTCGAGGGACGATAAAAATTATCATTTAGCGACAGAAAAAATAATAAAACGGATCGATTTGCCATTCATGTCAATATGCAGAAAATATGATGATCAGTGAAATATTTCTGACCAAAATACTACATTATGTTTTGATAAATATATTTACAAGGTGTATCTGCAGCGTTGAAACAAGCTTGAAATATAGGTTTTTACAGTTTTAACTGTTATGACTTTTATGGAGTCTCGCCATAATCACCCATCAAAAGGTGAATAAAAGTACTTTTTTACAAAATATCTTTTTTTGAATTTTAAATTCTAACGGTCAGATTCACTATAATATTACATTGCTAAGACCAATCTAATTTAACAATTAAGAGATTAAATTCACAAGTGCAAAAATAAGACAACTAAGTTTTGTACTGGAAATTTATTTATAAATTTTTTAGTATCTATATTTTCTATGTTTCTATTAAAATGATAGAAATGAATTAATCTAATCTAATAGAACAACCTGCAAGTTTTAATGACGACTTATTAACAATGACAAGACGAAAACTTGTCAGAATCTAACTAATCAACTATAAGATTGAAGTAAAACCAGTAACACGTCTTAAACCATTTTAGTGAATTCTGGAGTAATAGTTTGTAAAATTCTAGTGAAGAAAGTAGATAAAAAGCAAATCTGTTAATAACAAATTTACGGAGATTTCTTTTGAAATTTTTTTTCTCGAAAAGCATCTTTCCAAAAGTAAATTTTTTGAAAAAGTGTTTTCTAAAAGTAAATTTTTTCGAAACACATCTTTTCGAAAACCACTCTTGTCAAGTATCTACTTTTTCGAAAAATTATTTTGGAGAACGGATACAAAAAATTTTCAAGCCAATTTTTTTTAAATATTTTTTGAAAACATTTTTTCAAAGGTACCTACAGTTTTCCGAAAATATCTATTTTCGAAAACAGAATATTTCAAATTTTTAAAGGCAATATTTTTTTAAATCAGATTTTCGGAATTTCTTTTTGAAAACAATTATCTTAAAAATAGGTACCTAACATAAAAAAAATTCAAAAAATTATCATAGGTAATATCCCGAGTGCATGGCAAATAAAAGCACGAGTGCGCGTATGCGCTCGAGTGCTTTTTAAAAAATTGGGCGATTTGCTAATGCAAGAGGGTATTAGGCTGACTATTTCCTTAAAAAATATTACAATATAAGTAATATTTTATTTTCATGCAAACATTTGACGTATTCTTGAGTTTTGGTGTCAAAATTATATATTCTAAAAAGGCAGGTTAGTAAAAGTCGATTTTGCAAAATAAATGTACCTACTGGGTTACAATGGCATTGGTTTTTTTTAATATCAACAGGTCAGTTTCATTTGTGTCAAGATATTGTGAAAATGAACAGCAATATTGCCAAATTTCGGTTTTCAAATTCTACTGATATAGATGAACATATTAAAAATTTTAAACCCCAAAATAGGAAGAAATCCAAGCAGTTTGAAATATTCTGTAAAGAAAGGGGGTACGTTTTAGAGAAAAATACTTCTATCGCACCTAGCTTCAATTATGAAAGATTTTGGATTTAATATAAAGAACACAGACAAAACGGATTACAAAAAGTCGTAATTATAGGACCCTTTGAAATACCAGAGCCAAAATGCTCCAGCCAGTAATATACTAAGTATGAAGAATTTAATATTTTATTTGACCTATTTAAAGACGTCGCATTTGAATCTGCCCGCAAAGCCCGAGATGCCAAAAGAAAGCAGCTCCAGTCTATTCCCGAAAACAGGAAACTAGCTGCTGGCACTTTTATGCAACCGGAACATAAAATAGGTGATTTATTTAATGAAAACACACCTGGAGTGGGAGTCGGTAACTTTCTAAAATAGCGATAACTAAAGAGATAAAGAAGCGAAGAGGAAGCGATTGCTTTGATACTATACTCTATAAGCATTTCTTTATAGGCAAAATAGAGATAAACATGATAAAGAATACTGTATAGCCCGTTCTAAATACATACATTTTTTACCACAAAAAAAGAGAATTCAATTGTTTATTATTTCTAGTGTCAAAAATAAAATCATTTTTATTAATATTTGATTTTGATTATTGTAATATGTTCCCTGGATAAAGGTTTTTAATTAATAATTTTGAAAACGATGGACGAATATACAAAAATCGGGTTCAAAAGCGTGTAATGAGAGACGAAAGTGGCCCCTTCTCACTCACGAGACAACATTTATCGAATTATTCCGTCTTAACAAGGACCTAGTGGTAAATGTATTTGATAATTTAGTGGACCATTTACAGGCAGAAATAAAGTCAACTAGAATACTCATGTTGTTGTATTTTATTACACCTTTGTGAACTTTTAGTTTAAGATTTAGTCTGTAACAAAAACCCGATGAAGCTACCGTAGCGAAATGCGTCATGTTATAAAGTATTAAATAAAAGTGGAAATTTGGCTAAAATTGTCTATCATTATGTGTATAATGGATTGCCATGAAGTAAAGGCCGACACCATTCAATATTTATTATTTTTGGAAAAACAGCTCTAAATAAACGTTCCAATTGGAGGACCCGTATTTGCGAAAAAACAATACAATGTTACCGGTTTTGCAAGACCAGCTAAATTAGAGGCCAGATTCTAGAAAGGTACACGATTTTTTTAAAAAACGTTGTGGGTGGCTATTAAGGCCTAAAAAAATGCTAACACCCAGGAAGTAGCAACTGCCTCCTTGCACCTCCCTGTTGGCATCCCTAACACGTTATTCTCTATTGCATTCTTAAAAAACCACCCTTTAAAAAAATATATTTTAGAAAGATGTACTTTCAAAAAAAAATTTCTTGACCTAAGTCTAACGTCCGGTTGCACGAACAGTTTAATCACGAATTAAACTAATTAGACGCTTGTAATGTGACAGCACTTAACGTTATTGTCAAAGCTGACTCTAAATGTCAATTTAATTTACTACTTGATTAAAAGTTTTGTTCAACCCGCTGTAAGTGTTTTCGAAAAAACATTTCGAAAAATTGGTTCCCGGAAAAATATTTTGGAAAAATTCTACTGTTGTATGTAGTTGAATGGAGCCATTATATACCTGACCAAGAAAATAACAACTCTTTTAAAGCGAAATTATTCGTCCAAACAAATATTGACTGAAATCTTTAGTCTTTAAACTTAAAGTATGTGTAACTAATTATTGACAATACACTTAAGAACTTCATGTAGCATGTTTACCTAGTAGATACCTTATTTGGACTTTTTGTTTTTTGCCTCTTCAAGAATTTTATTACCTATATGCTTAAATTACAGCATTTAATTACTTAACTATTGATACGAAATGTTGCAATCTACAATCAGGAAAGAATTTAACTGTATGAGGAAATAAGGTAAGTGGTTGATTGTGTTAGGTAAATAAAAAACTAAAAGATTTTAATAATTTAGGGGAAAGTAGCCCATATTGTGCCACTTTTAAATTATTACTTCCGTAAACCACTTTGGTTCAAATGGTCAAATTTTGTTTTCACTTTTAAATTATATTTTTTACACTAGCAAAATTTTTAGAGGTTTATCGCGTCTTATTTAATAGGCAAAAATAACATTTTAAAAAAACCTTGCAGATGGTACAATTTAAGTAGCAGGTCGTCTAAATTGGATAGCATGGTTTCCTTATTTGTACCATGCAAATTAAATTACAATATAAAAGAATGAAATACGTTTAAAAAATACGCATTATATACAATGCAATCCAAGGAACTTTAAGCATTAAAAACTAAAAAAGTACCTAGTTTTAGTTTTTTTAAATAATGAGCATATAAACGTGTTTAAATTTGTTGGATTTTTCGAAAATCCACCTCCTCCATAAATGTAACAAGCTGAAAACGAATGCCGCACATAATTCCTGAGATTTTCCATTTTATACATTGAATCATAATAATTCTTCTGTCTGCGTTAGACCACAGATCATATTTATTTATTTATTTATTTAATATAATAGTTGGCTGTATATCCGATGAAACTGTCATATATAATAAGATTTTTACAATCTAAATACACTACTAAGCTACGAACTATTAATGTATAAGATTTCTATTAAGATGGTCCAATTTATTTATTATTCATTCTATTTTTGAAAGATTGTACTGATGAAACACAAAATATGGTGTCCTGTAAATCATTCCATGGCATAGGCTATGGGATTAAATTATCAATCAAACACTTTTCCTTTTATATTTCCTTGCTGTTGCCGCTCAAAATCTGGGTTTCACTTGTCCATATTTCTAACGAGCTTTTTGTAATTTTTCTTCAAACTCTTCCCAAGACTTCTAGATCTTTTATATAATAAGAATTCCAAACACACTGGGCTGATTCTTTTGACCTTATAAAAAATACATTTTCTTCATCATCACTGCTTCTATTATGAAACCCTTTTTGAATAAGCTATACCTAAAAATCTGTTAATTTTTTTTTACTTATATGGCAATGTGTATCTCCTATAAGATCACTAGTGGCTCCTAAATCTTTTTGTCCTGTTAACCTCTTTAATTTTGGTATTGTTTATGCTAAATGACATCCTAGGTTTATTTGGTGCTATATGTAAAGCACTCCATTTAGGTTGGTAAGTTAAGGCGCATTTTCCACTTCGCAGTCCACCTTTCAATGGATAACTGGAAATCTTTGAGATTATGTTAATGGAATAGAATACAATTTAGTTTCGTCAACGAAAGAGCTGATATATTTTTTAATATTGTGAGCCAATTCTGACATAAAAATAACTAAAAATTGGAGTCAAAAAATGAACCTTGGGATACTTCACTAATAATTTAGTGTTAATTTGACAATAGTCCACATTAGAGAAATTCCTTAATCCACACCAGTAGTTTACCTCCTATACCATAATGTTTAAGTTTGTATATTAATTGTTATAAACTTTATCAAATGTTTTCTCAAAATCTAGATATAGGTACTACATCAGATAGTAAATTTTCATCATTTTGTTTAGCCCAAAAATCAATACATTATATCAAATTTGTATCCACTGGAAGGAAACTATGTTGCTTTTTCAGCAAAACATTGTTTAAGAGTAAAAATTTCTTCATATTTTCTGATATTACTTTTACATGCATGTATGGGGTGTCCCATTTTCGACACTTTTAGGGGGTATTGTAGTTATTATCAAAGATAGAATGTTGCGGTATTCACATTAGTGTCCTACTTTTTGACGAAATGAAAGATTCTGGTGGCAAATTTGTTATGGCTTTCTTAGTTTTTAATCTACAGGGTGATTTTGGAAATCTTCGCTTTTGAGGCTCCCCTCGTATTTTCGTTAAGTTATCAAAGAGGAAAACTGATCTTGACAGAGTTTTTTACGTGGAGTTCAAAAAGTGGGACACTAATGTGAAAACCGCAACATTCTATCTTTGATATCTCCAATACCCCTTAAAAGTGTCGACAATGGTACACCCTGTACATATAATGCTTGTGAGACTAATAGATGGATAATTTTTTTCAATAAACTTATCACCATTTTTGTATACCGATAACACATAATATGCTCTTGTCTAGCTGTTAGGTATAGAGCCAGAATTTAGAGAATTATTCATTGTCATATAAAATTATGAAGTAGGTACTTGTAAGGCATTTTATTGAAGGAGTTTATTTATTATACAGGAAGTTTAGGTACTTGAAAATTCACTACCCTATGGTTCCCAGAATTTTTGGTTCGACCTTTCAAATTAAGGAGGTAGATCATAGAGACTTCCGAAGTATTAGATCGGTACCATTTAGGCGGCAGTACAAAATGGGCTACTTTTCCTGCCTTTGAATTTCGTTCCAGAAATATTTATGTATATTAAATTACATAACCATTTATTTTCAAGGGCATCCCTTGAAGCGAGCGGCGGAACTACTGCCAAAGTCAGGAAATGGAAGCAACCCAAAGAATTTGGGCTGATGAGCCACATTGCGATAGTATCGACCAACAAAAGTTGAGTTCAAGTCAGCTGGGGGATTCCCGCTAGGCCAAAGTTGCGGAGGCGTTAGGATGCTCTGTTTATGTGCTTGTTAGTGCTTTGATTCTACTCATACCTCAACCGTGGTAAAAAAATCGAAGAACTAATCACAATTTAAGAGCATTTTAGGAAACTTTTTTAGGGGGCTAATCTGTTACCACCTTAAAAAGTAGACCTAATTAAAGAGAAAAGTTCCCTTTAGTTCTGAATAGTCAGCAATTTAACTGTCTATGTTATCAAGGTGCCAATGTTAACTTATCGAATTTGTAACAGCCATGCCAACTAGGTAATATTTTTTAACACTTTATACTCTCTTTTTTACACTAACACTCTCTTTTTGGTTAAGTGTAAGATCAACCTTTATCCGAGTAAAGGATGAACTTCGCGATTTTGAAGGATTGTGTTGTTTAATAATTAACTATGTAATTTTCCTTTGTATAATCCTTTCAAATAAAGCTTTTATTTATTTATTTATTTATAACAAATCTGACTTACAGCCAAATTATTTTTAAAAATTTGTCCACCCTGTAGGAAAGAGATCAAATGTGCCCTTCTTAAAGTCAAGCCGATAAATAAATAAATTTTATAAGACATGATTTTAGATCTTAAGAAAAAACATAAAAATTAAGGAAATTAGTTCGGTTTTTGGGTAATATAACAAAAATGCAAAGAAATATAATAATTATGCTTTAGAGCAATAAAAGGACGTCAAAAAACTCGCTCGACAGAGGCTATTTTTGATTGCGGCCAACATGTCCTCCTGTTATCGCGATTTGTTGGTCTTTACCATCGGTATTCTCGGCCTTTACCCTTGATCAGGCAGGCTTACGCCCAGCGGCGTAGCTAGGGTAAGTGACACCCGGGGCGGGTATCAACGGTATCACCCCATGGTAGGGAATAAAGTTTAAAAAAATGCTCCGCAGGCGAAAATTTTTTCGGTGCCACGCCCAAACTAACCCATTTGGATTATCTACTTTTGGCGACAAAATTTCTATTTTATCAAAAAAATATTTTTTTCACATTTTTATTGATACTTCTGGATTTTTAAATAGGAAAAATTTCAAATGGGCAATTTTTTAAAAATAATTAATAGAGCCCTACAATTAAAAAAAATCTTCGATTCTATTCGATTATAAACTCCAAAAAATTTAAAGCAATCCAGTTTTTGCTAAGGTTCTTCACAAGTAAGGAACAATTTTCTTTTATTTTAATTGTAAGTATCGCATTTTTACAATCACTAGGCACACTAAACACTGACGCCACAAATATAAAACTGAACAATACTATTTTATTAATTAAAATATTTGGCCGGGATAGGTTTGCCAGACGTCCCAATTTTATCGGGACAGTCCCGATTTCAAAGGGTATGTCCTGCGACCCTACACTCTTCAAATCGGCGATGTGTCTCGATTTTTAAAATTTAGTTTTAGTTTAAGTGGTACTGACTGTTCTTAGTTTAAGATGTATGGTTTTTAAAGCTATACTATATTTTTTACGTTTGATTTTCATTAAAAGTTTATATGTTTGCTTTTCAGTTCATTTATTAAATAAATATTATTTCATATATTATTCATATATTAAAAAATAGCATCCCGATTTTTTGACCCAGGTCCAGATTTCTAAGCAGCTTTTAAACGCTGATAACCCGATTTTGAAGATGTTGGATCTGGCAACCCTAAGTCAGGGATGACCATTGAAAGCCAATACTTTTAAAATAACAGTATATTCAAAGAATAATTTAATTATTTATTTATTAAATTTACGGGGAATCCCCATTTTTACAATATAACAAATCTTCAAATAGTTAACAATAGGTAGCCGACATAAAAATTTATATTAAACATGCAACAAGAGTAAATGTACAAAAACATCTCAACAATCGACAAGGAAACACTAAAAGTTACATGATTTAATCAATCTCCTGTAACCCAACAACGTGCATCTATCTGAATATACATATTATATTTAATAAATTTAGAGTCCTGTCAATAGGAGCATTTTGACCATTGTTACATAAAAAAGCGTTCAGGTCACCACTTTGCCATTAATTTATGACCTTTGGCGTCCGATGTAGATTTAGCGATTCTTCCCTAACACGTGTTTTTCTAAGAACAAATTGAATGCCCTTGGCCTTTCTTTACCCGTAACCATAAATGATGGTACAATATAACAATACCAACATAAAGAATGCAAGGAAGTGTTTGAAAGTTGAAAAGATAGCTGTGGCTTGTTCACAGAAATTTAAAAATGCTTGCGATTTGGAATATGAAATTTATAAAGATTAGCTTTGTTTTAGATTATAATAATGAGAAATAATAAATTTTTGTTTTTTTTACTGATTTTTATGACCATATTTTCCATGGCATCAGCTCAAGCCCACTGATGTCACCCCCCTAGGTATGGTACCCGGGGCGGACCGCCCCCCCCCTCCCCCCCCCTCCCCACCCTTGCCACGCCGCTGCTTACGCCCAGGTTGGCTGAAGAACATATCACGTTTTAATAGATTCCAAAACATACAGTATGTCCGCGAATACTAGGTTAGTTTAGGTTTAGTTTAGAAGAGGACAAATGGACCAAATTTTGCAACATACGTAAAAATGTCACTTCGCTTGTAAAATAAGTAGTAAGATTCACGATATGAAAAATTTTTCATTTAGTTTTTTTTACAGGGGGCATAAAAAATGCAAAAACGTTATTTTGCGTAAGAATAAACATTCATTGCTTATCATTTTCTACTAAAAGAACAAATATAAAATATGTTGTAAAGTAAACCCTAAGCCGAAGTAGTTTTATTAAAAAATTTAAATATTAAAAGTAACGAGTTTTATCACACTGTTTTTTTTAAAGTCCCAACTATTCCCTCCCACACCTAGAGTACTAGTTTCTACATATTAAACACTAATAATACCTATGGACCATGTTTGTTAATATCTTTATTGTATTGCTTAGGTTATATCAGCGGTTCCCAACCTTTTTAAGGCTATTACCCATAAAGCAGGTTAGATATTAGCAAATACCCCCAAAAAAGTTTAGTGTAAAAAAAAACAAATTAGCTATTGTATTTTTTTCTTTAAATTACGAAAAGTAAGTAATATTTTTGATTAGTTTTAATCAGTTAAAGAAAACACTTTTAGCAATTTTGTTTTAAATTAAGAAGTAAGGTAAGTCAATGAGACGAGCTAGCCGATAGACGCGCCATCCAGCGGCGCTGCGTCGCAGGCTTGTATTCGTATTTTAGATAATAAAATTTATTACCTAAAATTTTCAAATATCTGTAATCTCACTAACTAGTCACTAATAAAATTAGTGATTAGGTAGTTAGATTTAATGAAGATGATTTTGTTAATAATTTTGTTTTATGTCTGAATGATGATCCAATCCTTGTCTTTACCCATCAGAAAATCCCAATTTACCCCTTAGGGGGTAATTACCCCCAGGTTGGGAACCACTGGGTTATATCATATTCTTTTGGGTTTAATCAAATTTTCGTATTATTTAAAAATTACCCTTGAAAGTATGTAGTTTGCATTAAATAATTGCTTCATTTAATAAAGACATTGACAAACATATTCATAG